>CM038473.1:1341831-1737628 GCA_021464305.1 Kandelia obovata | reverse complement strand
AATTCAAAAATAACCTTTACCAAAATTTCTCATAATATGTTTATTCTCTGTTTTTTTTTTTAACGATAATATGTTAAAAAAAAATCTAGTCATTATTCTTTCAAATATAAGAACTTAGACTTTTACTCTTAAAATTTTGAATTTTAATTTTGAGAAGGAGATGTAAAATTTATAGGAATAAAAAAAATTATTTTTTACTATATAACTCATAATTCAATAAATCTCTTAATATATAGAAAAGAAAAAAAAAGTCTAACCACTTAACTTTTTTTTTGAAGAAAAAAGAAAAGCTAATTATTCTAATGACCTCTCCCTGTAGTGTAATGAGTCACTATACCATTGTAATTTGAGGGACTCCCCAATTGCTCTGACTTCCGTTCAACAAGATATTTCCCTCGCACAGCCAACCTTCAATCTTGTCCAAAATTGTAGGGACTTGCTAAATAAGGAATGAGAACTGTAGATGGCTCACGTTTCAAGGGAAGGGAACAGAGTTGCAAATTGGTTAGTTGTCTCAAAAGTTAGGTTTCCAATGGATGAATATACCATTGCAACTTAACAAGGGATGATTCTAATTAAGAATTTCTACAGGAGAGAATTTAATTACAATATTAGCCTCTTACATATTGCATTGGATGAATTTACCACTGCAACTTACCATGTTTAAGAAGTACATTAATTAAATTGTTATATGAAAGATTCACATATAGGATGATTTCACTTTTATTGTTAGAGTTATTATGAGATTCTTTTTTTTTTATCTCACCTATTAATTTAATTTTTTTAATTTATTTTTTATTATAATATTAAAACTTTAATAATTAATAAGTCATTAATACAAATAATTAATTTCTTTATTTTTTTAATTGTAAATTTCTACACATAAAAAGGTTTAAATTTTTTTAGTATATTTTTAAAAATTTTAATTTCTTCCTATTATATATGTATTTCTTTTTAGGATGGTATTATGTTATAGTTTATAATAACTACATAAAATATCAAGATTTATTTATAAAGTAAACGAAAATCTATATGTATGAGTATAATATAATTACAAAAATTGACAAACAACAAGTAAAATGCCTATGTAGTGACATGTACTTAATTTTATGTTTTTTCTTTTTAAAATTTCTACAATTTATAGTATTTAGCATTAATTTAATTATTAATTTATAATATTTTAAATAAAATTAAAATTTCAACATACATTTAATCATCTTCTTTATATTATAAAATTATAAGTATACTTGACTTTCATTATTATTTCTTAATTTTCTCTTAACTAGATTTCACCTAAGTAATTTTTCTTTAATATTAGTGCATTTTCAATTAAATTTTAATCCATTAATTTTTTTTTCAAAGTTAGTACTTATAAATATTTTCATTAGTATTAATTAGTTTTAACATTTTAGTTGAATTTTTATACCATTGCATAACTTGTTTTCAAGCCTAATTATGGTATCTCATTATTTTTTTTTCATAAATAACTTGATACTATTTTAATTAATCCTTCAATTAATCCAAAGTTCAATATAGGTTTATGCTTTCACAGATAATCAAAGGCATTTATTAATTGCCACTAACATGCTTTTAGGATTGTGCAATTTTGTATTCTTTTTTTTGTATTCTCTTTTTTTATAAAGTAAATTTGATTTTAAGAAATTTAGTTTAACAATTCAAATTCATAACACAAGAGTTTACTTCTTCAAAAGAATTCTAATTTTTTTTCTTAAAAAGAAAAAAAATTCATAATTTAAATCATTTTAGATTTTCTTTTTTTATAGAGGAAAAAAAAATCTCAAATTCACTTTTTAAAAAGAAAAAAACTTACAATTTAATCATATTTTTATTTTTATAATTTAAATAAAACACACAAAAATATAAATTCAAGTGTTACATAAGTATATTACTAGTGTGTATATATATTATAATTATTAAAGTTAAGGAAAATTGATAAAATAATTACATGACAACGTTTTCTTAGTTTTAGGAATCATAAGTATTTGAGTTAAATTCTAATTTTCTCAGTAAACTCTTATTATTTTTAATATTTTACATTAACTTAATAGTTAATATGTAGTATTTTTTTTAATATTTTAATGAAATTAAAAGTTTAACATGCATTGGGTTTATTATAACATTTATTATAATTTACACAATTTATCTTAACAAATTTTCACATATATCAAAAATTAGTGCAATACAAATACTTAAAATTTAAGGAAAATAAAGTAAAAAGGAAAATAATTTCAAAAAAAATATTCTAAATTCCTCTTTTTATTTTTTAAAAGATGAAAAAAAATATTTTTAATTTTATCTTTTTATTAAAAGAATAATTATAATTTAAATCTTTATTTTCTTTAAAAAGAATTTCTCTCAACTTTATTATTTTTTTTTAATTTTTGACAAAGAAAAATATTCATAATTTACATATCATTTTATTTTTATCATTTAAATAAAATCTAAATAAAAATATACTTTTTAATAAATATGATAAATTATTATATAGTGGACGTCTAATACTAATGTATATATTAGTTTTACCAAAAACTAAGGGGAGGTTGATGATCTAGTATAATTTGAGTAAAAACATTTATGCAGTGATCTTTACTTAATTTTAGAATTTTCTTATTAGATTTTCATAGTTTTCCAAATTTGACATTAATTTAATAGTTAGTTTGTAATACTTTTTAGTATTTTAATAGAATTGAAAATTTAAATTACATCAAATTCTCTTTTTTATATTCAATTAAGTATATTTGACTAATATTATTATTTTATTACTTTCTCTTGTTCAAAATTACTAAATTTTAGATATTAATTTTTTACACTAACAATTTTTCTTTAAGATTGGTGTTTATAATTGATTATAATAATATTATTGATTAAAGTTTTGATAATGAATTTTGTTATAATTGACATTTAATAATAAAATTTACTTCACTTTTTAGTTAATCATTATGTTTTAATTTCATTTAATCCCTTCAACTTATGTTTAAATTTAAAAATTTCTAAACTAATTAAAGCACTAATCATAGTTAATAAAAAAATCAATTTCAATTTTACTTAATTATTTTTTCTAAATCTACATTAAAAGAAAATTAATTAATTGGATTGTTATTATAAGTATAACTTAGATTTTACTATTTTAATACTTTTTATTAGATATCTAAAATCTATATAATGTGAGGACTTAAACTTAGTTATATTAATATTATTGAAATAGAAAAAAGTTAGTAATTTTAAATAATTATTTAAATAAAAAAATTCTTATGTGGAAACAATTAGTTTATAATTTTTTTTAATATTTCAATAGATGTAAGATTTTAATACATGTTCAGTCATTTTGTTTTCATAATTTAAAATTAAATATAGTTGATTTACATTTTACTTTCTCTCACTCAAATTACTCAATTTTATATAATAATTTCTTTTATTCAAGTAATTTTCCTTTTAAGTTTGTGTATATAATTGATTATAATAATATTATTAATTAAAATTTTGATTATAAATTAATTTCCATCCTGTATGTAATAGTAAAGTTTACTTTACCTTTTAGTTAATTATTATGTTTTAATTTAATTCAATTCTTCTAACATAAGTCTAATTTTTAAATTAATAAGGCTACTAATTATAATTGATAATCAAATTAATTTTAATTTTATTTAATTATTAAATTCGGCACACTCACCGATGAAATTCTGACTTACTTAATAGGTTGAGGATGTAAGGATAAATTTGTTTTTTCCTTTTTGGTCAAGTATAAGAGCAAGAATTAATCAAAAATGGTGAGAATGAGGGCATTGGCTAGGGTGTGTGGAAGCATTCCTTACACTCAGCCATACTTTTTATGAACCCTAGTTATTTCTGCAAGAACATGTACAACTAAATGTTATATCATCAAATCACTGTAATATTGGGTGAATTAGTTAATCGCGTAAAAGAAACATATTGTTGGACAGGAAAATGAAACATAAAATAAACTAACATCATAGTAAAACAAAAATAAATGATAAAAATTCAATGATGAAGAAAAACATAAATTTATGACTTCTAGAAAAAAAATTCTCAACTAATGTTAACATTGGTAAAAGTCAATATTAACTTCAATGTTGACATTCAACAATTGTAAAAATGGATAAAAGTACCTAAATTATACATATTTCATCAAATAAAAACTATAAATTATCTAACAAAAAGCATATAATTACAATTGAAGCTAGGAAATTTTGCTTGAGATGCATTTATTTAGAGTTCCTATCCAAATCTATAAAGACAATCAAGATGGCACTTACAAGAATCTAGGGTTTCGTCTGTTTCTCTGTTCTTTCTCTTAAGTAGAGAAGTCAAAGAAAGAGCTTTCCTTTTTTTCTCGTTCAATTCTGTTAAATATTGTTTTATCTAGAGGTAATTTTCGTTTAAACAACTCAATTTATATGTCGTAAACCTAACTTAGTACTATTTTTTAATTCAATATTTTATTTCAAGCTTTCTTCTTCTTCTTTTTTTTTTATTTATTTTTTTACATATATGAGAGGTACTAGCAATTTAAAGGTTGTGAAGTTATGAGCTCAAAGGAGAAAGGTGGGTCACGTTCCATTAATCATTGAAAGTGATTCGCATATAGTAATAATATGAATCAACATTAAAGATAGAAGATCTTAGAATTATCTTTCGGCCATACAAATATAACATGTTTGCAGACGTGATAAGAATGTAAGAGTTTAGCAAATACACAAATTTCTTGGTATAAATGTAACAATTAAGTTTAATTTGAGTGATTAAGAAGTCTGACTAAGATATTTGGTTTTATAATATCAAGTGAGGGAGGCTATTAATTTTTTTGTGTAAGGTTGTTTAGGGTCTCCACAAGTATAGTTATGTATAGTAAGTTTTAGTTAATACAAATTTTTTTTATCTTTCAAAAAAAAATTCTATACACAAATTCAGCTTAATTTATCTGTTTTCAAATTCTATCTTTGTTTTTCTCTCTTTTTTAAATTAATGGTTAATGCAAGTTTATAATTTTGATTTTAGGCCTTTTGAATTGTATAATTTTTGTTATAATTGCTATATATAATCCAAATCTCATTATTTTTTTATTATTAATTTTTGTTTTTTAACTGTAAGGTTTGAGGATGTCATTGGGAAACAATAACATGGAAAGTATGAGAGAGAATAGTGCACTTTTTGAACCTTCTAATCCAAATGTTTTGGAGGTTGATCCAACTTGTCGATGCATATGGGTAAGCTTTAGTTGTTATTAATTTTCAGTAATTATTTTTTGAATTCTCCTTTCCTTTTCTTAACTTATACTTGGATTATTTGCATATATTGTTTGACAATTTATGATGGGAATTTTTTTTTCATTCTTTTTGCTAATGTTGTTTATTGGTTGCTTGTTGGTTCTACCAGTACAAAGAGGTTCTCAGTAAAGGCACTTTCAAGACAATGTATCCTTTTTCTTATGTTTTTAATTTTCTTGTAATAGTTAATGACATGGCTTTATATTGGGTTATGCTTTATGTTTCCCAGCATAGTAAACCAAACTTGGAAATATGCAACCACTGAACTAATGGGACAATATTATCACTCGTACAATGCCTTAATTTTTTTCTTCAATTTTATTTTTTATGGAATGAAGTGACATTTTTGTTTTTATGATCAATAAAATATAAGGCATTTGATCAAGTTAATGGTATTAAAGTAGCATGGAACCAAGTTGGATGGATGATATGTTGCACTCACTTGGAGAACTGGAGAAACTTTATTTTGAAGTCTACCATTGGATGGTTATATAAATACTTTATTTTATTAATTAATAAAAACATCACACAATAAGTCAGAAGCACACACTAATAATATAAACCATATGTTTTATACAATAAAACACACATAAATTTACTCTAATAGTAAAATTCAAATTAGACTCAACTAAATTAACTTATACTATAATTCTAATTATATTCTAATCTAGATTAACATCAACATCCCCTTTAATAATGATTTGGTAATGTTTTCAATCCCAATATATGCTTCAACTTAATAAAACCTTAATACTTCAATAACTTTAAACTTGCAACCAACAAATTCAATCTTCCTTTTCTCAACTTAATCCCTTAGAAAATGAAAACAAATATCAATATGTTTACTCTTTTCATGTGTTATTGGATTCTTAGCCAAATTGATTGTGAAACCATTATCAACAAATATCTTTGTAAAACCTTCAACTAGAACATAAATCTCATTTAGCAAATTTTGTAACCCAATCACTTAATAAACACTTGAAGCTGTAGCATACTTTGCCTCACATGTTGAAAGTGCAACAATAGACTACTTCTTAAATGACCATGAACAGGCAGTATTTCCAAAGTTGAAACATTATCCAAAAGTACTTTCGCGATCATCTATATCTCTTTCTTAATCACTATCATAATAACCTACAATAATACAATTTTCAGATAAAAAATAAAGTAGATAATGATCATAAGTTCCTTTTATATACTACATAATCCTTTTAGTAACTTGCATATGAGATTGGTAAAGAGATTCAAAAAATTTGTTGATCAAAATAACTCCATAACATATATCATGCCTTGTGGATATAAGATATCTCAAACTCCCAATAATTTGCTTGAAAAGTGTATAATCAACAAATACTTTATTACCTTACATAGATAATCTAATGTCAACTTCTATAGAAGTTCTTACAGAGTTGCAATCATGCATTTGAAACTTCTTTAATAGCTTATTGGTGTACTTCTTTTAATAGATAAAAAATTCATCATATCTTTGAATCACTTCAATGCCAAGAAAATAAGACATGAGATATAAATTTGTTATCTCAAATTCATGCATCATAAAATTTTTTAAATCTTCAATCATTTTAAGATTGTTACCTATAAAGATCAAGTCATCAATATATAAGCACACTAATATAATATTACCAAAATCATTAACATATAAAGCATGCTTAGAAGGACACTTTTGAAAGTTAGTGTCATGGAAGAAAGAATAAGTGCATTTGTTCTATACTCTAGGAACTTGATTTAGGTCATATAGTGCTTTCTTCAACTTATACTTCTTCTCCTCACTTCTTTTCTTCATAAAACTTGATAGTTGCTTCACAAACACTTCCTCTTCAAGAAAACTATTGAGAAATGCTAACTTCACATTCATTTGAAGGATTTTCCAATAATTTTACGCAGCTAAAACAATTATAAGTCTGACAGTCTCCATTTGAGCAACATGGGAGAATACCTCATAATAGTCATGTCTAGGTTATTGTTTGAATCCTTTTGTAACTAATCTTACTTTATATTTCTTTACTTCTCTATTTGAATTCTTTTTAGTCTTAAAGACTCATTTTACATCAATAATTTTTTGACATTGTGGAATAGTTGTAAGTTCTCATGTATTATTTTTCTCAATTGTTTTAATTTCTTCATTCATGACATTCACCTAACTTGTATCTTGAATCACCTTATCAAATGACTCAAGTTCACAGTCTACAAACATGAAAAAGTGCATCAAATCCCCATTATCAGTAATAGCATTGTTTGGGATTAGTTTATAATTTTGCAATTTGATTGGTTGTTAGAGATTTTTCCTTGCTTTTCATTCTCTTGTGGGGTTTGTGACGTATGATTCTATGGAGAAACTAGTGAACCATCCCTGTTTGCATTAAAGACTATAACTTGAATTTCCTCTTTTCCCAAAATAACAACTAGACATCTCTAAGAGTTATTTTGCTCTTCTATATCGAAATTTAGAGCTTCATTTTTAGCAAAAGTCACATCTCTACTCACTGTAATCTTTTTTAATCATAGGATTAAATAACTTATATCTTCTAATGTAGCCAAGAAGGATTGTCTTCACTCATTGATCATCTAACTTTTTCCTCATTTTTACTAAAATATAAGTATAGACAATATAACGAAAAGATTTGAGATGTTTTACATTAGGCTTGAAACCACTCCATGTTTCTTCGGAAGTGACATTATAAATATTTTTTGTTGAAGATCTATTTAACAAGTAAATAAAACATAAATCCATTTCTGCCTAAATTGGATTGAGAACTCCCTCGGCCTTTAACAAACTTCTTGTCATATTTATAATTGATTTGTTTTTCCTTTTAGCAACTATATTATGCTTTAAGGTGTAAGGAATTGTTACTTCATGCTTTATTCTTTATGTTTCACAATATTCTTTGGACTCATTGGAAATATACTTACCATCTCTATCAATTTTCAAAATTTTAATATAATACTTACTCTACTTTTCAACATATATTTTAAACTTTTTAAAATAATCAAATACTTTAAACTTACTTTACATGTAATAAACTCATGTCTTCCTTATAAAATCATCAATCAAGGTAAGAAAATGCATATTGTTGTCATTTGATGGAACACTTATTGGGCCATAAACATTAGAGTGGATTAGCAAGAGTGATAATTTTGCACGCCAAATCTCTATCACAAAAGGTTGTCTACTCTATTTTATAAGTATACATACTTCATAAATTTGATTAAAATGTTGTATTGTAGGCAAACCTTTTACCATATTTCTTTATGCAAGCAGTTTCACATTGTAAAAAATCAAATGACCAAAACATAGATGTCATAACCAAGACTCATCTTTTGTAATAATACTAAGAAAAATATAAACATCATTGACAATATTAACTCAAAACATTTAATTCTTTGGTAAAGGATATTTGAGAATAAGTGTACCTTTCTCATTACTAATTGAGAGATAATTATCACATAATTGTATATTATACCCTTTTTTAAGCAATTGGCCCAAACTGAGTAGGTTGCTCTTTGTGTTTAACATATAAAATACATCTAAAATGTAGTTATGATTTTCATTTTTCAACTTAATGAGAATTTTCCCTTTTCTTATCACTGGTACACTACTATCATCAACAAGCTTGATTATGGAGCAGATTAACTCATCAAGATCAACAAAGAGCTCTTTCTTTCCACACATATAATTGACACTTCCAAAGTCAAGGAACTATCTATTATAATTTGACCTTTTAGCAATTGCAATAGCAATCATGAGGGCTTGATTTTCATCATCTACACCTTCCTTTTGTGCATAATTAGTTATTTGATTATTCTTTTTGAACTTGCATTCACTAATATAATGGTCACATTTATGACATAAGTAATACTTAACATTAGATTTATTATATCTTCCTTTACTACAACCTTTTCCTCGGCCTCAACCTTTGTATGTTTAGTCTAATCTCTTTTGGTCATTATATTGATTATCTCCATCTATATAATTATTATACTGAGCTCCTCGACCTTAATTGTTGTAATAGTTACCACTAGGTCCTCATCTTCTTGCACGAGAAGAACCTTGGTTTTGCTTTGATTAATCACTCTAATCATTTTTGGTAGAGGCTTGACATTGAAGTGTTTTCTCTATTGGCTTCTCAATGCTCTTTTTTTTCATGTATTGTTCATAAGCTTGTAATATGTCTACCAATACATCAACTAACATTTGTAACAAATTATGTGCTTCTTTTATAGCAACCGCAGTATGCTTATATTGTGGTGTAAGTGTCTGTAAGATCTTTTCAACTTTCACTTGATCATTCAACTACTCTCTATGGATTCTCATTTGATTTGTTAAGGTAAAAATTCTACTTATATAAACTAAAATAGTTTCTAAAATTTCCATCTATAATAGCTCAAACTGATGTCGTAAGATTTAGAGTTTTACTTTTTTAACTTTATTCACATCTTGGAATGACATTATCAGGATATTTCATGCTTACTTTGACAAAATTACACTTGATGAATGAAATGTAGTGCCTTTTTATTATTCTTTTGTAATTCACTATAAGTAGCTCTTTGTACTTTTGTTGCATATGTAACAAGTTCTTATACTATATAATGCTCAACAATTTGTTATAATCAAATAAAATTTTCACTTGTGCACTGTAATTTTTTCTTCCAAAATAGGAACTCAAACTAAGATCGTGTCATTCATATTGAAATTCATGATTTTTAAATTAACTTCTGAATTTTTTTAATTTGGTTCTAAACTTTTGGTTATGTTCAATTTGACCCTTGTATATTTTGATTTTCCAATTTAATCCCTAAGCTGTTTTTATTTGCAATCTAACTTTTCTGAATTTTGTTTTAAAAATGGATCCCAAAATGCTTGTTGCTCTCTTTCTGCTCCTCTATATGGCTACCAACGATAGAGAGGATGACGTCAGTAATATAATGTTGCGTCAGTGGGTTGAAGAGGTAGAGTGACAACTGGTGATAACAAGGCTAATGCTCCAATGTTGTCGTGAGAAACAGTGGTAAGCGATTAGTGATAAAAGGCAACAGAGGGACAATCAAATTTTTGTAAATCTACAGCTTTTGAGGTTGCTTTAGGGTCGTGGTGACCGGATTTAGGATGGGTGATGTTTGGGGACGCGGGAGATGACTTTTGATGGTAAAAACAATAAACGCTGACAGTGCGTGGTGGCCGATAGTGAATCTACGGTGACAATAGTGGCAATCCAAACTACGAAAACAATGATTGTATTGTCTTTTATAACTAGCGTTAGCTTTTGTAACAACTCCAACAAGATGTAAATGTTTTCTCTCTGATCGAATTAAAATATCCGCTCTACTATTGTTGTTAGACAATTATATAAATATTTTATTTTATTAATTAATAAAATATTATATAATAATTTAAAATTATATATCAATAATATATATTATATGTTTTTATATAATGATACAGTAAAATCTATTCAAATAATATCATTTAAATTATTTTTGATTAAATTAATTTTTATTATAATTTTAATTAACTTCAACACATGGATCTATAAAAAAGAGAAGACTTATCAATATATTGAGTTGTTCACTTGGGGTAGCTTGGGACAGTAAGTTCAACATCTATGCTCAGTTTTTACTGAGGATATATTCAGTTTACCACAAAATAAGCTAGGTATTAAGAAACACAGGAAGGTGGACATGAAGCTGTGAAGAGCTGAGCAAGACAGATTTTAATGGGGTTAAACTACTTCCATCGTCACAACCCACCAATTATACACACGGTTCTGAAGTGTGACAATATATTTATCAATAGAAACTAAAGAGAGGTCAAAATTGGTGATCTTGCCGTTGGCAAATGTTATAGAGCAGGCAAATGCTAAAAGCGTAATTGGTATTTTTCTTCCCTCTTCCTTGTAATAACTTTTCACGCGATACACTGGAGTTTGGTGTGTTATTACCTTGCTAGGATTCTCTGACCATTGTTCATAGTTTGATAGTTTTAATTGGGATTTCCTTGAACATGACAAAATTTGCAGTTTTGGCTCCTTAGTTTGATGTCGGCCTGTTACGTGACTCTCTATGTATTATCAGGCACCCTGAGTTCATGGCATCACCATAAGAAATGTCACAGTGAGCATCTATTTCCTCCAAATAGAACAGAAGCCCTTAGGCACCGCCATAAGAATTGTCTTTTGTTGGAAAATGGAGAGAAAGAAGCGGGGTTTTCCAAAAATCATTATCAAGTTGTCAAGCATCCAAGGTCTTCAAGCTGCCTTCATTCTGTCTCTCATGGAGGATCCATCCCTACAATGGATAAAAGCCCAAGTGTTATCAAACTTGATGAGATGATATCTCATGCCAAGGATTCCAAACAACAACATCTGACAATGGTTGAAGATTGTGTTTCCAAGATGTCGTGTTTCTGCCGCATCTAGTGAGCTGAATGGTAAAATGCTGTCTATCGATTCATGCTTGTCTATGGAATTTGCGACCATGGAGTTTGATGAGCAAGGGTTGAAAGGCGTCCCTAGGTATTTTCTGATAAGAATGGGGATGGGTGCAGCATCACTTAACAAGGGCAAATTAACGGACATGAGCGGCAACAGTATGGATGTTGCCTACAGTTATCTTAGCATTATTTCCGCTTTGTTTGAGGACGATAAAGAGAATTGGAGAAGAGAACTGGAGAAGATAGAACTCAAACATCAGGAGACGATTAGAGAAATATCCAAGAGAACACAAGAAGCTATTCTGGAGACGAGAAGAAGATTGTCACAAAAGGTCATAGACTTGTAGTTGTTTCTTTGTGACTTAAATTTACCCTTTTTTGGGTTCTTTGTTCATCATTCTTTAAAGTGTACATATCTTTCCCTTGAGGGAGAAAATCAAGCGTAAATGTCATAGATTCTTCTTTAGAAGGATCACATATTAGCTTATTTGCTTTAATTCGTTCATCCCAAGAAGAACCATCACAGTAGTCTTAGAAATGCTTTAAATAAGAATTGAGAGTTCTACAGTAGGTCTCTAGTTTTATAAATGTCATATATTTTTAATATAAAGTAATATATCAATATAAAAAATTAACAAAAATACAAAAATGAATAATTAAAAATTTAATAAATTAATCGATGATTCAATTCTAATTCAAAAATAACTTAATTTAAAAATAATTTTAATTTAAAATAACTTATTTCTCTCCTAATTGACATCTCTTTTTGTGGTTTTTCACATTTGAAAATTCAGATTGTGAAACTTTTCTATCTCATTTTTGTGTTTTTTCTCGCTTGCTTGAGATTACAATCTGCAGATTTTCATGCAAAATTTATGCTTTGTAGTGACTCCGCAAGTGATTATTGCAAAGTAATTCAAGTTTTCAAGTTTGTACAATTATAGAAATGTTTGATCTGTAAAATTTACGGTGCTTGAGGAACTTTATTGTTAACATGACCAAATCTTGTGCTACTGGCCCAAACTTTTCTCTTACGTTTCACCTTCTCTTCCTGTCGGTTTAGTGTTTACATCTTGTTGCAAGGAGTGATGAGTCAAAATCGTGACTAAAACCTTTAAAATATTGTTCTATCTGATTTTCTTTGGAGAACTCTCACACCTTTAAAGCTTAATGACCTCTTTACTTGTGAGTCAATCAAAAAAGTGTTAAAATACATTTTCCTTATATATATATATATATATATTTTTTGGTTGTAGCAGGCATGCTGATCAATGACACGCTCCTTCCTCTTTACTTGTGGGTACTAATTTCACATTGATGCATAGAATTAAGTCATGGCGACTCAAGCTAAATTAAACCACAAAATGAGGTTAGACTGGGCTTGACATTGGAAGAAATCAGTAATCATGTAATAAGAAGAGAAACAATGGAAAACCAACCGATAATCATAACAAAAAGGGCCATTAAGCACAAAAGCAATATGAGAAAGAAAAACAATACATGTAATTTCTCGACTTAAAAATCAGTCAAGGTATCCTATTTTTAATTTCTTCACGTCTTATTCTAATAAGAAGTTTGCATTCAAAATATTGTGTTAGCCAATTTTGGTATTGCCCCATGTAATTTTTTCCATATTACCATCTTCACAAGAATCTGTCAATTGTTTTCATATAATGGAATAATGTAATTTTGTGTTAATGTCATCGCGAGAATCATGATATAGTATATTCCACCCGTAAAGGCTCAATTCTTTCTCATTATTCCATTATATAGTTTTTGTTGGAATCCATTGGAATTTCAAATGATGATCAGAAATGCGGATTCATCAAAGAACCCCTCCCCACCTCCCTCTGTCTCTCTAGGGTGGAGTCGTGGGGAATGGGAGAAGCTTTTGAATTGATGGAGGCTTTTAGAGTCCTTTACGCTTAAATATTATAATATGATAACCAGATAAGGTAAATGCCAAAAATTCGAAATATAAGGAGAGTCCATTGTTGCAGAAATTCATTTGATTGCAAATCAAAAGATGCACTATAAGTCAATTTTTTTTCTTAAATCATTTATTAAGAATAGAAAAAACTATTTGGCCACGTAAAAATAGACTCACATTACGCGTTTGAAGGGATGAGATACCAAAAAAGGATAGTTTCCATGTTAAAGATTAGAAAAGGCTTGATTCCGATATATAAATTCCTTATTTCCAAAATTGTTTTCACTCTTGGGGGGAAAATTTTAAAAGTCAGTCAAGATAAAAGTGTCTAAAAAAAAAATGTATTCTTTATTTCTAAAAACATATTCTATTTTAAAATTTTGATACGTTTTATTCTAATACATGTATTCTAATAAGAAATTTACCACAAAATATTGTGTTAGACAATTTTTTTTCACATAAACTTATCAATTAATTTCATAAAATAAAGAATAATCACATTTGACACTATAAAAAGGAACCGCCTGCTCTTATCCGTCAATTGCGACATTGCTATGTAGTTTCCTTCTGTTCAGAATTGGACATGTGTCTGCCAAAAAATACAAAGAAGTACGTATCTTTGTGTTTTTTTTTTTTTTCAGATACGTATCTCAAGCACGAGAATCGTTCATCATTATTATTGTAATGGTTCTATCTCTTCTATAAAAATAGTTTATCCATGCTACATAGGAACCGACTGCTCCTTCACACGGTAAAACAAATTACTGATAAAATGGTCGGGGTGTAACTTTTGATGACGAAAAGACAAGTGATATTCATTTCTATCAAATCAAGAGAATACACAAGTTAGCGGCCCCATGGCACATGGGATTACCTTACCTTATACACATTCAACGGAAATGAATAATGGTTGTTAAGAAAAATGTCAATCCTGTTCAAGGAAAAAAAAAATAAAGAAAGAAAAGAGTCAGTCTAGCTCATAGCCTTAGATTCCATCTTTTTAAACACTACCCACCGATCTATTCTATACTAGGCCTATATTGCAAGGGTGGGCGGGGCTGATTCAACAGAAAATTATGTGTAATTTACTTATTTGGGCTACTTTTTTTTTTCTAAAAAAAATAATTTCGTTTTATTGTCACCATATCGTGTATTATCATGTTACATCACCAATTAGGAAAAAAAAAAAAGAAGAGAGAGAGAAATGGATGAACCATAAGCTATGATTGTGACAACAACCAATTTCTCTCTCTCTCTCTCTCTCTCTCTCTCTTTTACCCTTTCTGATCAATCAATTGGCTTCTGGAATTTAAGACCTCTCAATTTTGAAGTCGATTTCAGTGTATCACTAAACTAAACGAGACTCCTAATCGTCAACATCCGAATTGAAGGTTCCATATTGGACCGTGTGGAGTTCAATCAGTAACTTCACAGATCGTTTCCCCATATAAACAAGCATCCAAAAGAGGAGCGGAATTGAGGGGGAGATGTACTATACAAGTAACTCACGAAATCTTGTGCAACTAAACGAGAAAATGTGAAAGCTCATGGGATCGGTAAGTGGATATCTGTCAAGCAATGATTTTTGTTCGTCATTTATGCACAAAAATAAGTTTTGAGATTTAACTTTTAAGCCAACCAGTCGTCCTTATGCGTAAAGGAGAAGGAATTACATACCCTCTTACATCAATTTCCTTTAGCAAAGGTTACCAACAAACCTCCAAAATAAAGGGAATCATGTACGCTTCCCCTGCAACCCTCCAAGAGTCAAGTGAAAAGAAAAGGAAAAACCAAAAATAAAAGGAAAGAAACAGTCACCTTAATTATCTTTAGGGAAAAAGAAAAAAAAAAGTGTATTAGATATTCAGGGTGCCCTCCCACTCTGAAAGCCAATGTCGTTGTGTCTCCTTGAAGGGCCAGAAGTTGGTACTGGCAAATGTCTTGGCAAGAAATTCAAGTAGTGTCCCTTGTACTGATCAGACTTGGGATCGAAATGAAAAGGGTTGGTGGTTCTTGACCCATGGCAGTAACCAAGAAAGAGAATGAAGGTCAGGAAGAGCAAAAGAAGTAGGAATATTAGAGGCCTTCTACACTGAACCATGTGCAAAAGTATAAGCTAGCGAAAGAGGTTATGGGGTGGCTTGATCTTTTGAGCCCTTTGCTTAGCAAGTGCTCGAGATGAAAGCAGGCAGTCTGAATAACTGAATGCAGAATATTACATCAGCTGTTAGTTTGTGTTGGTAATTTTGTGCCTTTTGAGTGATATATGAGAGAGAGAGAGAGAGAGAGAGAGACACAGAGAGAGAGAGTTTTAAAGAAATCAGATTTTTCAATACTAGTAGCATTAATGTCTGAAGCAGAAAGCTGAAAACAAAAGGCTGGATAAAATCTTTTGAATAGGTCTTGTGGAAATATAACAGAGAGCAAAAGAGATAAAAGAAGGAAAAAATCCAAAAAAAAAAAACAAAAGAAAAAGGAAAATATTATAAGGTTTTCCCTTTCTCAAATGCCTGAAAAAAGCAAGGGAAACATTTTAAGGAAAGGAGATGGAGCTCGAAAAACCATAAAAAAAAAGAGAGAGAGAGAGAACAAGATTAGGAAGGAGCAAAAGTTGGGATGGGTTGTGTCATATTTCTTGTGGTTAGGTGAGTATTGGTCCCACTTGATATTAATGGGAGACTATAAGGAACTGCAACTGTTGTTTTAGATCCCCATAACAGGAAAATTGTCCCCTTGACATCCACTCCTATTCTAGGGATTATAATTAAATATCATTCCCTTGGGTATATGCTAATCCAAAATTTTGTCTATGAAGAGTAGAACACTATCAATATAGTTGATGTGTATATATATCTGCTCACTCCTGTCCATCCTCCTGGATCCAAGCGATATGACAATCCGTGTGCAGAACAGTGAGTAAACAAACAAATATTAGTACTTATTGCCTCTTTTCCTGATCTTACATACAGTATCTACCTACGTACAAATTACCGCAATCTTCCTCCATCCCTCACACTGTTTCAAGCTTCGAGGGGCTACTATACCTATAGATATCTTTTTTCGCAAGATAGGGATGTAGAGGGATGGGTCCATATATAATCCAAAAGGAAGAGGTTAGAGCTTCATGTTTGTGGTCACGTCCCAATTGTCCATTGTGCAATTGAAGGCCCACTTTTGTCAAAATAGATGTAAGAGTACTACGCTCCATGGCTTTCATTTGATATAGAGAAAAGATGTATGATATGGATCGTCGAAGAATCACATCCTAAAAATTAATCATTGATGTAGAAGAGTTCCAATTCATATGAGTCCTGCAGGACAATCCTATAACTTCTAATGTCGAGTTTAAGTTTCATTACTTACGATTAAGATGATAACAATTCACTACTTTCCACCTCCAGGCTCCCTTGTTGGTTGGCATGAGAATGGGGAGACTTCCTCCGCAATCTAAACATCTTTTTTTGGGGAAGAGGGGAAGGAGAAGTCTAGCACGAGAACTGAGAGACGAGGTTTGTGAGAACACGCTCTACATGGAAGTACCCTTGCTCGGCTGGCATGAGAACTAAAGACGGTGATACCAAATGATATAAATCTTAAGCTAACCAAAATTTTGAAAACTAACTATGGATGAGAGAGAACTTATGACCATATAATTCCTAGAAGCAATCTTATAACTTTCAATACGATTCTCGAGTCTCATGCTTAACAATTAAGTTCATAACAATAGATCCAACTTCTTAGTTCTTATGCTAGCGTTAAACAGGACCCTACTATAATTGTTGAAAGAGTAGTTATCGCTCAAACAAAAAGTACAAGACAAAAGCGCTCCATTCTAAATTAATTGAAGTGCCGACTTGACTTGACTCTGTAACTTGAATTTGACTTTCAATCAAGTATGTCTTAATCATGTAATTAGCAGCTCTTCCCATTTGCTAACATTGATCATATTATAGTTATTTCTAAGCTCTTGGTTGCCGTATGACACTAATGAAAAAGGATTTTTCAATTAATCTGATTAAGATTTTACACTGTAAGGCGAAGATTTAAAAGAATTTCAAAAATAAAAAAGTAAATAACATATAAATAAAAAAAATTATAAATTTAATATTTATAATATTAAATTCAATAAATCTTTTATTTACTTAGATTATATTTGATTTTCTTTCTATTTTTTATGCTCTCACGTACCTATAAAGAAGGGAAGGCTACAAGGAAGGAAAGCTGTGGTGTCTCCAGCAAACTTTCTTTTGAAGGTTAGTTTTCTGAAAATGGCGTATTAAAGTTCACGTCTTTATAGTTCTTGGATATGAAAGTAATTGCTCAAATAAAATAAAATAAAATATGCAACTGAGTTTCAAAGTTCACGTCTTAACGTCAGCAAACCAAAAAAATAACTTAAACAATTAGGGTTGATAAAGACTGGCCCACATAGGCCTCTAGGCCTTAAACCCAAGTTCTTGGGTCCCTCTGTTTTGGTCCACAGTTTGAGATACGGGATACGAACTATGAGTTCCGACTTCAAATTCCGAGCTTGGGGCAAGTCATGATCTCCGAAGATTCTTTCTATTATAGGACTAGGTAGGGCTTATGCTCAACTTAGTTCATCTCCTAAGACTTCAGCCCTTCCATCCGCCTCGTCATTAAAGGTATCTATATAGACCTATAAATAGTTCGATATCTTCCTCGAAGGTAACGTTTCAAACCCATGCTTAAGCCTTGCTTTGCTATATAGGCCTCACACCTTTTATTGACTTCTTGTTAGAGTGTTAATGCTAGAACTCCTCTCTTCTTTAGCCATGTGTTCCTTTTGAAGGTTAGGATTTAAACGCTGAGTTCAACACTTTTCTTGATGACCCATCATCAAGGACCAAAACGTAGAAAAATACAGCTAAAATAAAGTTTTATGGGCTGTACTTTTATATGGAAACATTGATTGCTAGTTGAATAGAATATATACGTGAGCTATAACTTCATAGAATATTAATTGATATTAGAATGTTGTCTATAGCTTTTTCTTTGCAATTCGATTTATCTTTCCTTTGGAACAACAGGCACACGAGAGCTCGATGCAGTTTTTGGGTCTCGTGGTGTTGAAGCCATTCCTCACCGTACCCAAAGCTATGAGGTTCAGTAGATAAGCAGTGCCCACCTCTTCCCCACTCCTGCCCCCTCCCTCCTCCAACATTGTCCACTGCTCGTTTCTAGGTGGCTTGGTCATAACTCAATCCCATAGCAGAGTCATTGAATAGATCCATTTTGTAGATAGAGAAATCTATTAGATGATTTTTGGTTAAAAAAATAAAAAGAAATTATCTATTAGATGAAAAGTCAGAATGAGTTGGTATAATGAGGTTTATGTGTTATTTGTTTTTGTTTGGAATTTCAAATTTTCTTGTTCAAAAAAATATATGATGTATAAGAATGAAAAAATGTGTAAAAAATAAAATAAAATGATGCATTATTATACCTTTCGATATATTTTTTACACTTAGAATGATGAGTTTTATATGTTAAAAAAATTTATATTTTTTCATTAAAAAATTATGTAATGTATAATTAATTGTTAAAAAATAAAATAATATATTATTATATCTTTTGATGTATTTGTTACACTTAATATTTTTTGGCATAAAAATTTAAAATTTAATAAAAAAATATATTCTAACATGTGATGTACACTGTATCAATCAACTTTGGTTATCTCTCCTTTCAGCAGATTTTTTTTTAACCAAATATTTTTTCAAATATAAAATATCCAAGGTAGACCCAAAGGATAGAGCAAGTCTTGAACCTTTGTTTTTCTTTTCTTTTTTTTTCTTGTTTGGGGGGTCTCGGATCGTTTTATTTAGAATAGTTCTTTGAATGCATGCTCAACGAATTGAAATTTACCGATCCCGATCCAACTAGCATCCAGAGCAAATAGTGAAACCATTTTTAGGCAAACCCATTTTCAAAGGCAGAATAAAAAGGTCCAAGGCATCGGACACTTCCAATGAATGGGATTCGACCGTTGGATCTATAATTAATTCGTTGTGCAATACATCTAATCAAAGGGCCCTACTGGTAAAGTATGCCAGATAAGCTACATCAAGGAGCCCCATTTTGGGTGATCATTTTTTTCCTTTTCTTGGGTTTTCAAAGCTACATTTGTGGACGCCGTCAGATCATGGCAACAGAGAAAGTGACTTGACAGAAAGTTTGATCATTTTTATGCACTGATAAAGTCTTCTGAAATTGTCCACTGATTTGGAAGTGTGCTTTGGAACGTATCGGAACCGTCACTGTGGGTTATAAAAAAAGGGGGGAAAACATACATGCTGTTTTGTCCCAAGTTTCTTATTCCTTTCGAGTTTGTGTGGTCTGTAAATGTTTAAGCTTTTACTTACAAAAAAAAAAAAAAAAAAACAAAGCTTTTAATTTCTGGACGACCAAGTATCTTCGGCCCATCTACCAGGATACGATCATACGAGTACAGTATATGATGATGGGTTAGGCTGGATGGTGGTTTTGGACCATGGGAGATACAATGTACGGTAATTTTTGAGGAATGAGAGAATTTAAAATTAAAGAGAAAATTAGGTAGTGTTTAATTAATAAATAAATTTATAGATTTATTACTATATTTTTAATTATACTTTAAAATATTAAATTTATAATTTTTTATTGATATATTATTTATTTTTTTAATATAAAATTCTTTAACTTTAAAATTTATATTTAGTGTAAGATTTTATTGATATATTATCAAATATCAAGTATTGTATTTTTTCAATATATTTATTTTCTATTCTATTTTTTCACTTTTTAAAAATTACAAACATATTAAATTTACTTTTTTAAAAAAAATAAATTCATACCTTTTGAGTGGAACTACTCAAAAGATGCTATTGGGGAGGGACTCTGAGTATTAGTGTGTTAAAGTTCTAGTTTTTGTTATACAATTTTAGAAAAACTAACATTTTTTTACATCTCAAAAATATAGTCTTCACAAATACTAACATTTATAATTTTTATGTTATACAACTTATCCTTTGCTTTGTTGTCCATACTCACAAATGAGCTTGATAAAGTAATAATGGGTTCTTAGTAACCAAGTGGAGTGATAAAATATGACTTTGGAAAAATGAATAGTAGCATGTTGTTACTCTTAGAGTATTGGTAGACATACACTTTTGCAAATGTGCTCTTAACATGTTTAAGGAAAGTTGACATAATACGGAAGAGACTCATATTTAAGGAGAAGATTGTTGAAATTTTAAGTGTGAGTTATGTAGTTTAAAAATCTCATATAAAAAAAAAAAGGAGAAATAAGTAATATATAAGTAGAAAAGACCTATAAACTAAATAAATAAAGGTTTTGAATTGAGATGTGATGTCAATCTTATAAATTTGTTGTCAAAAGAAGGGGACGACTAATAATTATTGTGAAAGCCAAGGCATTTGCTGTAAAACCTATTGCACATAAAGTGTATGTTTTTTCTCTTTAGGCAAATTGCCTTAATTAGCCCTTCATCTTTACATGCTTTTTAAATAATACTAGCAAACTCATGTTTTGTTCATTCATGATTTGGATTCTTTTCTATTAGTTTACTATCAAATATTTCACATAATATGCCATGTTAATTGCTTGATATTTACTTGAACGCCCCATTATTATTTTGTGATGATGCAATATTTTTCAAAAAATATGAATAAATTGAAAAAGTGTAAGAAATTCCAAAAAATAAAAAATAAATAAGTTAAAAAGAACATGAAATATTTTTTAAGAAGTTGAAAAGTCAAAATAAAAAGTAAAAATTCAAAAAATGTATTAAAAAATATGAATTGTTTAACAAAAAAAAAAAGATATATTGTGCAAAAAAAAAGAAATTTTTGATTTGTTTATAATAGTTAAATTTTAGG
This sequence comes from Kandelia obovata, assembly GCA_021464305.1. NCBI lineage: Eukaryota > Viridiplantae > Streptophyta > Magnoliopsida > Malpighiales > Rhizophoraceae > Kandelia > Kandelia obovata. The sequence continues at coordinate 1,716,045 of CM038473.1, read as the reverse complement.
ATTTCTTATAATTTTTTACTTTGTATTTTCTTAATTATGGATTACAAAATTCATGAGTTTTTTTAATTTCTGATTTTTTTGAATTTTCTAATTCATTAAAAAGTTTAAATTTTTAAAATTATTTTCATGCCTTTTTAAATTTTTAAATTTTATTTTGAAATTTTAGATTTCTTAAAGGCTTTTCAAATTATAAATTTTTTTTATTATTATTTTTTCAAAATTTTTGAAATTTTTAAAAAGTTTTCTCATCATAAAAAAAATGATACATTGACATTTAAGACAACATCAAACAATGGATATAACCCATTAAGTAATATATTTAACAACAAACTAATGGAGAAGGATTAAAGTTATTGATAAAAAGGATTAATATATATATATAAACTAGTTTGACATAATGTAACAAATATAGCGTGATATTTAAAATGTAATGAATTATGTTTAAAAACTTAGATATGTGACAAAAATAGCACATTATCAAAGTCAAACATTTTTTAACAATAAAGTATTATGGAGATTTTGTTCTTAGAGCTATATCTTTGTCTTTTTCTTCTTCATGCTTTGATTTAGACCAAATTCCATGCAACCACGAAGCAAAAACCTAAATTTGTACTTCGTAAAGCCAAAAGAAACTGAAGCATTCAAGTAGCATAACTTAGAAATTGAAGCATTCTACAATAGTGTGATTAAGTCTTTCTATAGTAAAACCAAGGAATTAGAAATTAAAACATACAATATTGTAGTCTTGAAAAATGAGTGTGTTGATGTGAAAACAAAAACAAACTTTTATTAAATGAGAATTATAATTTGAAGTCCTATAAGAAGATGTATGCTAAGGTTATTATGCTATTTATTTTTGTACACATGGTTCTCATTATGGGCCAAGTGAAATTAAGTGGTTATGCTAATATGATGTACTTTCCTTAATTTAGTTCGTTAAAGTAAAGGGGAAAAAAAAAACTTATGGTGATGTTTTTATGGTTTCTTGGTTTGTTTGTCTCATGAAAATTATTTATTTGCTTGCAGTTCTCACTATATATTGTTATAAAGGATTAAATGTCTTCTTCCAAGTCTTTAAGTTATTGCTTTTGGTGAGTTCCAAAGTTTTCAAGTGTTATGTAGGATGTGATGTTGTTGTGTTAATAAGGACTTGATTGTTCCAATAAGTTTTATATTCTCATCTTTAATTATATTTTTTCCTTTGTGAAAACTAGCCATTATCAACAACACATACCAATTAAAGGCAATGCCAAATCTAATTAATAAGTTTATAGTTCCTAAAACTCCATTTATTGCTAATCATAAGCAACAACAAAATTGCTATGTTAGTAATCATATGTTAGATTTCAATGTCAACATTATTTTGAGAAGAGAGACTTAAAGGAAGAAAATTGTGCATCATTACATCAATGCTAAGATAATTACATTACATGTAAGCTATGAGAAAGATTGCATGGAAAAAAACAAAATTCATGTTTCAAGATACAACAAAGTGTAAATTGAAGATACGATAGCCTTGTGCAAAAATCATGATTGTTTCTAGTGCAAATGTATAACAAAAGACACATTTTTCATATTGTCATTTGCTTAAAAACCATAAAAATTGATCAACTCCTTCATGTACTTTAGTACCATATTTGGCCTTTGATTTATGACCTTCTTTACTCTTTTATGCAACAATTGATTGTTGGCCATCTATAGTTGATTGGCTAATAGTAGACCTAACTTGATTAAGAGGGAACACATAAGTGCTTGATTGATTTGAAGAATATTGAAATGCCTAAATAATATATGTAACATTAGTATCTAGTTCCAAAAATAATGAAATTTGATTAAAAGTATAAGACTTATTATCCTTAAATACACATTTCTTATCTCAAATGAGTAATTAACATTATACCTTTTCTTCATTGCTCTTTTTCTCTATCATAACTTTTTTCCTTAGAACTTCTAGTGGATTATTTTTTGTACATATAGTGCATTGCTTCCCTTGCCTTTCAGTAAATGGTTCAAGTTATGCATATTGTGGTCCTTTATTTTTCTTTTTAGGTCTACTTTTTTTTTTTTTTTTGCTTAGAATCACAATAGATTCAAGTCAAAGTTTAGTAGCAAACATTAATGTTTTCATAATTACCATGATCAACAAATTGTATTGTTTCCTTCATTGGTCATTGGTTTATGAAATGTTTGTTATGTGTTTGGATTTAAAGTGGTAGCTTGTGCCTAGTTGTGAAGTGATAGCTTTTGCATAATTAGATTTCTTTAATTTGTCTTTCTTTTCTATCTATAATACCAAGGAATGAAAACTACCAAAATTTTCCATAAGAAAATGATAATTGTAAACAATTAAAAACTTAAATTTACTTAATCATGAATTGGGGCAACTTGCATTGACAAATATGTTTTTGGACAACCTCACTTGTTGTGACCATAAATCAAGCATCTTTTGCATTGCATCTCAATGCCAACTCTAGAAATATGTCCATGTTACTGTGGAGACTGATCACCATCTCTTCTTCTTAACTTTTTAGGTTTTTTTATTATAATCTTAAAAAGAGGAGGAAACATAACACAATTCTTAACCCTTAGCCATATTTTATAGCCATTTAAAGGTTTAATTAATTTATTATATTACTCATCTTGTAACAATCTTCAACAAAAGCATTAAAGTTTTCTTTTTAGTGGTTAATACAAGAAAAGAGTTCTTGCAAGATATGCTAGATAAATTTCACTTAAGACAAGTAAAACTTTTGTTGATTAGATCTGTAATATACCTATCATCATTTATAACCACCTTAAAGTGCAAAGTGCCATTTGACTTGATTATGCACAACCTTGAATCATATTTAATCTGCTTAAATGTTTTCCTTATATGCAAGCAAGTGTCATTGCTTGAACCCTCAATCAACTTCCCTTTTTGTCCAATTCACTCCATTAAAGCCACCCTAACGTCTTTAAGCATATTTATTATACATTTTGTCCTAGCTTTTATAATATATCCATTTAAAGACTCTAATAAATTGTTATTAATCATATCACATTTTGGCTCAGTGCTTATGAAACCCTTTGTGAACTTTTTCACATTTTTTTTATTGAAATACTTTTTTGCTTATAAGGATGGCTTTTTCATCTACTCTATGACTTTTTTGAAATCATGATGAGTTATGTTTTTGATTGCTTTCCAAAAACACTTCATAAGTGAGTGACCTTTGAAATTTTTGTGCTTTTTGGCATACACATGACATACACAATTTATATACTTACAAAGTGAAAGTATTTCCTTCACTATTTCACAAAACCCTTAAATTAAACATAAAGAAATAATAATAAAAGCACAGCTAACAAGGTTAAAAATAGTTACCATGATTAAAAATAAAATGAAAAAAATGTAAAAAGGTTAGCTTTTGTTAATGACTAATGATAGCTAACCTAATCCATCTAATAGATCAAGATTTTGAATCCAAAGTTTAAGGAATCATTCCTGATTCTCCTTATTTCCTTTGGTCACCACCACCTACGTTATTAGGTAAATTTGATTGTTACCATCTTTCCCAATAACATATAATAATGCTCCACTAAAAAATTCTTCAAAAAAGCACCCATCTAAACTAATTATAGGTTTACACCCTTTTAACAATCTATGTTTCAAAGCTGAAAATCTTATGTAAAATTTTATAATCATAGGTTTTGGTCTGGATGAATTTGGATGTATCTATAGTTTAAACAAGTTACTTGCATTGGTTTTATTCAATTCTGACTCTTAAGATCTCAACATGTAATAATGCTCTTCCATATATCCTCTATGCAGTTTGATTGCTCTTCTTTTATCTCTAGAATATTTTGTCCTTGTTACTGTAAGTGCAGAGGTCTCTTAAATTTTTTGCGTCATCTCCTTTATAAGTTAGTTTGGCTTCCTATGGAATTTATAGGGATATTCCTTAGCAAGCCACTCAATAATAACTTGTCTATTCATCAAGACTTAGTAACAGGTGTAAGTGTCAAACATTAATTTAACCATAAAAGTTTTCTATTTTCTTTCCCATGTTGCAGATACCTTTTATGGACACCCTATTATACATAAAACTTCCATCTTTTGACATGTTCGATACCATGTGATTGTATATCCATTCACAATGGCATAACTTTGAACACACTATTTGAATTATTGAGGTCTTTCAAATATCATGTTTGTGTAAAATTGCAAATCTTTGTGATTTTATTCTAGTTGACATATCTCATCATATTCTTCATAATTAGTTAGAAGGTATTTATCATCAAGCTTTTCTTTAATCTCATTACACTCTAAAGGAATGAAATGAGGGTTCTCTTCATCTAAAGTATCTAAGATTTCTTCTCTAATTTCAGTTTCTCAATCATAATTTTGATTATTGAAAGCCCCATTACTGCTACTTGACTTGGCATTTGACTATGTCATAATACCATCCTCCTTTTCTTTCATTGACTATGAAGGAATCATATGGTTAACCTTTTTGAAATTTGGTCATGTAACGTCAAAATCTTTATAAAAATAATTTTTTGCAGTAACTTGTGTCACAATCCCAACAATCTCTTCATTCTTTAAACTATTTGAATTCTTAGTCACCTCAGCATGAACATAAGTTATATTTCCAAAAACTTCATCCTTTATACCAATTTTAGTGTTAAATACTTCATCATTTTCTCCCATTTCAATGTCATACACCTTAAGCTCAGAAATTACTTCATTCTTAGGCACCCTCACTAGTACATGGTCAAAATGCATTAGTTAAAAAAATTAAAAATTTACTTAGAAGGTTGTCTAAATGCATCATTATGTCTTTCTTTTTTTAATTTTTGAAGATAATGGTCCCTACTTTTTGATTTTTCAATCTTGTGGATCAACTTATGTCTCCTTAACGACAAACCCAAAATTTCACCTTTGAATGCTCATTTCTATCTTTTATTTTCAAAGTTGATGGTCACCCTTTTACTTTTTCATCTCATCGACCAATGATCTCTACTTCATGGTAAACCATAAATATTGACTTCATAACATATATCACCTTTTTTTTGTTGCAATCAGTAACAGCAAAGAAGTTTTCAATATGATTTAGGGTTTGTCTTTTATTTTGTTTTTCTTTTAGTTCTAATTTTTCTTTTTTGATTCAAAATTCAATATATCACCTTTTTTTGTTGCATGGTGCGCATGCAATTTTATTTTCATTTTTGTTAAAAATTCAAAATTACTTATAAATGATTTTCTTCCTAAAATTTAATTTGTAAATTACTTTGAATTTGGGTAGGTCATTGTGATCATCTTAACAAGCCTAAAAGGTTGACATAGCACCAATAACACACAATCATCTTTTTGGTTTTCATCCATGTCACCATTTGAACCATATTATTTAACTAGGTTAGCAAACTTGATGGAATCTGTCAAACATACTTAACAATGTGTTATTTTGGTTACATATTTAAGTTTTAAGTCATAATTTATTACATTTTAAATGTCATGTTAAATTTGTTACATGACACCAAGATGATATTATTTTTGTATATTAAGCTTGGAAAAATGTGAAACACTAAAATTTTTTTTCTTTTTTTTTAAATTACATATATTATTTAAAATCATCCAAAGCTAATAGGTCAATCAAGGCTCTTTAATTTTGTTTATTTTGATGGTTTCTCTTTTATTAAAATTTATTTTTTCATTTTTTATTTGACAACAAGCAAATTGGCCTTAGCCCTCATTTACATTGGTTGCCCTCATTGGGCTCATGCTAAAACTTTAAGTTAATCGGGCCCATTGTTTGATATGCTAGTGGTGTCACTAGTGATGGACCTTATATACCTATTGACATTGTTGGGGAAAACTGAGAAGAGTGTAAGAATTCTACTGGAGTAATTTAGGAATAAAGAAAGAGTTTTGTTGAAATAATTTGGGAAAAGGAAAAAAAAACATTCCCTTTTTTACTTGGTGAAAGGGAAAGCCTGCTCTACTACTCCTTAGCATAAAGTTCTCCTCTAGTTGGAAAAACCCATAGGGGTTAGATCCCTATTTAGCCTTTGAAGTCCCATATGTCAATAAGAAAAAGCTCAACTTGTAATACATGTAGCGTGCTCTGTGTAATGATATTAAAATTGGCTAAAGTGTCCTTAAGTGAAAAATATAATGATTATTGTTATGGAAATGGTAGCTCTCTATGTTGACTTCTCTTTACACCTTTAATTTTGAAACTAAAAATATAAATTCCTTAGCTTAATTGCTCTATATCGCTGTGATTGTGAGACAAGATAAAGATTTATGATGCTTTGGGATATGTACCTCTATTGTTAGTGAAGACCCTCTTTAGAATTCGTAACTATTTTGACACAAGTTTTCATATAGTTTACAATAGCCTTTTGTTTTCTATGCTTTAATGTTTGACACTTGGTCTTATCTTTCTTATTGATTAAAAAAGGAAAAAGAAGTCTAAGGAGCTAAAAAAGTAAGTAAGAGTATAGGTCAAAATCTCTTTTATTTTTGACCACTCAAAGTTTATACTCTTATGAACTAAGAAATTTTGTTCTTTTACCTATTCATAGTTTATCCTTTTATGAGTTAGGAGTTTTTTTTAATGGGTTATTTACAATTTATACTTTTATGACTTATCATTTTAAGTGTGAAATTTGGTGTGAACATTTATATATAGTAATACTTAAAGGTACTTGCTATTATTGGGGTAATTTAGATACCTTTTTGGTCTAAAAATATATAGGTATTACTTATATAAACGTCTTGTACCAAATAGGGTCTATCTTATTTGGAAAAGAGTTTGTCAATAGGAAGATACTTCAAGTTGATAAGTCATTGCATTGTAAGAACCAAGTCTCCTATTTAGAATGATCATGAGTGAACACTGCAATTGAAGGCTTTGGTTAGTTAAGTTGGTGAACACTTGAGTTGTTATTATGCTTAAAGCCTTTTTTTCATCTAAGGTTTCTAACTCATCCAATCATAGACACACATTTTTCTACTATATGAACTATTCTTGGATAGTCACATGGACTGATGATATTTACTTTTCAAACAATAATATCACATCATCACCACAAACAAAGGTGTATAGTGTTTCTCAAGTAAAGTCACCTTCTTTGTTTTTGATAACAACTTTTAAGGTATTGTATAAGGTCTTATTAAATACCTTAGCTAGATTATTAATAGTGGTATTACACATGTATGAATTTTATTATTTTACTTTGAACTTCTCACAAAGTTTGTTAATTAAGTTGTTATAGAATTGTTCCTTGTTATCTGTAATAAAAAAAACTACAAAATCCTATAGTGATAGATTAAGTGAGTCTATATAAAGTTGATGGCTTGCTCTTTTTTTACTTTTCTAGGTAGGATGGCTTCATATCATTTTGAGAAGTAATTTGTTGTTGTAAATATGTAAAGATGACCTAAGGAGAATTTTGGCAAAGGCACAACTAAGTTGAGACCTTAGGCTTTGAAAAGCTAAAATGATATAGTTGGATGCGATGACACTTATAGTTAATGTTTGTAGTTGCCATGGAACTAACAAGCTCGACAAGTCTTGGTAAATCCTATGGCATCGGGTACCATTTTTGGCCAATAATCTCATTCTCTTGATTTTGAAGTGCAACTTTGGTCCACATTAATATCCACAATATACATCACAATGTGTTTCTTCAGGGGATTATTTCACCTCTTTATTACTTAAATAATGAAGGAAGACCCTATAAAAAAATCTTTGATACAAATTGTCTTTAAACTATATGAAGTTGAAAGCTTGACATCATACCTTTACCTTATGATAATGATCCTTAGGAAAATTTGCATGTAATAAGTAGTCATTTATACCACAACCCACTTTTACCCTATAGTAAACATTATAGTCTAAATTTTTGAATTGGCCAACGAAGTGGCTAGGCTAGCCAATGTGTCTACTTAAGAATTTTCTCATTGGGAGACATATTCTAAGATTATTTTAAATTCATTCATCAATTGTCAAGTGCTTTGAAAATAAAGTAAGAGATCTTCTTGCTTGACATCATATAATTGAACAAATTGATTAATATTAAGTTATGAATCTCCATAGACTTTTAACATAACTTACCAAGCATAAAGGTGTTGGTCGCTAGTGCAACCTAAAAAGAGGGTGAATAGGGTTTAAAAGGTAAAGGTTACACTTAACTCGCATCAATTGAACTCCAATCAATTAATTATAAGCATAAGTAATAAACTAATGGTAACAAACAATATATGTATAACGATAATATAGAAAGCCTGAGAGAAAGAGACAGATCAAGCACAAGAATGTATAGATGTTTAGCTATCTTTAAGCCTACGTCCTCTCCTTAAGGTCATCACCTTAAGAGTTCTTAATCCATTATTACAATCTTTTTCCTTAGGTGAAGATCAAATCCTTGAAAAATTTGCTTATTGATTTAGTGTAAAACTCACTAATCACTTTGCTTGTCAATCTAATACCAAACTCACCATTATAAAACTTAGGTTAATTAACCTTAAACACAAAGATTTACGAAGCTTTCTTACAAAATCAGAATAATTTTCTCTTTATAACACTTCCTATCTCTTTTTATTTTGATCTTATCAATGCCTATCTCATTTTTCTTACAACATTCAAGGCACTGAGACTTGCTAACAAATGTTCAATATATAAATATTTAGATCTTACTAACTGTTGTCATTAAGGATATCTTGTCATATAAAGAGTCAATAGCAATTTGGACCAAAATTAGAAAGTCTATTTGTAAGGCATCAATTGACTATTGGATAGCTCCGGTCCAACAATCCAAACTTTTAAGAACTTTTCAACTTTTTACACTTTAATCGATCTAAAGTTTCTACCCAAAATTATTTTTTGTCAATTAAATACTTTTTTTATTTATTTAGTTGACCATAGCAATGGGTCTAATCAATCGATCCAAACTTTATGTCAAAATTAATTCTTTAGCTTCTTAAATTCGTCTAGTTAGTTAACATATATAGCTATCAAATCCAAACTCTTTAAAACTTTTCAACTTCTTCACGTCTTTTTTGTTTTGTTTATTTTGGTGCATGATTTCTTTCTTGCATTTGCAAAATTTTATTTCAATCTCATTTAAAAACATTTCCTTTCTCTTTCACAATCATTTTAAATTCTATTCCACTATTATTTTCAAATTCAAACTTCTTTCCTTTCTTTTCAACTTCATAGCTTGTACTTCCTTTAATAAATTAGTCATAACTCTCTTTATAGAATCCTAGATAATGTGTAGATTGAAATATTTTTCTAGCTATTAAATTTCAAGATTAATTCAACACCAATTATAAATGGGAACTTCTAGAAGTTGACCAATATATGTGTCTTAACAACTTTAACACATTTCAATATGTTGGTTATATCTTTCTCCATACATCTGTCATTAATGCATACCTCATGGCATTAGAAACTAGATAATTCTAGCATTCCAAATAGATATAACTCATCGTCTAATTCATCTTAAACTGAGTATATCAACTTATGGAAGTTGATTAATAGTTAGCTCACTTCTTTTCTTTTGCTTGTAATGCATCCTTCCATACTTGTGTATTTATGTAATTTAACCTTTCCACTAATCACATTAAAAAAAAAACTCATTAGCAGCACTTAATGTTTTGTTATCATTAAAACTTAAAATGAAACCTTAAGATCATAAAAAACACTTAAGGTAGCACTTTTCATTAAGGGCTGACGAACACTATACCTACACCATCACCATTACCATCATGTCTTATAGCATCATTACAGTGTATTGTTCATGGTAGCAGCATTTCAATATAGAAGATTTATTTATCTAGAACATTTTTTGTGAACTTTTAACTAAATAAGGTAAGATGATTTGCAAGAAAGTATACAAGAGATTGGTATTTGACAACCTTCTAAGGTACATAGACAATGTCATATCATTGTAACATGATGATCCAGTTAATACATTGTCTAAATATGGTTGGTTTAAATAAGATGCACATAATGGGATTGACTAAAAAAAAAAAAGACAAATTATATAAGCTTGCATGTAGTGCTTCAACTTGTCAATGGAAAAAAAAAAAGCATTAGATACATCTTCACAATGGTAGAGTAATTCAACTTCAAACCATTTGGCATCCTATTTAGGTAGTGTAAAGCTACTTCCTTTCCCTACTCCTTTTCTTGTGCAAGGAGAGCTTTTAAGGATCCTTTTTATGTTGTGATGTTGATGATAAATTTATTTCCTTGAATTAGAGCACCCAAGACTAAAGGATTTGAAATACTTTTTTATGCTTGCAAAAGCCTTGTGCATGCTTTATCCCAATCGGTGATGACATCATTTTTTATCAATTGGTTGGAAGGTTATCATCGACTTATTAAGTTAGAGATGAAACATCAAATGTATCCTAATCTCCCTTGTAGACTTTGTAGCTTATGTAGGTTTTTGGGTTTAAGCATCTTTTAAATTGCCTTAACCATTGATTAATTGATCTTAATGCCATAATGGCATATGACAAAGCCAAGGAACTTTCTTGATATGATGCTAAAGGCACACTTGAATGGATTCAACTTGAGTTGGTATTTTCAATATTTGTTAACCAATACCTTAAGGTCTTTTAGGTGGTCACTGTGTTCATTGCTTCCTCAACATAACATTTTACAATTTTGTGGAGGATATTAAAGATCTTTTACATGGCATACTCATATATGACATCAAAATTTTTTAACTTAAATGGCATAACTTGTAGTATTATAAGCCTGTTGTTATACAAAATGCTATGAGTTTTGAATCTTTGGGGCCATTCAAATATGTTGTAATTACAAAATCCATTTAGAAAGGATAATGCTTTATGGTTAATGATTACATCATTCATGATATCTATTATAAGAAAAGGAAAGTCATCTTTTAGGCATCCCTAATTAAGGTATCTAAAATCAACACAAACTTAAAGCTACCCATTTTTCTTCCTAATATAAACTATATTCATGATCTATGTTGGGTAAGTAACTTCTTAAATTAATTATAGTCTATCTTTACTAAGAACTTGTATGTATTAGGATCAAACCCTTATGTTAGTTAATTTCTCTAAAAGTGAATCATATTTGACTCTTTCCTTTGGAGACCCTTCAAAAGATTGCTCGCTCAATGTTCTACTATCGCTTATAACGCAAGGTGTATGTTCCTTTTCTTCTACCTTTCATTAGGGCTATTTAATATCAGTGCTCAAGTGATGTAAAGCTATCTCCAAGTTAATGTCACACATTTTGCAGATTCCCATATGAATATCTTCGAGTGTTATTATAAGAATTGCATAACGCCCTCGTTTATCTTTCTCATAGGTCTTTCTCCAATTTACACTATTTTAAAGCATTCATAAGGATCAAGAGAGACTTATATTGATAATATGGTAGGGATGCCTTATTCATTCGTATCCTTCAAGCAAACATGCAAACTTGCTACTTGCCTTATCAAAACCTTATTCTTTCTTATAATCTATGCCACTTAGAGGTATCACACCTCTTTTTATTCTTTATAAACCTCTCTTACTTTTTTAGGTTCGAGAAATTTTAACTTAAGTAGTTTGATGGACAAAATGACATCCAAGGCATGAAATCCTAACGTCCCTATGATCATATTATAGGAGGAGTGAAAATTTACCATTATTAAATTAAAAGTTGTAGTTGAAATTTATAGGGGTAAGCCTATTAAGATAGGCAGCTCCATAAACCCTTATAAAATAATGAACTCATTGATAAATCCACAAAAGGGTTGTTAGTCCCATCTTGAAGAATGCTTTGGATGATAGGATGTTGACCGAGTTATTAGTGTCTATGAGTACGCTCTTGATGTTGAAATGATGGATCATAGCCATGATGATTAGGGGATTGTTGCAAGGGTGCTCAACTCCCTTGGGGTCATTGTATGTCTTTAAGACTACCACCATATATATTAAGGATACTTTGAGTGCATGGATAGTCCCTTGTATGGATTTGGAGCCTTAGATGAGGCTTACTCCTTTCTCCTCATTCATTTGCCTATGAGGAGATCCTATTGCTTAAGTTGTTAGATTCTAGTCAACTAAACTATTAGGTGTACGCTTATTGTCATGTTGGTATAAATATTGTCTTAAGTGTCCCTTCCTAATCAATTTCTCTATCTCATCCTTAAGCTCTCGACACTCTTTCCTTTTGTGCCTATGATCCTTGTGGTATACACAACACCTTGGTGTTCCCTAAGTGTTCAATGCCAACTTAATCTTGGCAAGCTATCTAAGCAACCCTTGTTAATGATTCCTTTAGTATGCACAAACCCTTGTCGTATCTTATAGGGTTTCCTTTCATGTTTATTTGCTCCTTATCCCCCATTTGGCATTGTCTACTTCTTTCATGTTAATAAACATTTCCATCTAGGTTATTATATCCATGAAGTCAATGTAGGGTCTCTCGTCTAATGACTGCAAGAAGGGGGACTCAACAAGGTTAATCGAGAAAGTGGCGAGTTCCATGTTTAGGTTAATGTTTAAGTTCTTAATGTTTAACATTTTTATGTTGAACTAAGTTATGACCTCCCATAAAGACCATTTTTACCTTTCTTAATTGTGATAAGAGTTATAGGGATCTTTTTTCGAAATCTATTAGTGATAAATCACACAACAAAAAGATTCTTCGTTTGTCAAAACTTATGATCGACTATGTGGGGAGTTCTGAACACTATCATTGAGCAACATCTTTTAGTATAATTGTGGACAACATAAATATACAATGGCATTTAAGGTAAAATGAAAGGACATTAGCATCCAAAAGTTATCCTAATTATTGTTAACATCGTTGATATTGTCTTAACTATCAAGGTTTGAGAGTTTGAATTTCTCTAGGACTTAACATCCAATATCCCTTAGGAAAGGGGTGAAGCCACTCCCCATAGTTTCTCTGTTTCTTAACAAAGGATAAACTCATACGTCTGTCATCTCTCATTGCGTCTACTTTTGTTGGGCAATCAATAAGTCATTACCGAGCATAAGTAGTGTTTGAACCAACCATTCGCTATCTAATACATGTCAAATACAATAAAATTACTCTAAATTACTCAATTAACAAGTTTGACATTAAGGTAAGTAGAGTTCAAATCCACAGAGATTGAATTCTAATTAATTAGTTAGTTAATGATCTTAATCATATAAAGTTCATGCAAATAAAAAGTAAAAAGTAAAGAAATTGATTTTAATTAAATTAGTAAGAATAAAAACAAAAATCTAATTGCATATAAAATTAATAGATGAACATACCTTCAACAATATGGATGTTTACACCATTAGATTTACATATTAATCATTGACATTGAAGATAATCAATTCTTTAATTGAACATTCAATTTAAAATAATGACAAGCTCTATTATTCTAAATTTTTTCTTAATCATTGTTAATTGAGGCAAGTTCTTTAATTAATTTCTTATCAATAAAACTACTTAGGATAAACACTCTATATAGAATTTATTGATAAAATTAAGAAAAATAGCCAAACATAAATAATAAATTCATAAATTGATTGGTTTAATTTTAAACAATGTTCTCCATATAAATTAGACAAAGACTTGACCATAATTATTTATTTATATTTACTACTTAGTGTTATAATTATTAACCAATTATAGACTTGAATTTTAAACTAACATTAGATTATAAAGTATAATTGTATAGTATACATCTTAGCAATCAAATAATATAATAGTAAATAATAATTATAATAGAAGAACATGAAAATTCAAAATAAAGAATCATATTAGAAATAAAAAAAAATCAATTTCACAAAGTTTCCTTTAAAGATATCAATCTTTATAACCGAGAATAAAACTCTAGTATTGTATATCTTAGATATGTGCACAAGAAAGAATGAAAAGAGAGGTTTATGTATATCTTTATTTTTTGGTACCTTAAATTTCTATTCATAGCTTTGAGAAACAATAAAAATAACCCAAAGAAAAGTAGACACTTTCTCTTCATAATTGACTTAGTTTATTTAGAGAATAATTTATAATTAGGATAATTTTAGCGAGTCTATAAGTTAGATTAAGAACACCGATTCACGACACAATTATTTATATATCTTTGCAAATAAGCTCATTTTTTAAATCTTAAGATTTCTCTTCTAATTCTTATAAAGGCCCCAAATTCATCCAATAATATTTAAAATATGAAATTATTAAAATAATCTTAAATGGTTAGATTTTCTCAAAATTGCATCTTTAAGCTTTTAAATTGCTCTAATCGAGTTGGTGTTCTAAAATATAAAATTAACTTTAATAAGTACATTTAAGAAGAAAATATAGTAAAAAGATTAAATATAAAAAAATAAATATAGTGCATATTTATCAAGTTCCACCATACTTGACATTTCCTAGTCCTTAAGTAAAACAAATATTAACTTACTTTCCTACGAATCATGATTGCATTTAGTGAATGAAATAAGTTTTTAAATCCCTAAGTCACCTTTAATGAAAACATTTTGTTTCGTGAGAGTTTTCAAAAGAAAGTACCTATAAAATCCCTCATGAATGCAATATATACAGCGCACAAAAATAAAAATAAAAAATAAAAAATGCTAATAGTAATTAAGTTCATAATGTCATTGAGACATGAATCTTAACTTGAAACTTAGTAAAACCAAAAAAACAAGTTAATTATGCTCTAACTATCACTCATATATTGATGCATACTTCTAAATAAGCTCATGCAAATCTATAATCATCTCAATTGTAACAAATAATATCCAACAAGTAATTATCCCTATCTCATTATAATAAAAACAAGAAATTGAGATTTTTTTTCCTTTCCATTTTCCAATTATATAACACTTACTTGCTTTTTAACACAAATACTAACACTTATAATGAGAATACCTAGTTACTTCACAAGTCAAACACTAGAATGCTTTGCATGCTTATATTTTAAGTCAACTTTTGATGTGAAGATCAATATTTGTGATAAAAACCCTTAGTTACTAAGTAACTTAAAACATTTAAGTAGATTAGTTTGATAAACTATTGGCCTCCTTATTCCTTCTTACTTTTCTCTTTTTCTTCTTTTCTTTCTAGCTCTTTTATCTATTTAAACTTGTAACCTTTAAAGATTAACTACAAGTTAAACATCACATAAGCAATCATGCCAAATCATAAACCCACATAAAAAACTATAGAGAGCATACACTTCAACACTTATAATAGTTAAAACATTCTTAGCTCACTTCATAAGACTTCGTCAAATTCTAAATCAATCATAATGTAAAGAAGATTTCATTCACTTGCATTACCATATCATGACAAAAGAAAAAAATTATGAAACTAAATAATATATTTAAAAGAGTCTGATCAAGCATAATTTTTTTTCTTGTGCCAAACTTACTCATACCTCGTACTTGAGTCTTAAATTTTCCCAATGTAAAAATAAAATATAAACAAAAACACAAAATCACATATGAAAAAAAAAAACATGATGAAAGGGAAGAGAAAAGAAAATCTAATTATTAGGTTTCCTCTTAAGTAGTACATTTATTTAATGTTGTTAAGCTTATTCCAAAGAATTTCATAAGGTATAAATAAGGTTTTCCAACTCAATCTCACCCATAGTATACATTTAAAACCATTCATAATAAGATCTTAACCTTTGGCCATTCACTTTGAACACCTTGTTTATTTCTACACTTTGAATCTCAATTGCATCATAATAAGAATGCAACTTACTTAGAAATAACTTTCGTTCTTCCCTTGTAAATCCTAGAGCTCTTGTAAGCATTATTATGATTTCCTCAAGCTTTTGTAATTATAATTTCCTATGTTCGTCCACTTCATCCATCTTCATACTGCATTGCTTGATAACCTAATATGCTTTATGCTCTAATTCAATGGGAAGATCACGCGGCTTGTAAAACACTAACCATTAGGTTGACATGTCAATAAGTGTTTTATAAGTTGTATGATACACCTATAATACATCATTAAGTAGCATGCTCAAATCCTTTTTGTTTGGATTCACTATTTTCTTAAGGATACTTTTAATTTTACAATTGGACACCTTAGCTTGTCCACTTGTTTATAGATGATATATAGTTGACACCATATGAGTGACATGATATTTCCTCAATAAAACCGTTGTCATTCAGTTGCAAAAATATGTGCCTTTATCACTGATCAAAACTCTTAGTGTTTTATATCCAACAAAAATGTGAAACTTGACAAAATGTACAACTTCAAAATCATTAGTCCTAATGGCTCTAACTTTCACTTATTTGGAAACTTAATCAATAATAAGAAAAATATAAACGTTACCAAAAAAAGAAGGAAAAGGACTTATGAAATTAATGCCCTAAATATGAAAAATTTCATAAACTACTATGAGAGTTTGTGGCATTTTATCTTTATGAGATAAGGAACTTGTTCTTTGATAATGTTCACAAGTCTTGCAAATTTATAAGAATCATAAAACAATGATTACCAAAAAAAGTAAAAGAATCATAAAACAATGATTACCTCAAGTAATGTTCTTGATGTTCTTTTCATCTAACGTGTCTTCCACAAGCTTAAGAATGATTGAAGGTAAAATGAAATATAGCACGATTTCAAATACACACATTCTTATCACTTGATCCAAGCAATGCTTCCACAAGTATGGATCATTTCACATATAATATTTTGCATCACTCTTTATCTTCTCTTTTTAAGCTTTCTTCAAGTCATTTCATAAAGTCCTTATGGCCAAGTATTTGACAATATCTACATACCAAAGGGCATTTGCCTTAATTGCAAGCAAGTATTCGTTTGGAAAGAATTCTTGCAAAGGCAATGCATTCTCTTCCTTAACCATATGACTTAGATGATCCACTATTAGGTTCTTTATGCCTTTTTTGTCTCTAATCTCTAAATCAAGCTCTTGAAGTAAAAGAATCCATCAAATTAACCTTGGTTGGGCATTTTTCTTTAATAACAAGTACCTTAAAGTTACATGATAACAATAAGCAACCACTTTAAAGCAAGTACATATGAACAAAATTTTTCTAAAAAAAAAAATAACAACTAAATATTTTTTTTCCATATTGAAGTAGTTACACGAAACATTATTCAAGGTTTTTGAGAAATAATGTCAAGACTAAATTTTCCAATTCATTGCCCTAAAATAATTTCTACAATATAATTATTTATGTCACACATGATCTTAAATTAAAAACTCTAATTTAGAGGTTGAATCATCAGAGATGAAATCAATAGCTCCTTTATCTTGTCAAATGTTTCCTTGCATGTATTATCAAAGTCAAAAGTTACATCTTTTTGTAATAATTTGCATAAAGGCAATGTAATCTTTAAGAAGTCTTTGATAAATCTTTATAAAAACCTACATGATAAAGAAAAGAACGAACTTATTGCATGCTTATAAGGTAAAGTAAGGATTAAGCAAGATCTATCTTAACATTGTTAACATCAATTGCCTTAAATGAAATAACATGACCTAAAACTATTCCTTGTTATACCATAAAGTAACATTTTTCTAAATTTAAGATAGTTTTTATGCATTTTTTAAGCACAAAATTATCTAAGCATGCATTAAAATATTCTCCATAAATAGTAAAATGAACCATAAAAACTTCAATATTTTTTTTAATATATTTAGAAAGTATGCTAACCATACAATTTTGAAATATGGCCAAAGCATTCCAAAGCCCAAAATGCATGTCTTGATAAGCAAAGGTGTCAAATGAGCATATAAAAGTTATCTTTTCCTTGTCTTTTAATGTAATCACAATTTGATTATAACCCAAATAACCTTCAAGAAAATAATAATATGATTGACGAACTAACCTTCCAAGCATTTGATCAAAAAAAGGAAAAGAAAAGTAATCTTTATAAGTTGTAACATTTAGCTTGTGATAATCAATATAAACCATCCACATGTTTTGTATTTGGGAGGCAATCAACTCATCATCTTGGTTTCTTACACCATGATGCACATCTCCTTTAGAACTACTTACACTAGACTAACTCATTTGCTATCTTGGATCAAGTATATCATGCCAACATCAAAAAGCTTTAATAAATCCTTCTTCACTATGTTTGTCATAGGAGGGTTCAATTTATTCCTTTTTCTTTTAATCGTTTTGAACCTTTTTTAAGTAAGATGCAATGCATAAATCTGGATGGGCTTATCCCCTTAATGTCCACCATGATCAATCTAATTACTATTTTATGAAATTTTAAAACCCAAACAAATTTTTCTTCTTACAATAGGGTTAAGTTCTTTGCAACAATTACCAGCAAATTTTGTCCATCACCCAAAAAAAAAACATACCTAAGATGCTTTAGTAATGGTTTTAATTCTAGTATAGGTTTTTGTACAATAGAAGGTAAAATTTTAGTGTTAGAAACAAGTGATTCAGTATAAGATACATCATAACTTCATAGAATAAGAAGCAATGAATGCAATGTCATTATCGTATCCTTTACGCGATCACATAAGTGAAGTTCTTTATTCATTTTTTTGATATCTTTTTTTTTTCAAGATGTTGGCTAAGAACTACTTCCAACTTATCTTTCCCATTGAGCTCAAAAACTTCTTGTACTAAAGACTCAAAATTGTTAATAGCAAAGATTAAATGCACATCACTAAGATACTTTATGACCTTAAAAATGTTAAATCAAATAGCTCAATGTCAAACTCTATATGAAGTGTACCATCATAAACATCTTTGTCTTTGGTATCTTTAAGAAAGGTCTCTCTAACAAGATAAAGGCAACATTAGGGAATTTTCATTCTCCATGTCAAGATTATAAAACAAATTCCTTAAAACTATTGAAGAACTTAACTACATATACTAAAAAAAAATGAATTCCTTCTAGAGTAATTATCCTATGCTATATACATCCTTCCTCTATGCTCCCAAAAAATGTTTATTTATATCCTAAAAAAATATGCATAGCAATCACCAATAAACCCTAAAGAATTAGATTTCCTTAATCTTCTAAAATTCTTGTATTTTTTTTTTTAAATTGATTCTAGATTAGATACAATCAAAATGAGGGCCTTAATTATTCAGGAAAGTTGAATTCTTCCTCTCCAGCTTTCCAACACATCAAGTTTGACCCAAAACAAAGTTCTAAATCCCAAGTTATGAGCAAAAAATTAAGACTAACTCAGTTTAACTTATGACAGATTTTATAATGAATTCTCCATTATTTTTAATCCATTAAATAGTCGAACTAGCACTAGGTATCTTGATAACAATTGTAGGTATAAATGTGTACTTCAATTTAGGCTTTTGAAATACCTAATCTACATGTCTAAAACTTAAGTTATACTTGTTTAAGTACATAATGCTTAAATAGGAATTCTATTCCCATTATAATTGGATTTCAGTTTTCTACCATATATTTAAAAGAACATCTCAAGGTCCAAATAAAATTGAATTTAGAGGCTTGACCTTGATATGAAAATTTTAAAATGTCTACTACAACTTCACTAAAGACTACTTTTCCAATATGAACTCTTGGATCAATGAAAAACCTGAAATAAGTAACAAAGGTGAAAACAATAAAATGCAAGATTTTTTCCTACTAAAAGCATATATTCTCAAAACTTTCCTAAAACTCAAATAGGTATAAAAATCATTAAAAAACCTAAATGTAAAAGAAAATAAACATAATAAATTCTAACTCATTAAATAGAAAAAGCTATAACAATTTCATCAAAAGACATACCTAAGTTTTAAGGTGCATTTTTCCCATGTTGGAAAGGGTGGTAGTACTCATTAAATTTGGTAAATAGCAACATTATAAACTTCTTGTTGATTACCATAAATGAATTTAAGATGATCTTTTTATCCGAGATTGTAAGTATCCCTTGAAATCCTTTTAGGGCATTGGCTTGCTTCATTAAATCATCTTGAAGTGTTTGACATATATTAGTTAGATGTATTTGATTAAAGAAAATACCACATGCTTAAACTTGTTGCATGTTCTGACAGCCATTTGATGCATTAGGGAAGTCAAATTAGCAATTTGTTGAAGGAAATATGTACTAACCTCATTGATATTCTTTAATATTAGATCATGCTAAGTAACTAAAATGTTAAGAATTTGCAACCATGTTTGCTATCAAATTTCTTATGGCTTTTGGGGTTTTTTCCACCAATACTACTCCACTAGTTACATCAATCATACTTTTATCTATAAGAACAAGTCTTTTATAAAAGTATTTGATTAAGAGTTAATCATTAATTTGATAATAAGGGCAACTCATGAAAAGCTTGTCAAAATGTTTCCAATTTTCATATAAAGACTTTTCGTTGTATTGCCAAATGCCACATATCTCCTTTTGAATGGTAGTTCTTTTTAAAGTTAGAAAGTAATTTGCCAAGAATTGTCTTTTCATCTCATTCTATGTGGTGATAAATACTAAAGTAAATAATAAAGCCAATCCTTTGCTATATATGCCAAGCAAAATAAGAAATCCCTTAACTTGATTTGTTCTTTAGATATCTCAATAGGCTTAATGCTTCAAAAGACTACATGGAATTCCTTTAAATGCTTATGTGGATCTTCACTTATAAGACCGTGAAAAGTAAACAAGATATGAATTCAACCAAATTTTTACTTAGAAGCAAGATCAACATCAAGATACTTTATACAAAGAGATTAATGGTTTAGATTAAAAGTTGCCAACTCCTTAAGATTTTGATTATTATTGTTGGCATTTATAGTCATGATTTTTGTCTCAATGTCACTTAATAAGCTTAATGATGATGCAAAGTTAGATGGAAGTGTAAGTCCTCATGAAGGTGGAGAACCTATGTTTTTGTTGGCTTGAACATAGTCTCTTATAAAGTTTTAGTTAAACTCTTCATCAAGCATACAAACCTACGACATAATTTATGTGGAGTTACAGTTAGAAGAAAATGAATTAATCAACAGTGACAAAATTTGATGTGTGCTGGATACGTCAAAATTACACTGAATCACTTAATCAATAAGTTTGTAATTTAGGTAATTATAGGTTAAATTCATAGAAATTGAGTTTTGATTAATCAATTAACCAATGATCATAGTCCTATTGAGTTCACGCAACAAAAGAGCAAAGTGAAAGGAACTTAGTTTTAATAAAACCAATGAAAATCAAAATAGAAAACTAATTGAAAATAAAATCAATAGATAAATGCACCTTCTGCAATAAGGATATTTACACAATTGGATTCACACATTAATCATTGATGTTAAAGATCATCAATTCTTTATTTGAATATTCAATTTAAAATAATGACAAGCTCTATTATTCTAATTTTTTCCTTAATTCATTATTAATTAAGACAAACTTTTCAATTAATATCTTATTAACGAAACTACCTAAAATAAGCTCTCTAAATATAATATATTTATAGCATTAAGATAAGAAAGATATTCAAATCTAAACAACAAATTCACATATTAACCAGTTTACTTTTAGACCATGTTCTCTATAGAAACTAAATAGAAACTTACCATAATTACCAATTTTTATTTGTTACTTCAAGTTAAAATTATCAAGCAATTATAGACTTGAATTCTAAACTAATATTAGATCCTAAAGTAAAATTTTCTAGTATTCATTTTAGTGATCAAACAAATATAATCATAAACAATAATTAAAATAAAAAATCAAAATTCAAAGTAAATAATCGGATTAAAAATAAAAACCAATAAATCTCACAACATTTCCTCTAATGACTTCAATCCTTATAACCAAAAAGAAAAAACTCTAATGTTGCATATCGTGGGCATAAGCACAAGAAAAAAAGAAAAGAGAGGCCTACATATGTATATACCTTTTGGTACCATAACATGTCTATTTACAGCTCTAAGTAAATAACAAAGATAACTCAAAGAAAGTTGGACACATCCTTTTTAGAACCAACTTATTTTTTTGAAGAATAACTCCTAATTTAGATAATTTTGACCAACCTATAAGTTGGATGGTTCATAGCCCAATTCTTCCTATATCTTTGCAAATAAGTGAATTCTAGAAAGCTTAATGTATCTATTATAATTCTCATAAACACCCAAAATCCATCTAACAATATTTAAAATGTGAAATTCCCAAAATACCTTTTAGTGGTTAGATTTTCTTATAATTGCATCTTTATGGTATCAAATTACTCCAATCCATTTGCTTTAATCTCTTAAAACATGAAATCAACTCCAACAAATACATTTATGAAGAAAATATACTAAAAACAATAAATATAATACACATAACATACTTATCAAGTTCCCCCACATTTAACTTTTGCTAGTCCTCAACCAAAGCAAAACAAAGTAAAACAAATCTTTACTCACTTTTGTAAGAATCACAATTGTATTTAGTGTATACAATAAGCCACTAAACCCTTAGGTCACCTCTAGTGAAATAGTTTTGTTTCACGTGGGTTTTAAGAAGATATACACATAAAATCATTCATGAATGCAATGCATGCAACATATAAATTAAAAGAAAAAACTAAGTAGTAATCAAGCTTATGACATCTTTTAAACATGAATTTTAACTTAAAGTTTAATAAAACCAAATAAGCAAAGCCAACCATGCTTTAATTATCACTTATAAATCCATACTTCTAAATAATCTCATTAAAATCCATAATCAACACAATTGCAACAAGCAATTACTTTTATCTTATCATAAGAAAAATAAGAAATTAGGATTTTTGTCCTTGTTATTTTCCTTTAATTTAAAAGCAACAATTGACTTCTCTAAGTACTCACTTGCTTTTTAACACAAATAATAACACATGTAAGGACTCCTTCTCGACTTCTTTTACTTATCTCACTTATGCCTAACTTATATGGCTTCCTCTAACACTTGCTTGCTCCTTATCTCTAATTTGGCATTGCTTGTTTCTTTCATGTTAATAAACCTCTCCATCTTAGTCATCAAATCCATAAAGTCACTAGGGGTTCTCTTTTCTAAGGATTGTAAGAAGGGGGAGACCTAACAAGGTTGCCTAAAAAAGTGGTAAGTGCCATGTTTGGGATCAAATTCTTAACATTTAGCATTTCCATGCTAAAATGAGTCATGAACTCTCATAAAGGTTCATTTTTTTCCCAACCTAACTACAATGAAAGTTATAGGGATCTTTTTTCATGATCTACTAGAAATAAATCGTGCAACAAATAAACTCCTAATTATTTAAAGCTTGTGATCAAATATAAGGGGGAAGCTTTGAGAAACATTGCTTGGCAAGGCCTTTTCGGATAATGGTGGACACCTTATATATAATGGCATTTAAGGCAAAGTGGAAGGACATTAATGATTGTAACCCATCTCAATTGACACTAGGATCCTTAGTGTTGGCATAACTGTTAAGGTTTAAGAGTTTCAATTTCTCTAAGACAGAGGTGTCCAATATCCTTTAGGAAAAAGGGAAGCCATTCCCCTTAATCTCTTCATTTGCAACAAAGGATGTTACACTTTTAGGTCTATCATCTCTCCTTACATCTACTTTAGTTGGGTCATCAACAAGTCATTATCAAGAATGGGAAGTGTTTAGACAAGCCATTAGGTATCTTGCTGCTACACCCAATGATCTTGTCAAGAGATCAAGGAGTGACTCTTTCTATGAGATTTATCATTTATTA
Source organism: Kandelia obovata (assembly GCA_021464305.1). Taxonomy (NCBI): domain Eukaryota; kingdom Viridiplantae; phylum Streptophyta; class Magnoliopsida; order Malpighiales; family Rhizophoraceae; genus Kandelia; species Kandelia obovata. Next base: position 1,692,403 of record CM038473.1, on the reverse strand, counting down.
AAGCTATAAAGGTATGCTACGCAATGAGCCTTATCCTCTAAAAATGTTGGTCTTCGTCAAATTCCCCCTATAAAGAGGTTTTCTTCATCACCCTTAGTAGTTATGAAATCATCTAAAGGCTTATTTGCTTTAAGTGCTTCATGAGGCACCTATCACAAGGTCAAGGTGCTCAAGAGTGTCACTCGAAGTTTCATTAGTTAGTGGTGACTCTTATGGGCCTTTTCATGTTAAAAAGAGTTTTCATAAAGGTAGGGTGTGTTTAAGCTATGAGGAACATGGTCCCTAATCTAGATGGCCCTATTGACTCAGTAATAGGTTGGACACTAAAAGGGTTAAATGTAGCTAAGGTAGACAAGTATTCCACATTTTCCTATAATGTTTAATTTAGGGATCATTGAGAACCCTCTCATTCTATTAGATTTAGCTAAATGTGTCCTTGAAAGAAAGTGATGATAGGAAAGGCACACATCTTAATAAGGGGCAAAATCTAGACACCTAGCTAAGAAAGGCATAACCAAGAGAATAATTTTCAATCATTTAAAGTCTAGTGAACCCAATACATGCCAGTTTAAAAGGTTTTATAAATTAGGTCGAAAGGGACCCATGGTGAGATTTAATCTTCCTAATCAACTTGTCATATGGTCTAGCAAACCCTTGGGATTAAACAAGGAGGCCAACAAAGTTGTTGTAGCCACTTACCACAATTAGTGCTTTAATCATTAATAAATAAACAAAGTCCATACAACATAATTTTAAAACCCAACCCAAATACAAAAAACTGAACGATTGAATTAATAAGTTGGTTTTTATCTAGTAAAAATCAATAAACACCAATATACTAATTAAAATTAATTCACTTGATTATTTTTCAATCAAGCATTCATTGATTAGTTTTCTATTTTACTTAAAAATAATTACCATTGTTGTTACTAATTTATTATTGTAATTAACATTTTCATAATTTTTTATGTATTTTTTTTCTCTCTTTTTAGTATTAGAAACAGAAAGAGAGAGATATAGAATAATTAATAAGAACTTAATCGTATATAAAAAATTAATTTATTTTAAAAATCAAAATGGTCATTAAATTGAAAAAACTCAAAAGTTTAGAATTTAAAAAGTTCAACTAGGTTAACCAAAGCTAAACTAGTAAAATTGATGTTAAATATTAAATATTAAATATATATAAAAATAATTAATATTTGTATAATTATTAAAAACTATTTATAAATAAAATATAATTATATACAAAATATAAGTATTATATATCTTATATTATTATATTTGAACAATTTAATTTCTTACAAATATTTTTGCAATTTATATGTAATAAAACTAAAAAAATAATTAATTCAATATGGTAATAGATGTAAATGATTTAAGTCAAATGAATGTAATATAAGACATACTATCATTTATATATTTTTATTTTACAATAATTCATATAATTCCTTATTTAAAAATAAAATATTTTAATATAAATCAGATAATGTAGATTAAAAGAATAAGTATTAATATAATTTTGTGTAGTTTTGTTGAAATGTAAACAAATATGCTATATAAATATTTTTTTCTAATTTTTATAATTCATTATTTTAAAAAAGAAAATGAAGAAAGAAAAGTTATATAATAGTGCAACTCTTATCTTTAAAAAAAAAAGTTAAAATATATATATATAAAAAGCATATCACCACCATCAACTCCATGGAAAGGAGAATCATTGATATATTTTAGGGCCTAAGTTCGAGATCTATTACCTTTCTAACTTTTGAAGACAATTGAACCAAAAAAAAAAAACTGTGATCGGTTCACTAATTCACGGTCCAACCGATCGGGTTTATGACTTGATCACCAATTTTCAAAACCAACGATTTTCAAAGGCAAATTGGACCGAACTTAAATTTAGTTTCCCATTTTACCTGTCCCACCAGTTAGTTCGTTCCATCTTTAAAAACATTGGTTTAGTTGTGGGAAAAAAAAGGATATAACATGTTAACTAGCTGAAGTCAACTCACACTAAATGGACCCCAAAAAGTCTCTGTTAACTTTTAATTATTGATTGCATTTAAATCTTTTGTCTAATATTGGCAATGAAATTAAATTTTTAATACGAAAACAATGTGCATCAACTAATTTTATCTTAAGCTGAGCGACGCGCAAATTGGACTATAAAGCCGATGGATGGAATTAAGATATTGACGATTTAAAATTTGAAGTTACGTAACTTATTAGTTCGTTCAGCCGTCTCCTTTCCAATGTAACTTTGTTGTGCCTCAGACAAAAGAAAGGGAATCATTTTTAACAGATCAACAATTAAAGCAGCCTCAAAAGGCACTCCAATATATCATTGCCTACTTCTATAGAAATATCCCGTGTCTAACAAGCGATGGCCAAAGAAGAAATTGTCTTACGAGCTTCTCTCGAACAAGGGCCATGGAAGTAAGTATCTTCTTTAGTCTCAAATCCATGCGGCCAGGACTCTAACCTGTTAGCCTAAATAAAGGGAGGAAAATGATTGGCAATTACCTAGAAAAAGTACTGCAAGAAAAAGAAATTATTACAACGGCTGCTTACCTGGTAAAAACATTATGCAGCAATTGTTAATTTGCTACATTTGTGAGCATTCTAATAAATTTTATGCTGCAACTTTTAGTAAAATAAGTATTTTGTTTAATGAAATAAACAGTAATTTTACTTTTCGATTGCATAAACGTTAATTGAGTCGTCATCGTTTATACGGTAATTAATATATTTTTTAATGAATAATTTATAAATTTTATTATTTAAGGACTAAAATATAATCTATTAATTTAAACTAAAAATAATTCATAATTCATACTTAATATTTTACGTGAAATTAGAAATAATATAATTTTTATATAGAGAAGTATAATAATTGTGTGAATAAAAAAAAGAATTTGTAATTATAATAGTGATTTTTATCCTACAATAAAATAAATAAAATTTTTAATGGGAACTTAAAAATATTTAACATCTAAAATAAATTAAAAAAAATTAAAAAATAAGAAAAAAATAACTGAAGTTAATAGTTGTACGTCGATTCTCATGCTAAGATAAGAAGAAATAGATATTTGAGTCAACTAAGCGAATTGCATCCCATCTAGTCCTTAATGTGAGTGAGTAAGTTCAGCATAAGAGTGAACCTTAGTTTCATAAATTTAATTTACAAAAATAATTTATGTGTAAAAATAAAATAAACATAAAATACTTCTTTTTCTTTCTTTCTTTTGTTTTTTTTTTTAATTATTATTGTGGTCTTGTAATGAACGCAGAGAAATCATTGGAGAAAGCACGTCATGTGAAAGGCAAGTGCAAGCTTGCAGACACATATCCGTGGGTTTTAAGAAATTAATTGATCTTAACTGGCTATCCTGCAGTAGGTCATCAGAGCAAAATGAAAGCGTCAGGTTAGTCATGTTTGCTGTATTCACCTACAGCAAGAATGGATGCCTCGTGTGCAAGATTTAAAGGGCTCTTCTTTCATGAGTCAACAACATATTTATCCTTCTTCAAGGTTTGGAGGTTTTATTTTCCACTCATTTCGGTTTCTTTGCTTCACAACCAAACGAGCATTCTGAAAAATTAGCAAAGCGTACATAGCAAAATCCTCAATCATACTTAAAATCAATCAAATAAAACAAATAAACAAAATAAAAAAGAACTGCTGGCATGGAATTGTCTTGGTACAGTGAAGAAAAAAGATTGAAGCTATCCCATATACTTTGAATATATGTGTGTGTGAGAGAGAGTGTGGATGACATGAAAATTATCGATGAGGCATGCACTTATATAGGGTGACGCTATTTACACGCAAGAATGACTCCATACACTCAAATGGAATACGTGAAGATAAAAGATAATGACTCAAGGTTGCGTGCATGGAGTCATTTTTCATTGTGTAAATAACAATTGCAACTTATACGTTACTTTGCTAAGATCTTCAGCTGTTAGCTCACCCCCGTCTCCACTATGTTATTATGCTGTCTGACTCCAATTAATCTCACCCACATTTGCCTCGCACGTCCAAGCTCACACATATTACATCTCTTTTATTTTATTTTATTGTCAAAAGTAGTTAACTAAATCTTCTTCCATGACATCACAATAAGCAAGCAGCCCAATTTTGGCAATTGAAAACGGGAGCCCAAAATAGATGAGCTTGCACGGCATGTCATCAACTTCAATTTCACTTTGTCAACTAAACTGTATTCTAAGCCCAAAAGTCAAGACAAGTCTGCTGTGATTGCACAGGGCTACCCACCCCGCCCCTTCCCCTCCCTCACGGGCCACTATTAGCGCATCATTGACCAGGCAAAGAAGATAGACGCATTTCCCCCCCCCCCCCAAAAAAAAAAAAACAAAAAAAAAAAAAAAAAAAAAAACAAAAAAAAAAAAAAAAAAACAAAAAAAAAAAAAAAAAAAAAGACCCTTTCCCCCCCCCCCCAAAAAAAAAAAAAAAGAGACAAAGAACATAACATATTTAATAGGACTACGGTATGTTGTTTACTACATAAGACTTATTTCAACTTACAGCCAATACAGAACAATTTCATCGACCTTTATATATTCTTTTTTTTCTTCTTCTTTTGAATAAATAGTTAAAGCAAGAGAATTCCCGTGGGTTAGAAAAATTATTTTTTCCTAGAACTTGCAAGAAACAATTGTTTTGATATACCAAAAAGCCAAAAAAAAAAAAAAGTGTTTTGTTGGGTAATGTGTATTTCATTTCCCATTACGGTGCAGTAATAACTTTTGCACTCGTCACCCTCTCCATAAAAGCCACTAAACTTGTTCCAAAAATAATCCCAGTAAATTAATTAAAGAGCAGAGACCACCCCCTCTACTTTTTGTCTTTTATTTTATTTTATTTTTTTAAAAAAAAATTGTTTTTAATAGTGTTTCACTGATTGCTGTGGTAGGCATCTACTTAATCAAACTAGTCGATCCCATTGAAAACAATTAAAAAAAAAAAAAAAAAAGGGAGAAAGGTCTCGGGTATGTTTCACCAGTCTTTGCAGTACGCCATAATCAAATATATAATTGGAAGGAGGGGCGAGTGTTATGTACTTTCAGAAAATTTAGAATGGCCAAACCTATACTTAAAATTTCAGTCTTGCTATTTCGCTTTCTTCAGAAGTCTAGAGTGATGCAATGTGGGTACGAAGTAGTTGGTCCTAATTTGACGCTTGAAGGTGGTCCCAAATTTGACTCTGAAACAATTCTGGTAAGCAAATCGTGTCGTGGGGAGCAGATCCACCGAATAAGGTTCTGGTGGAAATAAATTAAAACCGCAGGGAAGGGAGCCTGCGTTTGTTGGCCAAATTAGCAGCTGCTTGTCGGGAGACCAAATAAAGAGAAACTGTGCAAGAGAGAGTCGTTTTTTTGAAAATTTTGATCTTCAAAGTCACAGAGCAAGCGGCGCAGAAAAAGCCCCATGACTCCATCTCCCAAAATTGACGTACTATGTTAGATAACGATAATTCGTGGACTAATAACACAACATTTTTTCTTTTTTCTTTGTTTTGTTAAACACGGCAGTAATATCAAAATATTTTTACACTGTTTTGGATCTTGCAGAGAAATAATATCCTAGGCCAGCTGAGTGCACATCAAAGTTAAATCCGCCTCACAGAGTGCACGCAACTAAAGATAAAAAGCTATTGGCATTGACCAGTAGTTTGTTGATGCTCCTGATGGGTACCCAGCAGAACAGCAACTTTGATTGCTTGCTTGTGATTTGACTAGGTAAATGATGTTTGCTGTTGTACAGGGGGTGGCGGTGACATGTGAGTAGTCTTCTGTACAGCTTTTCTTCGGATCGATGCCAGTTTAGTGTCTAAATGTTGTTTTGTTCTTGTGAATAAAAAAAGTTCAGTCAGGTTGAATCTTAGCCATAATTAACATGCAGAAGATGTTACGTTGAAAATAGTTTGTAACCAAAGAAACCTTGATTAATTTGATGTATTTAAAAGTATATTAAATTAATTTAATATTATATTTTTGATATGAAAAAAATAAAAAAATTAAGTAAATTTTAATTAAAAAATTAATTAATTAATTATAAATTTATTATACTCATAAATAATAGAATTAATGCGTCGTTACAAATAATAAATTCATTATATTTCTAAAATCTGGAATAGACATAACAAATACATTAAAAGATGACAAAATAAAAAATAGTTGAGCATTTGTAATAATCTTTTTTTGGTGGGGAAGAGTCGGGAGGCTGCGGGAGTGGGTGATTTTATTTAATGTCACGTTCACAAGCAATTGGATGGGCACAATGCACAAGTAGTTGAGTGCTATATATGTCTTATGCACAGACATATACGCAGGAAAGGGAATATGGGCTAAGGTGGATATATAAAACAGAAATGGAACATGATTAAATAGATATAATGCAATTGGATATATGGTCTGATCATCGTAGATGTAACTGTGAACGTTACATTTACAATAATGGAGAAATAACATATACGTGTGAAAAGTGGATGCTAAAAAGAAGGTCAATTTAAGCCAGTCACTTCACCAAGGGAAGACCCCTCAAATTATGATGAGTTACCATTACAATTTCCCTTTTTAACTTTATAATAATTATTATATGTTGCACACATGTACCTACGTATTAAAAATTTGAAGGCAAAATTATGAATAATGATATTCATCCTGACATAGAAAATTTCTTAGTCTAATTCTATTTCCTTCTCTTTTGATGTATTGGTGTAACCGAATGGAGGAACTGGTTTGAGAAGAATAACATTACTCCAAAATAATTAGTCGTGGTGTACAATGCCTTCATAATCAAGTTGCATTAGACTCTAAGCAAGGATTGGCAATACATGCCACCGAGGAGCACAACAAAAGGTGGATAGAAATCAAAAGAGCTCTCTACTGCATGGGGTTTGTACCTATTATGCGTTTCAAAGACTGTTTATTGTGCATTTATAGTTGTTAAATACATATTACCATGCCACCCATATCCACCACGTAACATTTCCCGAATCAAAATAATCCTCCTTGAAACCTATATGCAACCATCATAAAGAACAATAATTTTGATGATCTTTTTCTTCATTTAGTCTATCATTTCAACAGGCCAGGAGGGCCTTTTCTTCTCAATCAACTCTTTTTAACGTAAAAAGGAGACAAACTTTTGTTGATTGAAGTTCCAAGTGGAAAATGATGGCACGCTTGTAGCACTACATTTATTTATCAAAGGTTTTCAATAATGTCGCCAAATTGTAGCTTCTTTTTGGCCAAGTGACACTTTCGGTGCTGTTGCTATTGCGATGATGTCTTCCAGATTATGATGACCTCCATGGACCTATAACTAACAGACAATTGCACACGTACGTATACTTATCTAAAAGGATCCAAGTATCAAGAACATAAATCCATTAGAAATTGCAAAAAAAAAAAAAAAAATGGCGATTCGTGCCTATATTTCATTGTTTCCTGTATTTATTGAGAGTTGGGTTCAGACTCAAATACAAATATCTCAATTCTCATAAACCAGAAACCTTAAGTAGGGAGTGAAACTTGGACTCAATTGTATTGAGAGAAAGCGAAGATATTAAACTACCGACTCCCTGACACCCATCATCGACTTATATTTCTCCTTTTTGAAACCACACGCACGCGAGACTATATTGGGCACACATGTGGGTTTTCAATCAGTACGCTGATAAAGACAAAGTCCAACGAACTCTTAGGTTTGCCATCTCAAAGAGCATTAGTCCCCTTCGAGTTCGAGTTCGTTGCTCCCTCACTCATTTTGTGTTATTGTGTGGTTTAAATCCAATGAGTTGTTTGTTACTTACATCTATATATACATACAATCTTATTAATAAAGGTATGCTTTATTTTTATTTTTATTTATATACACAATATTATAATCAATAAATTCTAAAAATAAAATTTATAAAAAATATATATATACTTGATAAAGATAATGATGATTAGATTATAATTATGATCTATTTATTGTATTAAAATATTATTTTTAAATACTAATAGTTGATGTATTGTTGAAACTGAATATTGATAGATTTGTGAGATTTACATATACTATTTTTCTTTTTATGAAAAAAGTAGTCAATAATAAAAAATAAAGTATAGAGATACTTAAATAAATATGTGAGTATTTATCATATAAACAATTTCACTGAATTTTTGAAATTCCTTAGTAATGGTCATGTAAGTAATCTTTAAATTTGAGACTACAAAAGTATCTCGTATAGAAATTATTATAATTTAATTTGGACTTTAGGTTGTTTTAATAAAAAATTTGTTTGCAAGGGTTTGTATTAGACATTATATGAACCATATGAATAAAATTAAATGACTAATAAAAGAGTTATTATCCTAAAATAATTACAAGAGAATGTTTCATTGTTTTCAATAAAAATTAATTCAAGAAATTCTTTGACTAAGGTGAAATTAGTATTTATGAGAGTTATAATCTCATTTATAGAAACAATCATCTATGTTTGAAAATAAACATAAATAGACAAAACACCGTAGGTACTAATTTTATATTATATATTTAATTAGAATATTAGTATGATGAAATAAGTGAATCACATTAAGAAACTATGCATTGAAGGGATATATTTAACCTTCTTTTGAAAATTATGACATTATTTATGAATATGAATTAATTAGTCAATGAATTAATGATAAATTCAATTATTTTAATTGATCTAATCCTTTCAAATTATAATTCGTATTCACTGTTGACATTTTAAGATCCCAATAAGTGATGCACATAAAGACAAAATCAAGTCAAATATAATTGAAAGACTTAAAAAGCTTTTAGAGTCAAATATGAGATATTTAAAAATATAAAAATTAAAGTGCAATTTATAAATTAAACAAAAAAAGGTTAGTTCATGTCTTTACATTAAGGTTCATGAGTTAGAATTCTTATAAATACTCCTTTATTAATAGACCAAAAAAGACTAAATCATGTACAATAATATTAACTTCCAACTCCTTGCATTCTTTTTAAAAAAGAGTTTAAAGAGTTATTTATAATTATTGGTATGAATTTTTGTTAGAACCTAAATGTTTAGAAGATGGTACTTTACAATAACCTACCAAAAGAGTTGAAAAAAAATCAAGAATACTTTGATAACAATTATATCTTCTAAGTTAATTTTCTAATCATATATAAAAAGTAACTAATTTATTCTTAAGAATTGTTTTGATATTCTCTTTTCCTATTATGTATTTATTTGATAAAAATCTTTACAATTCTTTATGCTTTGAGCCCACTTTAGCTTGTCTCGACTAAAATAAGCATGAAAGTCTCGATGATTTATGCTTTTTAACACTTTTCACCTAATGTTGCCCCTTTTATAACTCTTTCTTTGTCTTATAAGTATTGTTTTAGCTTATTAACTGAGGACTCATCATACATAAAAATAAATTCATTGCACTGAAAATGTTAATAAAACATAGGTTAAAAATATTCAATTTAGAAATTTAACTTATATGATGAAACCTAATAATAAATCACATATAAAAATCTTATAAATTTTTTCATGTTAATTAAACTAAAAACATAAATAAAAAAACATAAATGTTCATCATTTTATGCAAAAATTGATAATTTAATTGGAAAAAAAGGGTAGCCTTTATAACTTAATCTTTATCATAATTCTATAATACATGTTAATAAAACTATTTAACCTAAAAGCTTAGCTAAAAGAGATATTGGACACTTAATGGTTAAAGTTATTTGGCCTATATGGCTTATATGTAAACTTTTGTTATTTTAATTAATCTTCCCCAATATTAAAAAAAGGCTAATAAAAATATTGACGCTCCAATCATTATAATGATCAAAATGACCAAATATAATAACACTAAATGTTCATTTTTTAATATAACAACCAATCAAATTTGATTAAAATAATGAATTCAAGGTAACAATTTCAACTAAGTATATCATTATTCATTATTTATGTGATTTTATCATTTTATTGAGAGAAAGATAATTGAATTTAATTATGTTATTCTAAGATGCTCAGCCCAATATATTTGAATTTATCAAAATTAAGTTAATCAATGGTAGATTAGTGGTTGAAATAATCATATGAATTAAATTGTGTCTACATATTACATATTTGTTACAGTAAAATTGTTCTACGTAGTCAAATTTATGTAGGAGAATATTAAGATTTTTATTTATTACAAAAAGAAAAAGAACTAAGCAGAAAACTTAATATATATATAAACTAACAACATTAACGACCTTTAGTGATAGCAACTCCAAACATGTCAACATGAAGTAAAGAAGTAAAGATAAGATATCAAAAAGGGACTCTTCCCATATTTGCAAATCAACATCATTATTAACTTTGAGATTAACCATAGAATCCACCCAATAAATTTTTTCTTGCAATGTGGGTTGTATTCAACATGTCAAAGAATATTTAATTAACCACAAATATTCAAATATGAAATGACAATGGAAATTAACCTTTTAACCTGTGGTAATGATTTTCTAGAGAGTTAGTAAAAAGTTTAATTCCACAATAATCTTATAGTTTCCTTTTTGCCAACTAGTCTATAGAGATACACAAATAGCATAAAGGTTAAATGTTAGCCCCTTAAGTCCCTCAACCAAAGAATACAAATAATTGGTGAGCCTTTGCACCAATACTTGGCATCAAGTTAACGTGACGGAAGCAAGGGGCATCTACGATGTGTAAGGACTGCATGTTGTAGAGATTAAAGGCATTGGAGGTTAAGTCGTTGGTTGAAACGACACCATACAACAGTAGCAGTAAGAACGCTGGGAGCACGGCAGCAGGCTCGCTGGAAGTTTGGCAGCAGGGACGCTGGGAGCAGAGCAGCATGCTGGGAGAGCGGCAACAGGTATGTTGGGAGCACAGCAGCACGCTGACAATATCAGCAATGTTGGCACATAAGCACGGGCTCGGGCTAACACCAAACCACGATCGGTTGCAGCCAGCAAACACTTGAAAAGTGATGGGGCAGATCATGGTAGAAGTGACTCTCCATAGACTACTAAAACAAGAGATAGTGGGTGATTATCTCCAGAATAACGTAGGTGTGGTAGTGGTGGTAGATCTGCATGTTTTTGGAAGTCCTATCCAAGACAAGTGAGGTGGCATAAACTCCTTAAGGAAAGGAGAATATGGGTGGTTACAGAAAGTGGTTGAACAAGTCTATTATGAGGTGACAGCCCCTGCTTGAATGGAGAGGTATGATATTGGGAGTTAGTGAGGAAGTTATCTCAAAGTGGGGAGCTCTACTATGCATGATGAGAGTCATGCTTATCCCTAAGTAGTTGGGGGTGTCAACTACCACACTATAAATATGTGTTTAGAATGGCAGCTAAGGGCCATAACAATAAGAGGGACATACAACAAGTGTAGGGGAAACACTTGAGAGAAGAAAGAGGTTTTGACATCCTTTGTACTTTTGGGTGAGAAGTAATAAAGGTTGGGAAAGGTTCTCGTATAGGCTTGTGCTTTTTTTCTAATTGTGTGAGTTTTTTTGTAATTGCATTCTAACAACCAATGGGTGTGTGTTTGACTGAGACCAAGAAGTGTCTTGGTGTCATCACAAGATTCGAAATTTTGGTTGAAAATTTTGGCCCTGTGACATTAGCTCTAATGGCTATGAAGATTTTGCCATACACAAAAAAAATTATAAACATATTGACTTCTGTTATCCATTACTGTCAACATTTATTTTCAAAAATGATGGGTCTAGAGTTCATTTACAAATCAAATTATTTTGTTATTAACAAGAATTCATTTTCACCAAGTGCACAAGCTTAGTAGGTAAGGTTGCTCTTTCACAAAAAAAGGAATTATTCCTCCATTATTATGGGTGCCAAATTGCCAAAATAGACATTACTTGAAACAAACAACTTCAATTCGGCAAAAATTTAGCTAAAGCATAAGTCAAGTCAAACTAGTCTCTAAATGAAACCAACAACTAACATTTAACTCTTATCCTCTAAAAAACAAATGAAACTATATCTATAATTACTTTTTTACATTGTTTACCTTTTGAAACATTCACATGCTCATTTTTCCAAAAATCTACTGAAATTTGATGCTTACACAATCTTATTACTAAGTTTGGATGATGGGACTATAAAAATGCCCCTTAAAACCAAGCATAAATGTTGGGGAATTTTATCCTTCAACATTCTCCAATTCCACTCCCTAACATTAATTTAATAATTTGATATTGACCAAACTAGTTCATGAGGATCTAAACTATTTTCTTCAGCTTTAATTAAAATAAATAACAAGTGACCATGTATCAAAACAAAAATTGATATTCCTGCCATCACCATATTCTGATCAAGAACTTTTTAAAGGAGGTTTCTATGACCTCAAATTATAGATTGGACAAATGAATAATTAATTCTTTGCTAGCAAAAATTGTTTCCTAAGAAATATTACACCTGTAACATATGTACCTAAAACTTTCCTTCACTATTAATAATTTTCCAACCAAGTTTGGATTAAAAAAAAAAGATAAATTCATTTTTCATGTAGACCAAAGGTTGAATCCTTTTACGCATTTTCATTTACATATTTTTCCCAAGCAACAAGACTAATTTTTTGATGTTATTATAATCCCTTAATAAAAAGCATTTATTACACCTATTTATTTCATCACAAGTTAGCCGCAAAAGTAAAAAGGCATGCATTATGTAATATGGGATGACTTATATCACTAATTTTAAGATAGTAGGCTCTCGGCTAAGAATAAAGAGCTAGCTTTCTAACCATTTGATCTTTTTTGCACTTAATGCATAGCATTATGAAATATTTTTAGGTTGTAACAATCATTGAATAATGACATTCTTAAATGTTTTCTAAGATCTTGCACTAAGAAAAAATTCAATAGCTTATTGATACAACCAACTATAACTCTACTAACATTTTTTGAAACAAATAGTTTAGATTTCTTATGGCTTTCCTATTGTTTAAACATAGTGTAGAACCTTTCGAAAGTATCATGATTACTTCTCATGAAAAACAAAGAAGCAACACTAAATAACTATAAATCAATGGTTACTAAATGAGAAATTTGTTTAGTGCAAAGCATTAATAAATAAAGGAACATTTAATCCCCTTATCATAGTTCTCATTCAAGTTTAAACTGTCATAGTTTTCCCATAGCATAGAAATCTTTAAAAAAGACACATAATCCATGATTAAGGATACAAACTAGTTTAATTGAGATAAACATTAACATCTCTTTCAAAAAAATACCAATTGACTTTATCATGTGCTTTTTCCAAGTCAATCGTTAATGTTATATATCCTAACTTACTATTCTTCTTATTATATATGAGAGTCATTAGTTCCTAAGCTACTATAATATCATCATATATATATCTATCAAGAATAAAACTAGTTTAAATGGAACTAATTAAATAATACATAAAAGAATAATGATGTTTCATAATAACATTGACAATGATTTTATATACTACATTGCAAAGCAAGACAGGTGAGAAGCAGCTAATTTTTTTTAGGTGCTTGAATTTAGGAATTGAAACAAAAAAGTCTTATTAAGCTTATTTGGAAGGTAGTTAAAAAGAAAGAGAAACTAAACTAGATTCACAATTGTGGTCCTAAAACGCTTCAACATAGCTAAAAGAAAATCACCTAGAATCCATCAAGCCTTAGAGATTTATAAGTCCTCATTGATTTAAGCACCAAAAAAACTTCTTCCATATAAGGAAGCACATCAAAATTAGCTACCAATTATCTTTACAACATAGGCTAAAATATCAAACTTAAAGAATAATTATATATCATAGCATTATAAAATAAATAATTAAAGTAGTTTTTTTGCCATAAATTTTAGTCAATCCTAGTCTTTTACCCATTCATTAACCTCATCTTTTTAAATTTTAATATTATTTTGTTTGCTTTATTTAATATTAAATGAATAAAAAAATTTAACATTTCAACCTCTAAGCATTTTATAATGTTAAGATTTTTAAAACAAAAAAAGTCCTTCATAGTCTGAGATGACATTATAATAAGAGATTAGATTAACCTCAATAATATATGAGAAGCCTTATTAAAATGTCCTCTAATCTATTAATAATTTTCCACTAAATGTGCTTTTATTCCACTTTTAAGGTGTTGTTTGGGGCTTTAATAGAGTCATTTAAACCAAACAAAAGGTAAAGTTCCAAATATTTTATACAAGGATTTCAAGGTCCTTATTAGTCATCCACATTGCCTCAAACCTTAAAAGGCAATTTTTTTTAGAAAAAAAGGTCCTATCATGTAAGGAAAAAGAAGGGGACAATGACTAAAGTTGATTTAAAGGAGGTGTTGGAGCCCTATTTATAGGAATTTTTGTTGTCATAATTCAAATACAAAAGCTCTATCTAATCTCTCTCCAGTTACCTTGTTTCTATTACACCAAATATACTTTGGTTTGGAGAAGACAAAATCAATTAATTGATAGTCTTTAATATGTTCTTGAAAGATTTTATACTAATGAGCAGTTTTAAGGGATCCTTCACTCTTTTCCAGAAAAATTAATAATATTATTAAAGTCCTCATTAAGCATCCATAAAAGAGAATTATCATCTACTACAAGTTTAAGACCTTTCCACAAATTATAATGAATAGTATCATTTATGTTAGCATAAAAGTCATAAAGGTTTACTATGCTTCATAACCATTAATTGAATAATTTGCATAAATTGAGAAAAAATTTCTAGTTGTAATCTAGTTTTATCACATAGTAGCCAAATATCTCCAAGAAAACCAAATAGGTCAAATTGATATATATCATCAAAGTGGAAAGATTTAATCACTTTATTGTCTTTCTTAGCTTTAATATAAGGTTGATATATTGCAATATGACACAACTTATACTAGTAAATGAAATCCTCAAGAGTCTAAGTTAAGCTCTTTTTATTTTTACCTTGTTCATTTTAAATAATAAAATTTATCAATTGGTGGAAGCAAAGGTTGAGGCTACCATACTTTGCTTTAATGCCAAGTTTTGGCCAACACGTAATGAATGCAAAGTTGAATCCTTATTTTTTACATACAATCTAACGAATCCAAGATCATTAGAGTTAAAAGAAGAACATGGGAGAGCTTAGTTACTTGTAGTACTCTTCATTCGTTTAATCTCTTGGCCAATTATTGAGGCTTGGTCTTGTCATTGTAAGGTCGAATGGCTTAGGGTATGGTGCAATATTGTTTGGCAAGGTAAATTTTATTGGCTTTTGAAAGCCTTCATAAAGATGATGGCAAGATTTGGTATAGTTAAGGTGAATCTATTAAGATCTCCATATAGTTTCAAGGAAAGAATATTTTTATTTTTCTTATTTAATGGTTGTATTGGCATATTAAATGTACTCTAAATTTTTTTTCTCTTCATAATTTAGGGATTTTTTTTTGCCAAAATTAATTATAGGTTAATAAAAATATTCATACATTTCCCTACATTGCCTTATTTTAGCATGTTCTCTATTTGAATTTATTTATGTGTCATTAATTCAATATTTATCCCTTTGGCTAAAACATATGTGTCCTTTAACTAGTATAACATTATTAACATTCAAATCTTGATTTGCTTACTTCATTAATTATAAAAAAACTTGCTTATAATCTATGAAAAATCTATATCATCTTCTTGAGCCAAAACTGTACATCATGATTTTTCATTAAAAGAATCATGATTAGGCATGGTGTCCTTTTTTGTTTTGTTTTTTGGCAACTTTCATGTTGGTTTTTTCTTCACTACATATCATCTACTATGTGCATGCGTTTATGGCCCAATTTTTTCTACTTATGGGTTTGAGATGTTTACTACCTTAGTAGCTAAATTTTGCTATAAAATATCATTTTGCACATGTTTAATAAGACTAACAACAATAACCGTCTTTAATATAATGTCTACACTTGAAATAAATAGTAAGAGAGCTTTGTATTTAATTTAAAGCAACAAATCTTTAATCCAAAGCTTAGAGAGAAGAGGTTTACTAAGATTGATTTGGATATAAAGTAACTTACTTGAAGAAGTGACCAATATAAAATCATCAAGCTTACTAGTTTTGTCAATTAGAACACCAATAATATTTATCATTTCTTGATTATAATATTCAAATAGCATCTCCAAAAATCTTATTCACACCATTACCAAGTTTATTTGTGTTTTAGAGGAACAAAAATTAGACTTCTACTTTCTTACAATGAGATAATGACCCATGATTACCCCAAACCCCCCATATAACGTCATATAATAATCTTCCACACACAAGAACTTGATATTAAAATATTCATCCTTTAAATCTATGATATGAAGTTTTCCTTTTAGCTTTCACAAAACCTTGAGGTGATTATACCCAATAGGTTGCCTTTATAGCTTAACAATAAGAGTATTGAGTCATTGATCTCTAAAAGCCTTATTCTTTTTCTCTGCGTGAAAAATATGAGGACATCTATCTACATAGGCAATGAAAATATGTTCCTTCAATTGACTAAAAAGCTCATTAATGTCATTACGATCACACTATGGAGACAGAAAAAAGGAATTACGATAACCCTACACCTTCCCCTTAAAATACACTTCAAAACTTTTTTGGATAACTTTAAGGCTTTTCCTCTTTGATATGTCATTTAATGAAGCATTTTCTATTGATTTTTTCTTTTTGTTACTCTAATCGAGGAGATCAATTTTCTTTATAAATGGTGGTTTAGTAGAACTTTCCTCCATCGAGGTGAGGAGGGGGAAAGACTTTAATCAACAATGATATCAACTTGGTCAATTCTTAATAAGTTGAGATTGGAAAGATTTTAAGTAAAGTTCACTAAAAAAAACATGATTATGATTTTATTTTTAGAATCAATGACTATATGATTGTTTAAGAACTAATATAATTAAACAATATAGAGTAAATATTAGTTTTATATTTTATGTCTAATAAAAATATTAGTATGATGAAATGATTGAATTACATTGAGAGATCATGGATCAAAGAGATCAATCAAATCCCTTTAATAATCATAACATTTAAGTAAATATGATATGTGATTAGATGTCAATTTTAATTTATAAATATAAATTGATTATTCAGATAATTAATGAAAAATTAAAAAAAAAGTAATTTATCTAATTCTTTTAGAATAACTTTATTAATTTAATTAAGGTCGACAAAACATAGTTAAAACTAAATTAGTCACAATGTCCAAATTTGGTTAAATAATTTGCAACTAATAGTAAGTGAGAAATAACATCTAAATGTTTTCAACATGCAATATAATATAATTAACATCACTAAAAATTTAATCAAATCGTATTAGCTAATCCAAAATATTTTTTTATTTTATGGCTAATAATCAAGAATAATATCAATTTATAATTAGAAAGTTAAAAACATCCATTTAGATATTATCTCCTAGAGATAAAAAAATTTTAGTAAACTCTTAGATAAATAAATTTTTGAGAAATTCAAATTCTAGTAGTCCTTTAATCCAATGGGCCATTAAGGATAGTTTTTAGACTTTGGAAGCGACCATGACAATATAAAATGTCTAACAAAGTTAATAATTTCGCATAATGTCGGTGCATGCATGGAATTCTTTCCTACAAAAGATATTGTAGCTAGGAAGGGCTTGCTAGTTGACTGATTGTGCCCAAGATGTAGTGCAAAACCTGAAACTCTTTCCCACTTGGAAGCTGCACTTGGGATGATGTCCAAAGCGATCTCCAAATTTGGTTTAAAAAAGCACTGATCGGGCGAAATGAGCAAGTTTTAGGGATAATTACCATGATGACTTAGACATTGTAAAAAGCTAAGAACTTGCTTGTAATTGAGGTCAACTAATTTCTCCCTCACTCAATTCTAAATCTGGCACTCCAATAATATTTAAATTACAAGAACTTCCTATTCCACTATCCTTACCACCAAATCACGAAACTATTATACTAGTCTCCTCTTAAAGTGGGCATTATTAAATTAAACACAGACATTGCACTTAGTGGGAGATATGACAAAGTTAGGCTTGAGATTATTAGGGTGGTTTAGTACATATCACAATAAATGGTATTATGGGTTATTTTGCAATTCATATCATAGAACTCTTAGTTATTTGTATAGTAAGTTTATAAAAATTAATTTTTAATAATTATAAAAAATTGAGACATAATTGTTTTATATACAATTTATTGTTAATAAAATTATATATATATATATAATTGTGAAGTATATTTTTTTATATTAATTAATTTTCATTTTCTCTTCATTTTTAAGAAAATTTAACTGCCATACGTCCCACTCTAGAATCCGATTCTTAAAAATACTAAATCGATTCTAAATAATATCTCAATTTAAACCACTTTCGTCGCTAAAGGGACGGTCTCTGTCTCTCTCTAGTTTGACCAAATACAAAAAGCCGAAAACAAACAAAAAAATAGAATAATATGCGCGCTCTACAATAAACTACTTTTATTAAAATTCCTGGCGAGAAAACGAAGAAAGAAGACGGAAAAGTAAACGGTGACGTCACCGAAACTTTGACTCATTCGCTCTCTCGTTAAACCCAAGTGATCCAACCCCTCCATGTCTCTGTTCCTCGTCCATTGCAGCTTCGGCTCTCACTCTCTCCCTCTTCCCTCCCTCGATCGTCTTTTTTCTTTCCATTTGCTTCGTTTTCTGTCATTTTTCTGGCTGAATTTTTCTTTCTTACCAAACGGAAAACTGGAAAGAAAATAAGAAATGGTGAGGCCCGTGAGGGATGATTTGTACATAACTGTGCCGAGCTTCTTTAGATGCCCTATATCGCTGGACGTGATGAAATCCCCTGTGAGCCTGTGCACGGGAGTCAGCTACGACCGCTCCAGTATCCAACGGTGGCTGGACAGCGGCAACAACACTTGTCCAGCCACCATGCAGATCCTCCGCAGTAAGGAGTTTGTTCCCAACCACACCTTGCAACGCCTCATCCAGATCTGGTCCGAGTCCGTCCGCCACCAGCAGCTGCAGCGTGACCACAACCGAGTGGAATCGGCTGCCAACTCGGTCCCATCGCGAGACGAGATCACAAGAATAGTTAAATACCTGGAATCGGCAAAGCAAGAAAAAAGCCGCCGTCCATCCGACTGCCTGTCGAAACTCGTCCGTTTCGCTAATGAATCGGAGGAGAACTGCGAATTCCTTGCGAAAATGGACGGTCTGGTGCCAATGCTCGGGGATTTCCTCGGGGATGGCGTTGATGACAAGGCCAATAATGTTGCGTGTAAAGCCATTGACGTAATTGAAGACGTTGTTAGAGTTTTAGATATGATGCTAACCAACACCGGAGACCGCTACAGGTTAATGACATTGCTCTTGAAGACGATGAATTGTAGAAATAATGATCCCCGGGATTGCTTCATAACTTCGCTTCTCCTTGTTCTGCAACAAGGGAGCGCGGATTCAAGAATTGGATCAGTTAAAATCTTGGAATCAATGGCAGTCGACGCAGAATTGAAATTGTTAATCGCCAGAAGCGATGGATTATTAGGAGAATTGGTGAAATCTATCAGTTTAGAAACCGATCCGAGCTTGATCGAAGCGAGTTTGTCCTGTTTAATCGCGATTTCGATGGCTAAACGCGTTAAAGTAAAGTTAGTCCACCAGAAAACGATCGCCGAATTGAGGAACTTGCTCACGTGGTCCAACGCCACGGTTTCGATGACCGAGAAGGCGCTGAAGCTGCTGGAGACGCTGTCGTCCTGCAAGGAAGGGAGGGAGGAGATGTGCGGGGACCCAGCGTGCGTGGAGGCCGTGGTGAGGAAGGCGTTGAAAGTGTCCGGCGGCCATGCGACGGAGCACGCGGTGACTGTGCTGTGGAGCGTGTGCTACTTGTTCAGGGATCAGAGAGCACAAGAGGCGGTGACGAGGAGCAACGGGCTGACCAAGTTCCTGCTGCTGATGCAGGGCAACTGTTCACCAGCGGTCAGGCAAATGTCGGCCGACTTGCTCAAGATATTCCGGCGGTTCAATTCCAAGTCTTGCCTTTCGAGTTATGATACCAACACCTCTCATATAATGCCCTTTTGACGCTTTTATTTATTGCAAATACACTGTAATCCTAATTTTGTCTCCGAGGGAGAGAGATACAGAGAGAGGGAGAGAGAGAGAGAGAGAGATTCAATCAATTCGTTTGATTTTACATGGGCAAATCTGTTTGGGCTACTTTGAATTTCGTCATCGTTTTTGTTATCACAGATTTTAGGTCTCCTGTTACCCATAATCCTTTGCAAATCTAGGTGGGAAAACAAAGGTTTTTTTTATATATATATATATATCAAAGTTGTTGAATTTGCCAAGAGGCCCACAACCGATTGCTTATTGTGTTTGTTCAATGACAACTTCATTTGCAAGCTCCACCTTGTTTCCATCAACAATAAAGAAATTCTCAGATATTAACTTGGGTCTGTCCATCAGAAGCTATGACTAAGTACATTCTCAGCAACATCTGTAGTACCACCACCACTGTTGTTTTGCTATTGCTTTTTATTGGTTGGTGGAACAGAATGGAAAGAATCAATGGTAGGTAATCAGCAGTGGAAGAAAACGAAAACGAAATACATTCTAGTGCTGCGTTCCAAGGAATGACTGTGGTTAATACCTAATACGAGTTGACTTTTCATCTGTCCCCCCCGCTGTTTGTTTTATTTCAGTCTATTAAAAAGTTTTTTTTTTTTCTTCTTTTTTTTTTTTTTTGAGGTTGAAGTCTATCAAAAGCAGTTTGTTCTGGGTTTATTGATTTCTTCCTGAAACTCATGATTTGTTGGTTTTTTCATGAGTGGTTCATGCAAGAAACCCTAAAATATTTTCATGCCATGCCAGGGGCGGTGCATCTCGTTAATGTTTGCGGTAATTTAAGTAAGCAGTGATAATAAATGGAAAATTGAAAACCCATGGGTGGGCTTCCGAAAATGAAACCCTTGTGCTGGAAAATCAACGAGAGAGAGAGCGTTTGGAAACACAATCCGAAAAGAATCTGCTTAAAGAGAAAAAAGATGTGCAGTGCGTTTGACCACTCCAATGCTCATGAAACTTAAAACAGATTGGCCCCTTTTTTTTTATTTTTTCCTCAAAGATAAAATAATGGCAAGAAATAAGGCAAAAAGAGATGGAGTCACGTACACCACGAAGAGACTGATTACAGGTTAGTATATTGTAGAACATAGAATATTTATATTTGTGACTGTTTGTATTCAGAAAGTGGTGGGGATTTGTTACAACATGCATATCAAAAGTTGGGGTCCGGAGGAGAATTGTGCCTTAAGCACTTCAAAGAGGTCCTTTTTACCATTTCCCCCCCCCCTTCCGTTTAATTGTTCTCATTCTTTTTATTTGCATTATACATGTTGGTGTGTGCTTTATTCGGGCATTTGATGCATATAAAATTTAGTCGCTGATGCAAATTGTAGGTTTTCTTTTTTTATTATTATTTTTTTATTCGTGGACGTGGCATTATTCTCCACGGGCTCCCATGTTGGGTCAGACTAAACATCTCACGTGATCGTTTAATTTTATTCATGAGAACTCCGACTGTCTTGCAGCAATACTGGGGGGGTTATTAAATTGGATTCTTATGTGGGGACCACATCATATATCTACGTTGGATACGTTTTGTAACCTTGAAAAGATGATATTGAGGTTTGATTTGAATAGGTTGACCGATGAGCAGCACGGACACGGGGCATGCAGGAACCTGATGATTCTTACAGCCCCTGGTCCCGCCCAAAGGCCTCCGCTCTTGATCTCGCTTTCGTATTTGCTTTTTTATGCTGTTGCTTTGCTAGTTGTTTCATCGTCAATGATGGAGACAGTGAAGTTAAATCACTCTATAATTTTTTATTGTTTCTTTTTTTATATTTTTTTTCTTGGTGGGTTTCTTGGCATTGCTTTGTATGAAACACGGAATCATGGCAGACGTTTTATTATTATTATTATAATAATAATTATTATTATTTTAAACTCAAAACAATACATTATAAGTATATGGGCTGTTAAATTTATAGACTTAAATCAAAACTCATTTGTCGAGATTGTAGTCTAAATATGTTTAGTTGTAAATAATTCTAGACTCACACGGTGTCAACGGCCTCATGCAAGATGTTGGATCACTCAATAATTTGGGCCTTTATACATGCAGGTTTTCGTTCAGCAAAACAAAAGGGGACAAGCGATATAACTCGGTGCATTTTGGGCCCCCAGGAGCAGGAGAAAAACTACCAAAAGTAGCCCACCCATGAATCAAGATCATGCTCCTACAGTGCAATAATATGCATGGTGTCATCTTTTCTATTTCAATAACGGGGGTTAGAAATTATCCTCAATAAATAAATAAATAATCAAGAGGGGTAGAACTTGTACATCATTCCCAAAAAAAAAAAAAAAAGGACTGATATAGAAGTTTTAGTTGGACTATGTCAAGATCAAAATCCTAGTCATGCTCTATTCTAACGCAATGTATGAATGTTTTATTTCCTAATATCTTGAGGAAAGCAATGGGTACTAAATCCAGGACAAATTTTCAGGAAGGGAAAAATTTTATAAATGGGGCTTAAAAAAAAAAAAAGAAACTAATGAAACTAATTTTCATAAAAGCTCAACAAAATTGAGACTTGAACTCATACCTAAAAGAAAGTAAAATGCCAGTGATCACTATAGCCAATGACAATATTGATTATTATATTTTATCATGTACAGAAATCATAACCTTCAATGTCTAAATGTTTCCAAATATTTTTACAGAAATTATATATTTGTATTTTATATTTTCTATGTCTACTTCAAAACTTCTCAAAATTGAGGTATGAGTTTGTAAAACTTAAAACTATGGGAACCTCATGGCAATATGTGTAGTATTAATTATTTTGGTCTACTATTGAATTTTGACAATTCAAAATTTTGGAATTAATTATTCTAACTTTCTTTTGACAATGAAATGAAATGTATTCGTTTGCACTTTTCTTTTTTAATCACAAATTTTTAATAACAGTTTTCACAATATTATTTTGGTTAAAATTATAATTAGGGACAATTTTTTTAAAAGATTTTGAGATGATTTTTTTTTTTTGATAGCTAAACGTACAATACTTGTACCACTAACTCACCCCAATAATTTTTGAGGGAAAGAGTTAAATTGAAACTACAAGTAAAAATAACTGTTTTAATTAAATTAAAAGAAGAAGAAGAAGAAATATAGCTATTCAATTACAACAAAAAAAAAAAAAGTGCCCATTAGACTTACATATTATAAATAACACCAAACCTTACCCAAAGGGGATTTGGTGTGAATCCAAACGAGAACCCCTTCTCAACCCAATCAACCACCGCCATGGCCCCATAGTATTCCGAACCTCCCCGGGTCGTCAACTCGTCTGAGCTGGAGCCACCAATTCGCAATCACCAGACCACCAAAGCCACAGCAACTCCTCCTTTCTTTGTTTGTTGTTACCCAGTAACAGCTGATCGGGACCCACTCTTCCCTACGCCCACACACAGGTGACGAGGGTTTCTTTCTTTGTTTTTTTTTTTCGGCTTTTCTGTTTTCCTTGTTATCTGCTTCTTTATCCTCAGTGACGGGCTGGCCTGTAGTCCAGATTCTTTTAGGGTTCATTGGTCATTTATGTTTTGGGTGATTTTAAGGGAAAGGGCGGGGTCCAAGGTGTGGGTTGCTGCGTACAGGCTCTATATATATATAATCCAATTCTTTCAAGTCCCTTTTTGTTTTTGTGGCTGCCAATGCCATCAATTGGAAATTGGAAGACTTACTAGTTACTACTCCAATCATAAAAATCCCACTTCCCTATTATTCATTTCCCAATTCATGTTCTTGCAGTTGCTTCCTGTTTCTGCTAATTGCTGTGACTCTTTGTTTTTTTTTTTTGGGTAACTCTTTTGGTTGATAGGCTTCTTGCCTGGCTTGTTACTTCATTGGATATCTAGATTCCAGTGAATTTAATTACTTCTGAATTGTTGTTTAATTCATATATTGTACCTGAATTGCTCGTAAAAGTACGTGGTAGTTGCACTTAAAAGTGTGGGCTGAAAGCTCTCATTTGCATATGGTGGTTTTGTGCTAGTTGGTCATGCATTAGGATTAGGACTTGCATTTTCTTTTCGGGTTAATATCATTTGATTTGTTACTTCATCGTTTCTTTCTCGTTAATAAAAGACTAAGGTGCCAAAACCATAAAGCCAACCATTGGTTTTTATAATTCCTCTTAGCACGTGTAGCCACATCTATCTGGGTGATGGCTGTTGTTTTTGGGGGTTTGGCAGCTGCGCTTGCTAAGCAATCTCGAGACTGGGTTATTGGGGCATTTGCAAATTTGGATCCTGGTTTTAGATTGATTTACAACCCTATTGAATATTGTATAGCTTCTCTGCTACTCCCCCCCCCCCCCCCCCCCCCCCGGAAAAAAAAAAAATCTCATGCTTTCAGTTTGGGGATTTTTAAACAATTAAGTATTTAATATTATTATTATTTTTAAATAAATCATTAATATGGCATTCAGGTGACAGTAATCTTAATTAAGTGTGGACTTTGAAGAAGAATTGCATGCAACTGTAAGGTCATTATAATAGTATGAGCTAAGCATGTTGTGTCATTTATTTGTATCAAGTTGTGTAGTTTAATGTGGTTTATTATTTAATTTTTGCCTTAAAAAATGGCAGATACACTATGGATCCAATGCAGAATGCAACAGCGGGAACTGGTGGTAATGTTGGCAGTGGAATGTTGTCTAATCAAGAAAATGATACAGCAGCAGCAGCAGCAGCAACAGCTGCAGATGATCCCAAGCAGAATCTGAACCAGGTCATCAACTCCATACAGAAGACTCTAGGACTCCTTCATCAGCTTTACCTCACTGTTTCTTCATTTAACACTGCCTCCCAGCTTCCTCTCCTCCAACGCCTGTACCATTCTTCCTATGCATCTTCCCCTTTTTGTTTTTTGTATTTTTTCTTTTCCTTTTTTGGTTCTTGTATGCTGGACTTTTTAAAGTAGGACTTGCCTTTTGGTGTCATATGTGTTTATGACATCAAGACATCATTTTGCAGAAATAATCTTGTTTTGGAGCTGGATAATATGGCTAAATTGTCTGAAAAGTGCAATATTCAAGTTCCTATGGAGGTGCTTAGGTGAGTTTCTCTTTCTTTTTGTTCCTGCACATACCTCTATGTTAGCCCATATTTTGGGCATTTAATGCCAAGTTTGCTTATTTGTTTAGTTTGATAGACGATGGGAAGAATCCCGATGAGTTCACACGAGATGTTTTAAACAGTTGCATTGCTAAAAATCAGGTCACAAAAGGCAAAACTGATGCATTCAAGGTATTCTTTAGTTACTGGTATCGAATGTTAGCACTCTCTGTTGGTGTGTTATCGTGAAGTGGAGTCACAAAACATTTGTTCAATTTAGCTTGCTTTTGTCACATGTGACATTCATCACACAATTCCTTGGTTTTACAGAGTTTACGAAAGCATCTTCTGGAGGAACTTGAGCAGGCTTTTCCAGATGAGGTTGAATCATACAGGGAAATTCGTGCAATTTCTGCTGCTGTAAGTTTATCAACTGCATGTCAAAATTTACCCCATTATATATTGTAACATGAAATAAGCATTGGTCACCGTGCTAGGTTTGTCCAATAAAACTTACTCTTGCAAAATTCTTCAGTCTTCAGAGGAGTGTATCATTTTAGAGTTAAGTTACTAATGAAACATGCCTCTTGCTTCTACAATGCCACTAACCATGAAATTTTAAGGCTAGAAGCTTTCTGCCATTGTTTGAGTTGTCTAATAAAGTTTAGCATGATGAAAGCATTTGTCTTATTGTTTACTTGTCCTGGGGTATCCGTATTGTGTGCTTCTTCAGTGGTTTCAGAACTCTTTTTATAAAGTTGGTATTGTCATTTCTGGGGTGAATTGGGATATATTTAAATGCTTGCTGAGTTTCTAAGGCTGCACTTGAGTGATTACTCTGAAGTTATTGCATAGAAGATAGGCCAACTGGTTTAGATGCAAGTACTTTTCATTTGTCCTTTTTTATGTTGGGCCCTGGCTGACGTCAACATCTATATCCTAGTCTCATCTTCAAATTCATATAAAATATATCTCAGCAAGAGCAAGGGCTTCCATAAATTTCTATATGGAAGTAATGGTTTGTGTTGACTGACAAATTGCAACCAGCTCTAGTTTACAGTAAGAGCAAGAGCTTTTCATGGTTTTAACTTTTAGAAGCTTGAGAATCTTTATTTATTGCAGGAGTCAAAGCGGCTTGCTCAAGCACAAGCCTCATTACCCAATGGAGACGTGCAGGTTAAAAATGAGCTGTAAGAGAGCCCCTTTTCTGATGAATCGGGTTTTTTGGTCCACTTATCCTTTACTGTATAATCTTAGCAGTTGTGCTCTAGAAGAGTCGTGTATACCTTTTTTTCTTTTTGTTTTTTTGGGTCATCTTATACTTGGCTGTTGTCCGCAAGATTGTGACTTTCCTTCCTCTTTTTCTTTCTTTCTTTCTTTTTTTTTTTCTTTCTTTTTTCTTTTTTCTTGTCTTCTTTTTTTTTTTTCTTTTTTCTTTTTTCTTTTTATATCTGATTGGACTGAAAAAAAAAAAAAAAACTATAAGTGAAATATGTGATTTGAATTTTACATCTTAACTCAAATTTTAAATTTGGTGGCCAAGCATTGAAACATATGTATTGAATGATATTGTACTAGACTAGGCTAAGAACAGAGAATAGAGTCATTAAGGCTTAAACACTGAATTAGGTGATTTTAACGAGGGTGCCTTCAGTAATTATGCTAGAACACTACATGGGTGCGTAAGATCCTTCTGGTGTACTATGTTCTGGTCCAGTATAAAAAGTGGACTTAAATCAAATATGGAGGGGGTGCAGCTCGGCCATTGCCGAATTGACTGGCCCAGTAAACATGATCAGGTGAATGATGATTGAGGGAATGACGTGCTTCTCAGCAACAAATCGATGTTTATTCAGTAATTCTAGTCTTTTGATAAAACTTTTTTAGTTTATCTTTTATTACTGCCGAATAACATGAAAAGTGACATAAGGTTATTTCAAATAAATAATATAGGTTTATCAAATGATCAGAAGTTGTAAAAAAAAAAATAAAAAATCAATTTTTTATATATGTTTTTATGAGCTTTCCTTCTAGCTTCTAGCCCTGAATGGGCAATGGGTCAGTTCTGATTTTGGTTCTAGAATTGGTTGTTTAAGTTCTAGTTTCGATTGAGCAGTAAGAAAAACTGTAACCAGACCGATGACTTATTGGTTTGATTTTTGCCCCATTCCGATTTTGGTAGATATAATTACAAAGCTTTTAGAGATTAAACAAAAAAGCGGACTGAACTGGTTCCAAAAGGCTTGAACTTTTCCTATAAAAATATAGAAAATTTTAAATAAATAAAAAGTTTGAACATAATTTTTATTTAAATGACCTGCTCGAGCATCCTTTCTTAGAAGAATCCAATCTTGGATTCTGTATCTCAATTGAGGGCCTTCTTTCCTTAATTGCTAGCTTTAGTTACTGTTTTAAAGGCTGTACAACTCTTTGTTGCTCTGTCAAACGATGCCTAGTTATCGGTTGTACAACTCTCTATTGTTTTGTCGGATGATTTCTAATTATGGAGAGTGTCGCATTGACATTACAAGACATTAAGAATTCTTAGTAACAAATAAAGTCATTCAATTCCAAATCCAGTTTTAGTGTCGTTTTCTGAGGTGGAGAATCTCCCCCTCTACGATTTTGGTTTGAGTTCAAAATTCAACTCCAATTCCGAGGGGCACTGTGGTCAGACCAGTCGCTTTCCATCCCTCATCGGTTCAAAACAGTTAAGGCAAACTTAGGTCTGATGAAATACCAAAGCAGCAGGTAATTTATATTCTTAGTCATTAAATTTATTATTAAATTTTAATTTAACTGCTATATCATTCTATTAAATAAAAAATTATAAAATTAATTATTTAAATAATATATTTTTATACAATTAAATTTATTAATTAATATATTAATAAAAATCAAATTAAATTTCTTGAATTAAGATGTTACGATTTCTATTGTAAAACTAATTCAGTTTAAATTAGGGTTTAACAACTACACAACACTGCAGGTCGAACAATAATACATAAAAAAAGAAAAGGAAAAAGAAGCTTTTCTCCAAAAATTTTAATTAAAGTTAAATAATTAAAAATAAAAAAAAAATAAATAAAAAAATATATATATATATACACTAATATATTAATAGACTCGTGTAGGCGGGGCTTTAGAGTGTGGTATTGGAGAGGAGGGAGGAGTAGGGAGGGAAAGGGCTCTCTTTCTTTTCGATTATTCTGTTAAATAAATGGCTTCATTGGCACCCATTATTACCTTTTTGAATCCAATCCACCATTGCTCCTCCTCGCCTCTTTCTACTACTTCTTCTTCTTCTAGCTGTTCTTTCTCGTGGTCATATTTGGGTCCTTCCTTCAAAGCTTGCGGCCGCAGGGGCCTTTACAGCTTAAATCGACGGCTGCTTATCCATTGCTCTTCTTCTGATATGGGTCCTAACTCCGACCCTATAAATGCCGCCAGGTAAACAATATGGACTTTTCCATCCTCCCCTCTCCCCCCACCTTTTTTTGTCTTCTAATTATTGGTTTTTCGGTGGGAAATATTGCCATGCTCTTATTATCTTGTTGGTGTTTGTCAAAATGTCTGTGTGGAGCTTTTGTGATTATTGGTTTCCTCCTTTTTTTTTTGTTTTTTTCTTTCTTCCTGAAGCAATTGCAATGTTGTTTCCGTCCAGCTTTGCAATAAAGTTTATGGTTGCAATATGTAGAATGTTGCGAAAAGAACAGAGTGGATGGTCTGTAACGAACCATAATAAATGTGCTGGAGAGTAGTAATTATTGTTTTGTTTACCTCTGACAGGGTAACTTTATCTTTTCTTTTGCATTACCATCTTGGGGTTTTACTTGTTCTTACTTCCTCTGAACTCTCTTTCTCGGTCGATTTCCATATGTAAGCATTTTAGATATTGAATGCCTTTTGGCTTCATTTTTTGCTGCGTTTTCTATAGGCAGTCTCAAATGCCATCTATGGCTTCCTTTGGG
Source organism: Kandelia obovata (assembly GCA_021464305.1). Taxonomy (NCBI): domain Eukaryota; kingdom Viridiplantae; phylum Streptophyta; class Magnoliopsida; order Malpighiales; family Rhizophoraceae; genus Kandelia; species Kandelia obovata. Next base: position 1,663,219 of record CM038473.1, on the reverse strand, counting down.
GTATCAGTGAATGAAGCTGGATTAACTCCTTCCAGGTCATCATACAAATGGCAAAGAGTCTTGCTGAAAGTGAGTGGAGAAGCACTCACCGGAGATCAATCGCAAAACATTGATCCAAAGGTAATGGATGTGAATGACCTTAATTTTGTGATTCTTGTCTAAAATTTCTATTATCATTCCTCTCTCGATTGTAAATGATTTGTAAATTTCTTCTAACAATGGTAGGTTACAATGGCCATTGCAAGGGAGGTAGCATCTGTGATACGCCTTGGCATTGAGGTCCTGGACTTGATTTATCTTCTTGCCTTGTTCTATTTGTACCTCTTGAACAGAGTTTATTGCTTCTATCTGTTACAAACAAAGGCTAGGTTATCATTTTGGTCAAACATTCTTCTTCTTCTTGTTTTTTTTTTTTTGGTTTGGTTGTAATTTGGCTCCTCTTTTCCAAAACTCTGCACTTGGGGATATAATGGGTTTTGTTCAGAATCTAATATAGCTTATGAGTAGGAGAAACACTCAATATGGAAATGATAGGTATTATTTGTTAGGAATCAGTCACAAATAGAAATTTCGAACCTGAAAAAAGCTCTTTTGTTTGCTTTCAATTGTGGTGCCTGAATTATCTCTGGCAAATGCTTCAGGTTGCAGTTGTAGTTGGTGGGGGAAATATCTTCCGTGGATCCTCTTGGGCAGGAAGTAGTGGCCTTGACCGTTCATCTGCCGATTATATTGGGTACTTTCTTGCATTTACTGAGATAATGTCTTATTCACCTTGTTTCTTTTGATACTAGAAACCAACTATCTGCAATGCTTATCAGTTTCAATGGGTAAGAGAGGTGGGCATTTTTCTTTCTCACCTTGTAATTAGATACTTTGCCGTGAATTGGAAATTGCATAAAAAAAAAAAAAAAGACCACACATAGTGGATACTGTTGAACAAGTCATTTGAATATTGCCACTTGCCTTAATATAACTGCAGTGCATAGTTATTAGAACTCATTTTTCTTTATCAATTTCAACCCCTCATCATGTAAAGGGACTTTCACCAGGTCTTCATTCATGAATTGAACGTTACTGGTTTAGGTATGTGGATCAAGAAATCTGAATGTCAGTAATAAAAGGTAAGTGGCATTGCATGGGTCTTAACCCACCCAGGATCCATTTGACTCTGACGGTGACAAAATCTCTAGAAATTTCACTTGCCACACTCCGATCTCAAAATGATTAAATCTATGTAAGCTTATTTTATCTTTATATTAAGATTTTTTAAATTTCAAAATGAAAAATTCACTCTTCTAAGTTGCAATAAACTCCTTAACAAAACAAGGTTGGATGCCTCTAAGATACCAAATGGTTATTAAGTTAACTATTTTCCATATTCTACCTTTTCCTTTGATTCTGTAGGATGCTGGCAACTGTTATGAATGCTATATTCCTTCAAGCAACAATGGAAAGTATAGGTATCCCAACAAGGGTTCAGACTGCATTTCGGATGTCGGAGGTTGCAGAACCATATATACGTCGGCGGGCTGTCAGGCATTTAGAGAAGGGAAGGGTTGTGATTTTTGCTGCTGGAACTGGAAATCCATTCTTCACCACTGATACCGCTGCAGCCTTACGCTGTGCTGAAAGTAAGTTATGTACCTTAACACAAGGACACTCTTGGAGGCTTGTGTACTGGATTTGTTCAGTTTCTTTGTATTCATTTATAGTTTTATCACGAAACTGTTAGTTGGCATCTGTACACAGGTTTTTATTTTACTCAGCTCAGCACATAGCTTAGTTTTGATTCTGCTCGATCTTAGAGCTCCATAATTTCTCTATCCTAAATGCTGCTGATCAATCTTCCATCCAGTTAATGCAGAGGTTGTGTTGAAAGCTACAAATGTTGATGGGGTCTATGACGATGATCCCAGACATAATCCAAATGCTCGTCTTCTTGAAACTCTTACTTACCATGAGATGACTTCAAGAGACCTTTCAGTAATGGACATGACTGCCATTACTTTATGCCAAGAAAATAATATTCCGGGTATGTGAGCATAATCTACTGGCAGCATTTTTCCATAGTTATGTATGGCATCTTTGAGGATGGAGCAGACAATTAAACTAGGTCACTTGTCCTCAGGACGATTATAGTGTTGGCATTGATCAATATAATGGTCCTAATTTAGTCTTCAATGATGAATTCAGCCTCAGTTCTTCTTCATCAACTGTTAAAATCTTAAAGACTTCTTATTTGCAGTATAGCACCTTTGGCATTGGGTAATTATGAGGCCCCTAATGCATTATGCTTTTCTTATTGCAGTTGTTGTCTTCAATCTATCCAAACCTGGTAACATCTCAAAAGCCATAATTGGAGAAAAAGTTGGCACACTAATTGGGGGGACATGGGATTCAACAGTTGCAATGACCTGATAATTACTGGCACTTTTACTTTGGAATTTCTTGATGCCTATGCTGAGAGTTTTGGCTCCGGAAGCATCTTGGGATTCACATTTGAAGTTTGACGACAGAAGTAGTGTAAATTTTTACAATGGAGCATCATCTAAATGGACTGATTGAGACTGGGGCATATTCTGTGCATAGTTTTGTTGACTACTGAGTTGTGAAACTAGAATTAATCTGTATGGAAATTTTGTGGTAATGCCAGTAGTCAATTCATTTTGTGGTAATCATTTTACTTGATAAATGAACGGAACATGTTTGCATTTTATGCGCTGAAGTTTTGCGCCAAGACACACTTTAATGCCTTGAGTTGCTTTAAAGAATTAAAGGATGTGAGAAATTACCTTCTTAGCTCGTGCGGTTGCTACTCTGGAAAGTTCCTGGACCCATGATTTTCAAGGGGCATAGGTGGTGCTTATTTTACAAAATGATGCGTTGCTGAATGCTGCTTATTAGTTTATCGTTTCTCTTTCTGCTTTTCGAAGTTGGCATCTCATGAGGATGCTTAATTAATCAAGTCACGTTATGGATGCTTATTCCAGAGAGAATCTTGAGGGATGAAGAGAAAATAAGAAAACTAAGGTTGTAGGGATTAAAGGACTAACTTTAGGATCCAAAGCTGTCTTTGATTTGAAGTTTTATGCTCTAGTAAAGAAGCTAAAGAAGGATCTTAGATTGTGCAATCTTACCGTTGGCAGGTTATCTCTTTTTCTTCTGTGTGAAGGCTACTCTCATTCATTTACAGCTATGTCTCAAAGCTTTATTTCTTGTCTTTCTTTAAGAAGCACAAGAGGGGTCAATTTTAACGACTTTCAAGGAATTCAATCAAGTAATCCCATGCTACCAAATGGAGAAGGGCCTGAAGAATCTGCGTTGTTTGGCATCCAATGAGGGGAATAAGATGGAAACAAAAATTGAATATTTCTTTTCATTTTTGGTGCTGTGCACACTGCAGATGCAAACACGCCAGCATTGGTTCGCTGGTTGAACCAAACTAATAATATAAAGTCCTGATCCAATCTTAAGAATACTCCTGCCATCACCTGCAACAACCTGGTCTGACTGCAAGCTGTTGTGCAATTTTTGCAATTTTTGAACTTGCATCTGGGTTCTCCTGCTAAACAAGGTATTCAATTACATTTTTAGCTCTAATGTATCTATTGAAAGTATAAATCCCATATTGCTGAATTATAAACACTTCAAATGGCTTACAATGTTTATTGGTTTTCCCAGCTGCTAGCTTGAACCTTTAAGTGGCTTAATTGACATCAGTAATGATGCAAATATACAGATAATTAGAGGAAACTATGCCTAAGGGACAGAAAATTTCTTTGTATGCCAGAGGGTTGTTGTTCACATATCTCAATTTGTTTATTGCTATCTCTTGGAAAATGTGTTTTTCTCACAGTAATATGGGAAATATTCAAAGTTGCATTGTTGTGTTAGGCTGCTTATCTTAAGAATATGGCGTCTTCTAGTGATTTGAGCTTGCACAGCCTGTCATTACGCCTGGCACCTTTGCTGGCACACGAAGGTTCAAGTAAGGACATTGGTAATTAACTCTGTCTCTGGACCTTTTTGTGGTGATGTAGTTCTTCCCTTGGTTTTAAGCCGACATTCTTTTGTTGCATGAGAAGGCAAGATGTATGGTGTGTGATTACTCATCCTTATTTTTTTGGGTACCTTCTCATGGATATAATCATATTTTGTATAATTAAAATCTGTGCCTGTGTACCATTCTGCTCTTTTATGAGCAACTTTTATGGAATGCACAATAACTTATTGATGAGTGAATTTTTGACATGAGATGGAGATTTGAACCCCTTACCCCTTGAAGGGCTCGAAGTGGCCATGGGTAGTTCTTACCAGGCTAATAAATTGGTCATAAGATTAATTCAGTATGCACATTGCTTGCTGACAACATTCTACTCTTTTCCATTCTCAATTATTATTGTAAGATCAATCGCCTAATACTATGTATGTGGTTAGCTTATATTCGTAGGAGCACATTATCTGGTTGCACAACTGGAACTTCTCTCATTGCATTACCGAGAAAAGTGTTTGGAGTAAAGCAAAGACATACATCTAAGTTATCTATCAACCATACCGATAACTTCTATTCAAACAGCTAAAAACATTTTCTGACATTCAACTTAGCAGACACGAAAGACATTGGGTGCATTCACAACTTGTCATTATATAAAGCTGTTGATAAAGGTGATTGGGAAGCTACTAAGAGGTTTCTCGAAGATTGTGAGGATTTACTGACTGCTAGTCTCACTGAAGACGGAGATACAGTCCTCCACATTGCTGTTCTGGCAGGACACATAGACATTGTTGAGGAGTTGGTGAAATTGTTGGAAGCACAGGACTTATCAATAGCAAACAAAAATAGTGCGACTGCACTCAATTATGCTGCCATTGGAGGAATCACAAGGATTGCCGAGGTCTTGGTGAAGAAGAATAAAGGACTACTTTGTATACCAAATCAGAATGACCAGATCCCGGTTGTTGTGGCTTCTCTCTATGGCCATAAGGAAATGGTTCGTTATCTTTACCATGAGAGTCCAGCAGAAAAGCTCAATCCAGAAAGAGGCGAGAATGGTGCAATGCTTCTCACAACGTGTATTATTGATGAACTTTATGGTATCATAAACTAGATAAGAGTGAATAATTTTAGTTAGCCCCTTGTGCTTCGGAATTCATTTTCTGCTGCGTATTGTTTCTTCATTCATGTAGATATTGCTTTAGATCTACTTCAGCATTACCCACAACTGGCTTTTCATCACGATAGTGACAATGATACAGCTCTGTGTATGTTGGCTCAAAAGCCTTCTGCATTCCTTAGTGGAAGCCCACTTTCTCTGTGGAAGCGTTGGATCTACAATGGTATGGACTCCATTTCAAACTTGAACTTTCAATTATTCTATCCCAAACTGGGCATGACAAAGTTGAGACTAGTTTGGCAACGCCTTTGTACCATTAAGAAAGAAAACTGGCCATGCAAACAAGCTTTTCCAGTTGTATAACTCAATTTTGCTTTGCCTTTGCATTGACATTCCCCAATGATTTTTTATTTCCTTTTAGGTATACGCATACCTCAGCCAAATGTCTCTACCAACTTCCATGGGGACATTGAAAAACCCCATAGTGAAGCATCTGATCGAAGGAGTGCCATCAAACGAAGTATGTCATGTTTCATAAAATTTTGAATGTTGATCACTCACTTTACAGTATAGTTTGTCATTCATATGACAATGGCTATTGGACTTTTATTCCCATTTTATAAATGCAGCATTTGACAAGATGATGGTAATGCTGTGGAAAAGCCTGAAAGTTTTCAGTAAGTAATAATAACATCTGAAATATTCTTTCCGATCTACTAAGGGAAATAACATCCAAAATACTGCCTTTCATAATTATCTGATTGGAGCACTGAACCATGTCATGTTTGCAGTTCCGGCTATCAAGAATATATACAACAAAAAGTTAGCACATAGCCAAGCACAAGAACTTCTCTGCTTCATCTGCCAACAATTAGTAACAGTACGCCAGTCAGACTTGAAAAGAATTGGAGTGCACAAAGCCGTATTTGATGCTGTTGAGCATGGAATTGTCGAGTTCATTGTGGAGATTACTGATCACTACCCTGAAATTATATGGATCGAGGATGATTTCAATAGGGGTATTTTCTTGTATGCAGCCCTTCAACGTCAGGAGAAAATTTTCAGTCTTCTATACAGAATGGGTGCAAAGAAGCACTCAATGGCAACTTCCTGGGACAAGAAACATAACAACATTTTACATCAAGCTGCATTCTTGGCACCATCCCGTCAGCTTGACCGTGTTTCAGGTGCAGCATTACAAATGCAACGGGAACTGCAATGGTATAAAGTAATATCCTAGAACCTGCCTCTAAGATTTCATTTATTAGATATTCTTACAAAGTTTTCAACCCATTGCTCAAGTTTTTAACATGGCAGGAGGTGGAGGGAATTGTGCAGCCCAAGTACAGGGAGATGATAAATATGCAACATAAAACACCTAGAGCCTTATTCACTGAATCGCACAAGAAATTGGTAGAAGATGGAGAGAGATGGTTGAAGGACACAGCAGAGTCTAGCACGGTTGTGGCTGCTCTTATTGCTACCATTATGTTTTCAGCACTCTTTACAGTTCCAGGTGGTTATGATCAGTATTCGGGTGTGCCCATTTACTTGGATCGAAACTCATTCATGGTCTTCATAGTATCCGATGCAATGTCATTGTTTGCATCTTCGTCTTCATTACTAATGTTCTTAGGGGTCCTGACAGCGCGGTATACAGAAGAAGATTTCCTCTTATCCTTGCCTACAAAGTTGATAGTAGGCCTTTCCACTCTTTTCTTCTCTATAGCAACAATGATGGTCACCTTTGGAGTCACCCTTGTTCTAACTCTTCGAGAACGTATATCATGGATATCCTTTCCAATTGTGATGCTTGCTAGTCTTCCTGTCACTCTTTTTGCTCTGCTGCAATTCCCTCTCCTCATTGAGATTTTCTTTTCCACATATGGACCTGGCATTTTTGACAAGCCAAAGAAGAGGAGATGCTTCTCAGCAAAGAGCAGAAGGCAAATGCATTAGGCAGCTTCACGGAGGACTAGCCAATTAATGTTTTTCAGAAATATCAATGTCATTCGCACTTTTTCCTTCTATTGGTTGCAGAACTTGCGGCAACTTTTGCTTATCGTACATAGATATAAAGCATGTCTTTGCAGTTTTACCAAGTTCACTCAGGAGACTTTTCTGGTGGGGATGGCAAGAAACTTGAATTCTAATGGTAATGAAAATGGAAAAGTAGGGTGGTACCTACAGTGTTGCTAAGAAGGATTGCTGCTAATACTAGAAAATCTAATTACTTTCATATTGAATTATCGGACCTGCCAAATAAATATTGCTGTTTTTTCTTTTTAACCGCGATCATGAGTTTTAAACTATACAGGTGTAAAATTACATAATAGTCTAATTATTTTAAATATTTATTTATTGTATTTATTAACTAATAAATATAATTAAAATACATAATTAAAAATTGTATTTAAATTTTAAACTTAAGACTTTTAAGCTGCAACTAAAATTATTTTCTATCCACTTAACTACCCAGTAGAAATAAATAACTATTGTTGTGTCACTTGAATTTTGTATTCAAGTAGGCTGTATTGCTAAAAAATCACATAACACTCAAGCAATCACTAGTCTACATAATTATTTAATATATTCACTAATTAATAAATATGAATAAAATAAATAACTTAAAAATATGTTTAATAAATTTTATATTCAAAACTTTTAAGTTGTAACTAAAGGTTGTAATCGTTAAATTAAAGGACAATTACTTGAAATTTATTAACTAACTATTTTATGTGTCATTTTAAAATAAATGTAAGAAAAAAAAAGTTAGGCACACCCTTATTATTCAAAGGCACAGTCAAGGTTTTAACCATTGGACTATAAATACTGAAAGTCCGATGTTTCTTTTATACATATAATTTTTTTTATCTTTTAATATATTTTTTATTTTATTAAAAATTATTTTGTCTATAATATTATTACAGTAATATTATAGATATTTTAACAAATAATTATGAAAGTATATTAACTTCTTAATAACTTGATTTCAATAATGCAATTTGCAGTTAAATGCGTTTTATTTTATCATATAAGAAAATTTACTTAAACCTCTATTTTAAATTAGTGAGATTGAATTTTGTCTTAAGGAACATTAAATATATAATTTGAAACAATTATTTATTAATTTTTAATATAATTCAAATTTTGTATGACAATTTTAAGGAAAAAGTTTTATATTATGGTTGGAATATTAAAAAAGTTGGCTTATAACTTATGAAATTAAAGAGATTTGATAGTGAAACTTGATATGCTGATAGAATATGGTTTACTCTCTGTAAGTGTCAATACAAATGACTTATGTTATAAACATTACAAGACAAGAAAAGTTAGAATAATGAGATTATTGCCGATATCAAGAAAAGAAAAAAATGAGAGATAAATGATGATAAAGGCAGAGGACACATTCTGAATGTTATGGGTAATTCATTATTTGATGATAGTATAATTTTTAAAATTCAAAGAAATTATGAGAGAAATTATAAATAAAATATATATAAGAGGGAGAAACAAGTAAGAAATTTTTTATTACTAAATTTAATAATTATAAGATAATTTATCATAAATAAGTAATAAAATAATTTACTAAAATTAATATAATACTCAATCACATTTCATAACATAAGATATTTATAGATGAAACCATTATTGTAAGTTTAACAAAGGATAAATTGTCTCATTTATGAAAAGATTTTAAGAGAAACTTAAAGTTTAAAGTTTAGGATATTTCTCTTCAAAGAATTGTTAATCATCTTTATGTAAAAGAAGAATTTTACATTCAAGAAGAAAATAAAAAGTATGTCTCTTATATTTTAAAGGTGCATGTAGTTAAGAAAGTACAATGAAGTAAGGAGGAAAAGTTAATCTAATAGTGACAACAAGTAACATAAAAGGTAAAAAAAAAAAAAAGGAAAATGTCATTTCTATTATAAGAAAGAACATTATAAATTCGAGTGTCATTTTTCAAAAAGGAAAATGGAAAGTAAACTTTTTTTATAGCAACAAATGAGAACATAGTTGTTATGATCATAAAAACCAATTTAATGGAAGATGATAATGCTTGATGAATTGATTTTGAGGCTACTAGACATGTTTACAAGAATAATTTTTTTTTTTTAAAAAAGATTGAGATCAATATCTAATGGTATTATTGTGTACATGAAAATAAAATTGTAATTGAGGAAGTAAAATTGTAATTCTCTTTTGAGAGTCATTACTCTTACAAATATATGTTATATTTTAGAAACTATGAACAATTTGATTTTGAGTATTTTTTTTGAACAAATATGAGTTTAAATTTGTATTGGAAGCTAATAATTTTTTCTTATCAAAAGGGGTGTGTTTATGAAAAAGAGTTACCTTTGTAATTGAATTTTCAAACTCAATATTGATATAAATAATAATACTAATATTTTTACTTATACTATTGTTCATTCTTCTTTATAACATAATGTATTAAGTCATATAAATTTTAAACGATATAAGACGTGATTAAATTATAATTATTGTTACATTTTAATATACCAAAAAATAAATGTACAATTTATATGTTAACAAAAATAACTAGAAGTGCATTTTTAAGCATTTAAAGTTCTTTAAGTATGTTAAAATTAATTGATATATGTGATTTGCATAAGATACCAACATTAAGAGAAAAAAAATATTTTGTGATATTCATTTATGATTACTTTAGATTATGCCATATTTTGCATATTAAAAGTAAAATTTTTAAAAGATTTAAAGTTTATAAATCTCAAGTTGAGTTATGATGTGAATATATTATTAAATACTTATAATTTGATAAAAGAGTAAAATATTATGAAAACTGTATTTTTTACTGTCATGAGAATCATTTATTAAATGACTACTCTTTACACACCACAATAAAATTGTATTACTAAACACAAAAATTGAATATTGATGAAATGATCAATGTTATGTTATCAAATTCTAACTTAAGTTATAGATTTTGGGGCGAGACATTATTTATAGCATGTCACATTTTAAATAAAATTCTAAAAGGAATAAAAGGAAAAAGACAAAAAAAAAAAACTCTATATGAGTTCCAGAATAAAAGGAAATCAAATCTGAATTGATTAAGAGTTTGAGGTTGTAGAGAAATTATTAGAATTCCTGAACTCAAAAAGAAAAAGTTGGATGAAAGGGGAATTAAGTGTGTCTTCTTAGGATATGCTTACAATAGCATGACTTATTGATTCATGGTCATAAAGTCTAACAACTTTATGTTTGTTCACACAATATAGAATTTAGGGATGCTACTTTTGATAAAAATAAGTTCATTTCTATTTTTAAAGCTTCAGGACATAAATAAATTCTTGATAAGGAAAATGATATGTTGGAAAAAGGAAATAAAAATGATAAAATCATTGAATTTCGTTGGAGCAAAAAGGAAAGAAAATCAAAGACTACCCATTTTGATTACTTATATTTTTTAGTAAAATGGACAAAAAAATAATGAGTAATCAAATTTTATATAACTTTAACACTAAAGATGAAATTGTAAGATGTTATGTCTTAGAAGGCAAATGAAATGGACTAAATTATGAATAATAAAATTTGAAAATTAGTAAACCTTCCACATGATGTTAAAAGTAAATAGATTTTCAAAAGAAAAATGAAGGTTAATGAAACTATTGATAAGTTTAAAGTTAGATTGGTTATAAAAGACTTTACACAAAAGTAAGGTATCAATTATTTTAATACATATTCACCAATGACTAGAATTGTTACAATTAAACTACTCATTGCACTTGCCTTGGTTTATAACTAATTCATCAAATGAATGTGAAAAATAATTCTTAAATAGTGAATTAGAAGAAAAAGTGTATATGTAACAACTTAAGGGATTTGTTGTGTTTGATCAAAAAAAATAAAGTATGTAAATTAGTTAAGTCCTTCCATGAATTGAAACAATCATGTAAGCAATGATACCCAAAATTTGATCAGGTGGTATATTCAAAGGGATTCAAAATTAATGAATCAAACAAATGTGTAATAAGTTCAAAAAAGGAAAAATGTCATTATTTGTTTGTATGTAAATAACATGCTAATCTTTGGGATTAACTTAGAATAAGTTGAAGTTACTAAAATGTTCTTGTTTAATAATTTTGATATAAGAGACATGGGTGAGACAAATATTATCCTTCAAAATGAAATCTTAAGAGATCAAAAAAACATAATGCTTTCTTAATCATATTATATTAAAAAAAGTTCTCAATAATTTTAATCACTTTGATTATATTTCAGCCTATAATCCATTTGATCCTAATATGGATTTTACCAAAAATTTTGGAAGTTTTGTATTTTAACTATAATATATTAAGGTAATAAGTTGTTTAATGTATACAATGACATGTACAAGGCTTAGCCTATGTGATTGGCAAAATGAGTAAGTACATATGTAATTTAAGTGACATGTATTAATATGAAGTAAACAAAATCTTAAAGTATCTTAAGAAAACAAAGTATTATGTTATAAGTTATATTAGTTACTCTTTTATTTTAAAAAGATACTTAAATATCAGTTGGATTGTTGATAGAGAGTATCAGACTTTCACCAATAGATAGATTTTTGTGGTTAGTGGGAGTGCAATTTCTTAGGGTTCGAAGAAACAAAATTGCTTAGCAAATTTCATAATGATTAAAAAATTTGTAGCATTAGTTTCATTAAATAAAGAAATATAATAGTTAAGAAATTTTGCTTTATGAGATTCTTTTATGAGAAAAGCCAATAAAACCCATTTATATATATTGTGATAATGTTGTGATTTTAGTAAGAGTGTATAGTTAAGTATATAATGATAAATCTAGACACATTAAATTGAGACATAAATATATGAATGACTTAATTACAAATAGAGTAGCTACAATTGATTTTGTAAGATTAAGTTAAAACATTATCAATCCTTTAACAAAAAGATTAACAAGAGACCTGATGAATGTTCAAGTCTTAAATTTATAAATATAAATTATGATGGAAATTCAACTCAACGTTTAATACAATGTCAAAGTCTTGAGTTTAATGAGTCAAAGTACATTATTAATGTGATTAAGAACTATAATTAATTTTTTTGTTTTATTTTAGGGGTACACAGTGCTTGGTTCCCATAATTAGATATGAATGATGATTTTTTAAGATTCTTAATAGACTTGAAGGAGTGTTTTATGGTGAGGCCCTAATCTAACTATATAAATATGGAATGTTTAGGTTGTTCTAACAAATTAAAGAATTTGACTTTAAAACATTTATGAAAAAAAATATAAATACAATGACCTTTGATGTGTTGATTATTTAAAAAGAGAATTATAATATTATAAAATTATTTATGTGGACTATTATACAATTTATCAATAAAAATAATTAATTTAAAATGTTTTTACAATATTATGTAATGCACTTTTACTATATTTTGTGTCACTTGAATTTTAAATCTATATGGGTCACATGGGTACAAAACTACATAACTACTAATTTAATTGTTCTAAATAGTTATTTATTACATCCACCGACCCATATACATGATTAAAATAAATAACGAAAATTTTTTTCTAATGAATTATAGACCTAAAACCTTTATATTGCAATTAAAAGTTGTGACTATTAGATTAAAGAATAATTATTTTAAAGTTAGTAACTAATTATTTTATATATTATTTTAAAATAAATGACAAAAAATAAAAAAAAGTTGTGCCTTAGCATTTTAACCTATGAGTTTCTAATGATTATACTAAAGGTAGTTATTAGTTAAAAATCATCACTATTTCAATCAATACTATGGGAATAACATTTTTCTTACAAATGTAATTTTTTTTTCTTTTCTTGATATTTTTATTATTTTATCAAAAATATGCTTGTGTATAATATTACTATAGAAATATTATAAACATTTAAGAAAATAATTTTGAAATATACTAACTTTCTGATCACTTTATTTCAATAATGTAATATATAATTAAATGTATTTTATTTTATTTTTCTATAAATCTATTGTAAATTAATGATTATAAATTTTGTCTTAAAAAAAGTCTCATTAAATATATAATTTAAAATAAATATCTTTTAATTTTTAATATAACTCAAACTTTGAGTAGGAGCGTTCCAACAGTATGTTCAATTTGAAAATTCCGGCCTTTAGAAAGGTGATTGTTAATTTGTTACTGATGGTTATCTTGAGAATAGTTAATTTTACTTGGACTAGCTATATATTAATTACTCCTTGTTTAATTACTTGCCTATCACCATCTTTGACATTGATAGATAGACACAGCTATCCAAACAAATTAACTTGGACTATAATTAATGGTAAAAAAACAATTTTTTTTTTTTTTTTTTTGCAATATTACATATCAAGATCTAAATTCATTGCTACTTTTATTTTGATACTTTATTATAGATTTATAGTAATGAACTGTATATTAGGAGCACGGGAAAATATCCAAAATTTTTCATTATATATTAATCTATAATTCATAACATGTATCTAACATGGTTTGAGGGAAAAAAAAAAAACTTCGAAAATTTATTAATTTCTTCTCTTGACAATATGTGTATAATTGTTATAGTTGCTTCGACCTTAGTTATTACAGATACAGGTAAATATTGTTTGATGCAATTTTTTTGAAAAAATTGAAAAAAAAAACAGTTATCTTTTTTAGAACGAGATAAATAATTTTATTCATTTTGAAAAAGTTGGGAACTTTTTTTTTTATTATATAAAAAGAATATGAAGAAAAAGATTAACAAAAAAAAAAAAAAAACTGGAAAACACCAGGGGTTAAGTTAGCCACTTCTAGGAATACTTACTCCCATTATATTATGTGCCCATAAAATAGCACTCAGGAGGAAGACTGTTCCAAAATTTCAGTAATTCAAAACTAGAGGCCTTAAGATTGGCAAGAGAATTCGTACATAAATTAGCTTCGCACAAAGTGTGCATTGTAATCAGCATCCCCAACACAGGCAATTTGATATAAATCATACTCCCACCCATCCTTAAAAATTTTTTAGAGAGTTGACATTGAGAAAATTTTAACGATAATATTACTGAACCCCTCCTGCCAAGCTGTTTGCAATGCCAAACAAATAGCTCTGAGCTTCACTCAAATGGCCATCGAAGTGCCACAAAAAACCATGGTTCCATATGCCACACGCATCTTTAGCATGACCACCAAAACCAGCCAAGCCAAGAGATCCTTTAACACAGCCATCCGCATTCACTTTCAAGACCATCGGAAGAAGAGGTTGCCAACTGATCAATACTTGCCTTCCGTGCCACAACTGCCCTTGCGGCAGAATATCCTCTAGTCCAACGTAAAAAGTTTCAACAGTCCGTCTTCTTCTGACAACTTCTGCAGCCTCTGATGGAGCACCTTGATCACCACAGAATAGAATTGCACTTCACAAAGCTCCACAATTGCCACAACGTCAGCGTAGACAATAGTTGGAAGGGGCATTTCCAAGCATGCACCGTTACTTTGGAGCAATAACCTTTTGGAACCCAATCTTGAAAAGAATCCCTTGCGCTCCATTTCAACCCCCTCTGAAGGACTTCACGTCCCCTAAGAACAGTGGGCCAGATAGGGGAACGACCCGCTCCTCTTGGTAGTTGAAGGAATTCGCATTCGTGGAAATATTTAGACTTCAACACCTGCACCCAAAGGTTATACTTACCGCTAAGAATTTCCCACCCAAGCCAAATTCATATCACTGGCAATACGAAGGCTTAGTCCTCCAGCCCATTTCGGCTTACACACTTCACTCTAGGCAACCAAACTAATTTTATGGTGGTCTTCGAGCACCAGCCCATGGAAATGTCTGGTTGCACTTATCAATCACGTCACAGGTAGAAATGTTGTATGCATTGAGTAGTAAGAAATTGTTTGATAAACACTCTCCCTGCTAGTGACAAGGAATTTACCTTCCAACCGCTCAACCTTGCTCAGACCCGATCTTGATAAATTTTGGGACTCCATCTATCATGATAGAGAAAAACTCCCAGGTACTTGACTAAATCTGGAACCACAGTGAACCCAAGGTGCTGGCCTATAGAACCCGCTAAAACCCAATTGACATTTGGAGACAAAAACAATTTTGACTTATCTTGATTAATTTTCTAGCAAAATAGGTTAAAGAGTATCCGCACTCAGCAATGGCCTTGACAACGATTTTATAGACCACATCACATTGCAAAGAGAGATAGTCCTAAATTGGTCTATTTTCCAAGATATTCTATCTTCGGTCTGAGAACCAACATTGTTTCATTAATTCCATGCGAAAGTTGCCTTATAAGAAAACAATTCGTCACCAAGTGAACAGGAGAATCGCCAACAATATGCCAGTAAGGTTGGAAAAACACATCCTAAAAACCATCAAATCCTGGAGCTTTGTAAGCACCTATGGAATTAAGAGCATTATGGACCTAATCAATATTCAGTAGTGCTCTCAAATGATCCATCAAATGTGGTCGCATGGCAGACCATGAACATGATGAAGAGATATAACTGAGCTCTATCGGCCTTGAAAATAAATTCACATAATAGTACTTGGCCATCACGTTAAGTCACTGCTGATCATCTATCCATTCGTTGGTGTCATTTTTCAAACTTTTGATATGGTTACGAAGTCTCCATTGTATAGTAGAGGAGTGAGAAAACTAAGTGTTCTAGTTTCTAAGAAGAATTTTATTTCTCCACTCATTTTGAAACCAAAACACTCCTTCCTGATCTAGTACCTTATTATATTGGAGAAGAAGAGATCAATGGTTCGAGGCAATACGGGGAAGATGCCCTAGCTTAGCATATGGGAATTTCAATTGCCAAGATTCAAAAACTAGGGTTCGGTCAATCCTCCAGCGAAATACCCGAATACCTCTACTACTATTCCACCATGTATACTTCAGCCTCGAATTGCCAAGATCAATTAAATGATAGGCTTCAACATGTTTTCAAAAAATTCGACGACAACATGAGGTTTTAACTGATCCTTCCATTTCTCATAAAGATCAATAATATTATTGAAGTCCCCCATCAAAGCCCATGGGAGGGGCATAAGAGAGCATCCAAAAGAGCTCCAAAATCACTTCATGAATGACTTATGTTAATTGGTAAAGTATCACATTATGCATTCTTTGTTTATCCTACAATAACTAGATGCCACCTACAAAACATGAATAATCAACCCTACAAATACTATTGAAATTCAATTTTTCAATAACCTTCACTGCTTTCTCATCCTTAATTCGAGGTTTAAGGATTGTTTCTATGCATCGTTTGTGTTGGAAAATAAAGTCTCTAAGAGTTCAAGCAAGTTTCTTTTTACTTGCACTTGAATGTTCTAAACTCTATTCATTAAGAATTCAAGATAAAGGATAGAGTCTCCAAAATATGCTTTGAAGGGGTACCTAGAATAGTCCTTGTGATGTTTATGATTGAATCTTACTTAACTAATTACATACCAGAAATTCTATTTTCATTCAACTTAGTGAGAGATTATGGGTGAACTTTATTCCCTTTCGCACTTTTATATTTTTTGTTTAATTTGCCTAATGTTGTTGAGGTAATGGGAAAAATTGGCTTAGGATGTTTGGGGGTATCAGGGGGTTTGTCTTGTCATGGAATTTTTTGAATGAGTTTATAAAAAGCCTTTGCAAAAATATGTATGATTTGGGATTAAATAGCATCAACATGTTGCCCTAAGATAAAATTTTCATACTCAAGAATTTAACCCTAGCGTTAATCCCTTATTTTCCTGAGAAATTTACAATTCTTGAGCCTTTAATTTAGTTAAAATGGCTAATTTTGAAATAGTGTTATGAACCCTTTTATTTTGGGTCAATGGGTTAATGTACTTTGCTTATTGGGTCTGCTTACATGAACCAATGGGTTGATGAATTTTCTTTATTGGGGCTAGTTAGTATATAGTGATCATTTTGTTAAATGAGTATCTTTTATAACTAATTGTAAAAAATCAATAAGAAATATCAAAAATAATTCTTTCTTTAACTTTCTGCAACTCTCTCTCACTTTCTGTTTCTCCTTCTTCCTTTTCTCTAGATTATTCTCCTTTTATCTCTCTCTCTATCCTTTCTCCTTTCTTCTCCCTTTTCCACTCAATCTTACCCTAAATTCCTAACATTAGGTATTAAAGTAATCAATTCAATGGTATTTATGAAAGATTAAACTGACAAAAAAGAAGAAAGTTGTAGATTCCTTGAAATTCATAATGGTGGAAGATGTGTGAAAGCTTAAGGAGTAGTACAATGTTTTATATGAGGACAACGTTAGACTTTTTTATATGATAAAGACTTTGACTTATAAGATTACAAAGTTCTTGGAGCAAGGTAGGCCTCTATAACCGATAAACCTTATATTTATGGCAGACTCTTGTATAATTTGAGTTTTTTAAGCATTCTTTTATTACTTAAGGATTTTTTAATGAAATAAGGTAGTTAATATGTGGAAAAGAATATAGGCGGTGAAAGTGGATATGTTTTAGGGCTTAGGGTTTCCTTACCCTTATTATTATTATTATTTTAAGAAATGCTTAATCCAAAGAATTTTGTAAATGGAGAAACTGTTTTAATGTTAGGCAAGTCTCATCTTGCTAATAGTGGAAATTTCAGGATTCCAAGGTTGATTCTTTTTAATCTTGAAGGACTAAAACTTATAAAATGTGGGAAAACTAGGATTTTGAAGGAGAATTTTCTTAATTTTGAAGAAATAGAAATTGGTGAACTTGTGTCCAAATATTGCCCCATTTCAGTTGCTAAGATGGTAACATTAATGGGTGCTTGAGTGCTTGGTAAAGATTTATTGTCTATTCCTTATTTCATAATTACTACAATTGATGAAAATAATGGGGATTTGTATACTTTTGTAGTTGGGATGAAAGGAAGCTATATGTTTATGGCCATGAGCTTTTGTATGAGATTACATTTTGATTTAAAAATTGGAAAAAAAAATCTTTGATTATGCCTTTTGTCTTTTTAAATATTTTAAGACAAACATGTATGATGGGTTTTTAAGATCTACAAGAGGAAAAACTAAGTTTTTGTTGTGAGAAAATGATGTGGGCAATTATTTTGTACATAAAGAGAAAAGTATAGACAACAAGACTCTAATTTCATTGTCATTTGCAATCTTTGGGCCTAGTTGAGTTGTATCTTTTCATTAAGTTGGTGTTTTAGGTTGTTAACATCATATTTAATTTGGGAAAGAATTTTTCTATACCAAAAGGGATCTATAAAGGTCTTGACCAGTTTGTTATTGGTCGAGCCAGCTCTAAAAGGGCAAAATTAACTTTGGTGCTTATGATTGTGTTGAATATCATGACCATTATGTTTGGTGTTGTTAGGTTATCCTTTGTAAAGTTTCATTTTGTCTTTTGAATTTCTTTGGATTCTTACAATAAATCTCTCTTCCATCCTCGAGGAAAAGGATGTTCTATAGCATAGGGGAAATAGGTAGATGAAAATATGATCCTATAATTTGAATTTTTGTGAGAAAACCAAATGGAGATAATTTTGAGGGATTTTATCCATTTTAACCCAATGGTCATGTTGACCTCCCTAAGTGTTGTTTAAAGCTTAGGTTACATAAGTTGCAGTGGGTTTTTTTAAGCATAGAATATTATATAGAACACTTATTTGCATTACATTCAGATATGTCAATGATTGATACAATTACAGAGAAAGATGAATTGTTGGAAGAAGGTAATAGAGTGAAAATGTGTCAAGTTGAGAATCTTTTATTTACTAGAAGAGGAATTACGTTTACACACACTTTTGAGGTTGTATTTATTGAAGGTAACATAGAAAAAAAAATCAAGTTACCAATCTTTTCTCTTATAGAATTATTTGATTAAGAAGCTTTTGGGGAATGTCTTTCAAAAATGGTCACCATTGATTTAAATAAAGAGACAACTAATTTAGGTATTCTTGAACTCATTGCAGTGAAAGGTTTTATTGAATTTATTTTATATATAAGTAATTAGGTTTTTATGGACATTTTAAAGGCTTCTTAGTTAAGGTTAAAATATTGGTTGGCCAATGAAACCCATGTCAAGTTTTAACCACTTATTTCTATGGCAAAGGCAGTAGGTGTATGAAATTTTCACTTAAGGGATGTAGCCACTCTATCACAATTTTGGTTCATATTAAGATTGGACAAGAACAAAAAATTGCACAAAAAGGGACTATGTGCTTCAATGCTACTACTCAAACCTAGGGGCAAGTTTGAGGTACAATTTGAGAAAATAAAATGTTTTTCATGATAGCCATGAGAGATGGTGTTCAACATGTCCATGGATTTCAAGATTGAGATTTATCTTTTACATATATAACTAATGGTATTAAATAAAGCTGTAACATTATGAGAAAAGTTAATTAAAGATAACACATATATTTAGGCTTATGATATGGTTATTTCTTCTTAATTAATAAATTTTATTTCAGCCTTAAGAACAAGGTTGTTTTGATAAGAGGGAAATTATTTCAAATTATCCTAGTTTGGGCTAATGGGTAGATGCAATTTTCCTATTAACATTATTGATATGGACCAATAGGTTGATGAATTTTGTTTATTGGGCCTAGTTAGCATATAGTGATTAATTTGTTAGATAAATCTCTTTATAACTTCTTTCTCTCTCTAATTGTTCGCAACTCTTTCTCACTTTCTCTTTCTTTTTCTTCCTCTTCTTTAGATTATTCTTCTTTCATCCCCCTCTCCTTTGTTCTTCCTTTACCCTTTTCCTCTTAATCTTACCCTAGGTCCCTATCAAATAGGTAGTGAAAGTAATGCATTACAAGAGTATTAAATTATATGATGGACATGTGAAGCTAGATCAATACTAAGTTAAGGCTTAAGATCAAAAATAGAATCAGAGTATAAGGTAAAGGAAGCCAAAGGAAAATGAGTTACAGTTACAATAACAAGAAAGGTGGTTAAGGGTTAAAATGAGAGGAAAAGTTTCTAGATGTTGAGAAACAGTGAAAATTCCAATAGGGTGTCATAAATGATGAGGAACTATAAGTACCAAGATGATTGATGTAAAAGTTTTTACCTTTTTTATCAATAGTCTATAAGTACCAAGATAAGAAACTATAAAAATCAATAAATGAACAAGAAAATCTCTTTCTTTGCATCTTTCTTTCCTATCTTCTTTTATTAATCTCATTAACTTCTGTTGCAACCTTAAAACCCTTTTGTCTTAAATTTCCAAAAGCTTATTAATTAGGGTTTTGATTAGATTAATTTAGTATTAGAGCTATACTTTTTTTAGGAGAAATTTTTCTTTTTTAATAGTGGTTAGAAGGTCATGTGATATTAGGTCTTTGGACTTCAAAAAGTTAAAAGAGATATTTAAGAATCTTCGAGAGTCTCAAAGAAGGGAAATGGTTAAGCTTTATGAGTTATGTATCTATACAAAAGCAATTTATAAACTAGACTTAATCATATAGGTCCTCCAAAATAAAGAGTTCGGTTGGGTTTAAAAGCCCATCAAAATTGAATTTTCAAGTTTTGATGGGAAGGATGGATCTATAAATGCAAAAAAAAATTTGTGCTTGATGGAACTCCAAAAGAAGTAAGGGTTAAGATGATAACAAGAGTTATTAATGATGTAGCACTGCAATGATATCAAAATTTGTGGGCAAAAGAAACAAAGGTAATTTACCTTTATGAGAAGACTATACTCAAACCATTACATTTAGGTTTGGTTATACTATCTTTGAAAATCCAATATTTGCACTATTAGTTTTGAGGAAGGATGAGACAATAGTAGAATACCAAAATCAATTTGATATTCTATACAATATGGTACATTTGACAAAAAGGTATGCTATAAAAGTTTTCTAAAGTAGGCTTAATGATGAAATATGAACCCTTGTGAAAATGTTTATGCCAAAAACCTTATCTTATGCTTTTGTAGTAACCAAACTACAAGAAACTACAAAAATTGCTATAAGGAAAAAATGAAGACTCATTAATAGACCTGTAGGGTCATGGCCTAAACTTTAATACCCTTTCAATATTTCAACTTCAATAAGTTGTTCCTTTAGTAGCACAATGAGTGAGACAAAAGCCAATTGGTGGTATAAGATTACTATGGTGAAACTGAGGTATAACATGGAGAAGAGGAAAGCTAAGAGTCTGTGTTAATGGTGTGATGAAAAATATGAGGTAGGAAATAGATGCAAACACAAGAGATTGCATGTGATTGAAGTTAAAAAGGAAATAGTAGCAGAGGAATTATAAGAGTTGATGGCTCTTACTTTGAGACATGAAGAAATGAAGTCATAACCTTAGATTTCCTTACATGTCATAATTGGTATGGGAAATCATGACTTTAGGACTATAAGAGTCACTTGCTATGTGAGATCTAGGTCAATACATATGTTAAAAGCTTAGGAATTACACACAATTTTTTAGATAAAGGGTTGGCTAATAAGTTGGAGTGTAAGCTGAAATCTACTAGAAACTTGAAAGTTAGAGTGACTAATGGTAATGTTTTCCTTTGTTCTCACATTTGTAAAGGCTTTTAATGAAACTTACAGAGTGATGTCTTTACAGCAAATGTTTATATACTTCTTATAAGAAGTTGTAAGATGGCTTTAGGTAGTCATTGGCTCAAAAATTTGAGTAACATTATTTGGAATTTTGATGAACTTAGAATGAAGTTTTAAGCTAGAGGAAAAAGACACGCTCTGAGGGTATCCTCAGAGCCACTTTTTAAGAAAAGTAGCTACCAGTCCATGAAAAAAAACTTTATAGCACCATCACCAAAAGGCAAATTTAAAACTTTGTAACTTATATATGGAATTATATGTTGTTTCAACCTTTGCAAGATCTTACGTAGTACCTAAAATTGTTATCCTATTAGTTAAAAACTTCTTGGCTAAATTCTTTGATATATTTAGAGAACCCACTAAGTTACCTTTCTATAGATTTCAAGATCATAAAATTCTCTTGACACCTAGGGCTTAACCAATTAATACCATACCATACCATACAAATACCTAGCAATAGAGAAAGATGTTATCAAATACATAATATAAGAAATGATGCAATTAGGCATCATTCAACCTAATTTCAACCTTTTTGTAGCTCTTATGGTGTAAGTCAAGAAAAAAATTATATTTTAAAGTTTTTTGTTGATTATAGGAAGTTAAATTAGGCAACCATTAAAGAAAAATTCCCTATACCCTTGATTGAAGATTTATTGGATGATTTAAAGAAGATTTTTTAATTTTCCAAACTAGATTTAAGGTCAAGGTACGATCAAATCAGAATGTCTCCTTCTAATGTACACAAAGCAACATTCAAAATTCATAAAGGTCACTATAAGTTTATAGTAATGCCTTTAGACCTCATAAATACAGTAGCAACATTCTAAAGCCTCATAAATGTAGTCTTCATGCCCAATTTAAAGAAGTTTGTTTTGGTCTTTTTTGATGACGTATTGATCTATAGTTCTAGATTAGAAGTCCATCTTAGACATTTGCTACTTTTTTTACAATTGTTAAGGAAAATCCTTGTATGCCAAACCTTATAAATGTCTTTTTGTAGTGCAGGAAATAGAGTACTTAGGATATATTGGTTCTAGCAAGGAAGTTTCTATTGATTTTTAAAAAATTGAGGTCATTTTTAACTTGTGATTGCCTATTTCACTGAGATAATTGACAGTATTATTGGGATTGATAGGGTATTATCACGAGTTCATTTTTGGATTTGGTTATATCAATAAATCGCTTATAAATTTACTTAGGTAAGATGTATTCTTTTGAACTGATGAAGTTACTATAACCTTTAATAAATTGAAGAAGGCCCTAATTATTGCTCTTGTACTAGTTTTACCAAATTTCATTAAGAAATTTATAATCAAAACTAAAGCATCAAGAGTAAGGATGAGAGTTATTTTCATGTAGAGTGGCTACCCCATAGCTTTTATTAATAAATCTTTTTCTTACTAATACTAATTTCTCTTAGCCTATGAAAGAGAATTGTTAGTTATCATCTTTACAGTCATTAATTGGAAACATTATTTATAAGATAAGCATTTTGAAATAAGGAATAAACATTACAACCTTAAACATCTTTTAAATTAGAGACTTTTTACTATAAGTTAATAGACCTAGTTAGCCAAATTGTTGTGTTTTGAGTATAAAATTTTATACAAGGTATAACTAATCTAGCTATTGATAATCTCTCTATAATGCACAACTACAATATAAAATGTTTTGCTATTTCATATGTATCTTTAAATTTATATCTGGTCATTTAATTTTTTTTAGCACCAGGACCCATAAATCTAGTAGCTTATTTCTAGGTTACAAAAGAGGGAGTTTAATCATTCTTCCTATAATTGATCCTTCAATCAATTATTATAGAATGACTAACTAATGGTAGGCTTGACATGGTTTTAAGGAAACAAATCATTACCTTGTGGCATGAAGGGTTGCAAGGAGGGCATATTGGGGTGACACTTATTGCAAAGAAACTAAAGACCTATTTTATTAGAAGAGGATGAATAAAGATGTAAGGAGATATGTTAGGGAGTGTGATATTTGTTAATAATGTAAGTTTAACTTATCTTGACCTATTACAACACTTACTTGTTCCGAAGGGCTTATAGAAGAATGTTAATATAGACTTCATTGAGGTCTTCCTAAATGTGGTGACAAGGAAGTCATTTTGGTGGTAGTTGATAGGCTAACCAAATATGCTCACTTCCTTGATCTTTCTCATCCCCATACAACAAATTTTATAGCTAAAGTATTCCTAAATATATCATCAAATTGGATGGTTTTACTCAGGTGCTCATTAGTGATAGGGATGTTTTTTTCTCAGTTATTCTTGACAAGAGTTGTTTAGACTCCAATGAGTAAAACTCCATATGTCTACAGCTTACCATCCTTAAATGGATTATGAGACTAAAGTTGTCAATGGATGTTTAAAGACCTATTTAAGGTGTGTTATTATTACTTTACAAAAATGGTGCCATTAGACCTCACTTGTAAAATGGTGGTATAACATACATTTCCATTATGCCATTAAGGTTATACCTTTTAAAGCTCTATATAGTTATCCTCATATTCATCTTCCTAACCTTTTAATGGATACTTTTGTTGCTACTTTGGACCAATAATTGAAGACTTGAGAGTTGTTAATACATATGCTCAAACATAATTTGGAATAAGCTCAGCACAAGATAAAACAATTGGCTAACCAACACAAAAGTGACAGGGTCTTCTCTATGAGGGGATTGAGTTTATTTGAAACTTTAACCTTATCGCTAATCATCTATGATATAACGCAACAATTTCAAGCTTTCTCCTAAATTCTTTGGTCTTTTCCAAGTGGTAGCTAAAATTGGTGTTGTAGCTTATAAACTGACTCTTTTAATTGATTTTAAAATCCATCCTATTTTTCATATTTCCCAATTGAAGATTAAGTTGGGACCTCTACAACATGGTACTTCAAAGCTACCTCTTTCCTTGCTTGATCTTGTTGTTACTCTTGTCCTTTTAGAAATTTTGGATCATCGTATGATCAAAAAAGGTAACATTGTTACCACTTTGGTCTTAGTCATTGGTTAGGTCATCCTCCTTTTATAGCTACTTAAGAGTATTATTATGATCTTCAGAAAAAGCTTCCTTTTATCACCCTTGAGAATAAAGGTTTTGAAGCGGAGGGCAATTGATGCATTACAAAAGTACTAAATTAAATGATGAACACATAAAGTTGCATTAAGACTAACTTAAGTCTTAAGATCAAAAACAGAATCAAAGTACAAGGTAGAGTAAGCTGAAGGGATGAAAGTTATAGTTATAATAGTAGGAAAAGCAGCTAAATGTCAAAATGAGAGGGAAAATTTGTTAGAGATTAAGAAACAATAAGAATTGGTCAACTATAATCTAGTAAGGTGTCATTAGATTTCCTCTTGATCAATAGTTTATTTATTAACATAATAGCACTATAAGTACCAAGATGAGAAATTGTAAAAATCAATAATGAATAAGAAATTCTTTTTCTTTGCATCTTTCTTTCTCTTCTTTCATTAATCTCATTAATCATTGTTGCAACTTTCAATCTTAAAACCCTTCTCTTTTAAATTCCCTAGAGTTCCTTAATTAGGGTTTTGATTATATCAAAAATCATATTTACCACAATATTTCTATTTTTCTATTTTCAAAAAATTGTATTATATATGTTTCAATTTTGCTACTACAAATACTAAATGCCTTTTATGCTTGGCAAAATTGAACCCCAAAGTGCCTTTATTCAAGGAATCAACAATCAAATTCAAATTTGTATTCTTTTCCTTAATTTAAACACCAACATTATTCCTAAAATTATACCTATTATTACTTTCCTTAATTTCTTTTCAAACAATGAAGCATGATTAGTCAACATATAGTTTTTACTTAATGAAAGTTTCTTTTTTATTCACCTTTTTGCAAGCTCTCTTATGCACCACTTATCTATCATGTTTCTGAGCATACATCAAAGGACCAATCTTCCTTTCCCATGGAATGTGAATGGGTCTCAATTTATTAGCTAGATTAATCTTTGTACGACTATCTTGACTAATAATCTCATAATTGACAAAACTTGGATAAGTATCTTTAGTATGCTCTACCTAGCTATACTCAAAACAACATTAAGGCAGACCTTTATACTCAATTATAAGCAACATTTCTTTAATCTAGAACTTTGATAGAAATGGTTTATTAATGCTAATTTCTCTCTGGAAGCAATAAGAGTATAAGTATCTATTGTAACAGTTTTTTCTAATTAACCTACTAATAGCGTTGAGGACATCTTATTATAGTATTCAATTGACAACTCCAAAAACCTTGCCTAAACCATAACAAAATTAATTTTTTCTTTAGGAGGATAAAAATTTAGTGTCCATTCTTTGATTATGAGGTAGCATCCTAAGATCATCCATGAACCTTGTAAAGAGTAATATGACACATGTAAATTTTATAATGAAATACTCATTCCTTAGATCAATGATATGAAGATTGCCTTTGGGATATGATGGTACCTTCAAATGATTAGAAATATTGTTAAATTCAATGGAACGTCCCCAAGGAATTCCATCATTGCTCCCTAATTCCTTCTTTTTTTCCCTTTGACAAATTAATGTGGTGAAACTCATTCTCAAAGGTCTCTAAAATTTTATTTTTAGCATTACCAAGAATATTTGCCATTATGACATGCTCCTAACATTCTACTTGAAAGTATATCAACCATTTCCCTTGGACTTTATCCTTAAAGGAAGCTTTAAGACTTGAATGAATAACTTTCACACTCTCACTCATGGTCATATCAAATAGATCATTAATTACATTTAACTTTTTTTTTATGCTTTGATCCAATTGATTTATCTCCTTTTTTTATAAATGAAAGTCAATGTTTTCCTCTATTGAAAGGGAAGGGGATAAAGTGAGACTTAATCAAAGGAGGAAGATTATTCACTAAGTTATGTACATCTTTATCAATTAGAGAAAACATAAAAATAATGTTATTGAACTTATATGAAACTAGCTAAAATTATCATGAATATTCTTATGTTGTTTCTTATTAAAAATTTTAATTATAAGAAAGTAGGATTAAAAAAAATAAAGAAATATTTTTTCTTAAAATAATATAGATCTTTTCAAAGTTCTGAAGGTTGGCCATAATAAGATTAGAAATTATTATAATAGAATTCATAAAAACAATATGTTAGACCAACTCACAAAAATTAAATCTATATGAATATAAAAACCTCTTAGTTAGGAGTAGCAAGATTTGAAAACCTCGACTAAAATATATGTTACAATTATTTTTTGGTTTCTTTTTAATAAGAAATTGATTTTTTAATAAGGGACCATCAAAATGGCATACATCAAATACAAGTGGTGTTACTATTGCTTAAATCAAAATGAATTTATAGTCATTAGCATGAAGAAAAGTTAAGTTAACCTACCTTAGATATTTGTTTTCCACAAAATGACATTTTTTATGTTATGAGTTAGTGAACTTAACATGGGATTCCAATTGTTAATAAAAGGTCTTACCTTGAACCTCAATTAGTTTATATCTAATCAAATTGACTTTGAATTTTCTTATAGATACTTAATCATTCTATTTTATCTTCCTAGCTAACAAAAATTAAGTAAAGTGAAGAAAATAATTCATATAAAATTACATGAATTTATAAAAATTAATTATAATATAATTTTATTTTCCAAAAGTTAAAAAAATAGTGAAAATTTAATGTTCAATTGTCTACATTATTTTTTGATACAAACAAATCAAAATTAAAATTATAACTCAAAACTAACAATAATTAGTAAAATGAAAGGTGATAGAAGAACAAAGCAATTTGACAAAAGTGGAAATAAAGGGGTTTTCATTACCATTTAAGATATAAATATGGTGGAAGAATGTATTTTGGGTCTATTCATAGGGAAAGGAAACACGTTTAGAGCCCTTCTGATTTCAACTATAATATCTCATTCTCTTATTGACTATCAAAAATTAAAAAAAAAAAAAAGAATCCACACAATGATTACAAGATGCAAAATGTAAAAATAAACATAAAATCATTAATACCCATATAAACATGGACCTCAATAATAATTAGAGAGAGAGGAGATATCATATGCTTAAGAGAGGAAGCAACTATTTTATACCAAAGGCAAAGAAAAAGAAAAATCTCTTTCCTTAATCAATAATATTTGATTTTTTTATGAATAATGCTTTACAAATGTCTCCTTATCCCTTAATCATCTATTATATTTTCTTTTAAACTTGATTACCATTTGGCATTTCTAAAAGAAATAAACTTTTTTTATAACTTAAAGGACTTTAGAACTATTGAACTTTTTAAATGACCTTATATTCTAACAAATAAGGGATAATATATAAATAAATCATGAACTTTGTGTGTTTTAATAAATTTAGTATGACTTATCAAGTAATTGTTTAGTTCTTGTAAAATTTTTTGTTACAAATCTAACACATCGTTAATATCTATTAACAAATTCTATTAAAAATCACATATGACATGTCTACATGTAAAAGGTAGACCATATGACATGTCATACAACATGTTATGTAGTACGTATATGAAATAAAAAATTACAATGTTATTAAATACACAAATATTTAAAAAATTTTCCTTTTCTCTCATCCTCAATCTCTCATATCTCTTCCTTTTCATTTGTTGCAATTAAAAAGGCCTAATTTCTCAAATCTAGAATATGACAAAAGAAATTTAAGTTCATCATATTCTTTATGTTTTTGTAGTTCCAAAATTAAAATTATTTTTCTTTTCTTTGATAGAAAGCTTTAGTCTTGAAATTCTTAAAGCCCCTAACTTCTCATTAAATGTGCCCATATACCAATGTGCTACTTCTTCAAACCAAGATTTTAAACTAGTGAAACCAAAATATAGAATGATGAATCTTTGGACAAAGAGATTATAATAATATCATAATTTTATTTATTAATTATTTGATTATTGAGAAAATAGAGGAAGGGAAGGGAAAATTGAAGGAATAAAATTTTGAGTTTGATGGTTGAAAAATTGGTTATGAACTTTTCCTTCCTATCTCTTTCTTTCACATATACATATAAAAAGATTTTGATGCTAACAATGAATAGAAGCATTAAAATTGAAGTTGATTTAGTGGTAATGCATTGTCAAAGACTAGTTTGAAGACTTGATGTTGGTACGGGTGATTGGTAAGTATAAACCATCAAAACAACTAGAAAGAAATTGTTGTCCCTGGTGAGCATCTATGGTGTCGTGGATATTAATGGTCACATTTAGCAAACTCTCAAAGAGACTTAGTTTTGGTTTATAATATTTTTTCACATGGCTTCATTTTACACTCAATCTAATTAACAACAACTTCATATGATGGAAGAGAATGAAAGAGAAGAGGGCAACCTAGGGAGGGAGGAAAGGAGAAACAAGAGAAATTGTTTTTTAATTTTTGTATTTAATAATATTTTTTTATTTTATTTAAATATTATGTAGCGTGTCACATGATATTTCATGTAATTCATTTTTTATACATACATACATACATACATACATACATATATATATATATATATATATATATATGTCACAGGTGCACTCTAATAGAAATTGTTAGTAAATATTAACAATATGTTAGATTTGTAACAAAAAAAATATTACAAAGACTAAATTATTATTTTTTAAAAATTATATTAAATTTATAAAAAAACACAAAATTTATGATTTATTTGTACATTAACCCAACAAATATAACAATAATGATGAATTTTAAAAGTTAAGAAATTTAAGATATTAACCCAAAAAAAAAAGGACAAATTGGGTGCAAAATGAAGGGAGAGAGTTAATGACACATTAAGTTAACAAACTTAATGACATGAATTGAATAAGAGTTCATTATTTGAAGAAAGAACATGAAATTGATGCAAAAATGAAGGAAAATGAATGAGAAGTGTGACCATGGCAAGTTTATGTCATAAAAATACTCAAAGCGGCACACTTGAATTTTAGTATCTATATTTTACTAGGCTCAGTCCACGCTTACGTAGGTTTTGAATACTTTTCATCAATACACTAACGCCTAGATGTTGGATATATTTTATTAATGCACTGAAGATATAAATATTATGACTCACATTTTTAACAATCAGTTACTCAATGAAATAAGCAAAAAATAAAGAGCAGAAATTAAAAAGTAAAAGGAGGCATATTAAAGGCAAAGGATCTATTATTCATTATGTTTAGGAAATCAATAATAATGAACATTTGAATGATTTTTCAAATAAATAATTTAAATAAATAATAATTAGAAATGGCAACAGGACAGAGTGGTGGCGAGAATGGCCATTTCGATCTCCATCCTCGCTTCTTAACGTCATCCCTTTCCCTGTCCTAGTAGGAATGAGATTTAAAGTCCCATTGCCGTCTATGGCAGGGGTCATGGATCCCCACCTCGCTCCATCCTCAACATTAAACATAATAAAAGTTGACTTTTTTGTTTGAAAAAAAAAAACAAAAAGCAATTCAAGATTCATTGCTAGCAATTCTCATTTTTCTTTTTTCAGGCTTTTAGTGGCGTAAAGACATAGAAACAAGGTTTTAGAAGTTGTGATGGGTCCATAGGAATCGTGTCAAAGAACAACCTTTTATACCCGAATCATGAAAGTTACTGTACAATCTAACTTACCTGAAAGTTGAAAACATTGTTTTTGAAAGTTTTCAGTCTATGTAGAATAAACATTCCTTCTTCAATCCAAGCAAATGGGAAAACAAAGAGGAACATCCTCACATTATAGTGTCTTTGTTCATAATACTTAATATAAGCTTTACAATGACTTGCTAACCATAGGTACTAAGTTTTCAGTCTATGTAGAATAAACATTTAAAACAAATTCAAAACATTTTTAAGTTATGAATCGAATTAAATAAGGAAAATATATCTTCGTTCAAAGCACAATATGTAATTTCTTCCGTAACATTAATTATACCACCTTAATAACAAGAAAAATATTAAGTAAAATTCAAGAAACGGAAATGAAAAGAATAAAATGAAGAATAAATGAAATTGCTGACCCTTAAATTTTAGCAGTCCACAATCAATTTTGGGTGGGTGTACATAATTGTTTCAATAGTGTTTAGATGTAGCCTACTGCTATGGAGACTTATGATTCTTCTGCCAGTACTGAATGCAGACTCAGAAGCCACCGTAAATATAGGAATAGTAAATCTTGGGCAATAGCTTGCAACGTAGAAAGCTTGAATTCATGCAACTTCCACCGACTTAAAACATCACGTGAGAATGAGACTTCTTCCTCTTCTAGGTAGCGTTCCAACTATGATTTGGCTCATATAGTCCTTTTGTCTTTTTTCTCTCCTCAAATACAAATCCAAGGTTGTAGAACAAGTGGCGCTACCATCGCTACTAGAACCCAGTAAATCCGTCTAGAGTCCATCATCTTTTGGTTATTAATACCACTATTTCTCGTTGACTCCATGATTATAATAGCAATTATATATATATATATATAGTAATGGAGTCACAAATATTGCAATAATAAGAGTTAAGATTTCTTTGAGAAATAATATTAAATAATTGGTAATATTAAATAATATGGAAGGAAATTTCGGTAATGGATAGTTGGCTTTCGTTTAGTATAGATTTTTTTATTTTTTTTATTTAGGATGAACATAGAAGTTAATAAAGTAATTATTTTTCTAGTTGTTTTAAAAATTCAATTTGTAGAATAATAGTTACAAGGAGTGAATTAGGGAGAAGTTATGTCTGACCTTTTCTAATATACCATTGCTATTATTTTAGAATTTTAATTAGATTATAGATTTTAATTTAAGGTAAGTGAAAAAGAATTTTATGGTAGTAAATGTTTTCTTTTTTGGATACGAATTAATTATTTCTATGAATATTAAAAAATATCATATAAAATTTTCAAAAAATTGATAAAAGGGAAGCATGGCCAATTCCGCCAACTCGAATGGGGCAGAAAACAAAATTTAACTACAAATAAACCGACCCGGTTCTAATTCTCGGTGGCCAAGATTCAATCCACATGGCTGGATCTGGCCAAAAAAAAAAAATAAATAAATACCCGAAACCAAATGTACTTTTACAATCAGCTGCATTAAGTTAGGAGTGTACATGGTTGGTTTGGGTTGATTTGACATATACATTCAAATCAAACTATTAGTAACGGTTTAAAAAAATTTTAAAATTACATCATAAATCGCTATAAAGGTAAAACCAATTAAATTGTTATTAACAGTTATAAATTATAAGTTGGGCTTGCTCGTTAAAACTATATTTATGGGAATGAGAATAGCTTGACATGCCCATATTCTTTAGTTCTAGACTAAAACTCAGATTCAATGTTAAGAAAGAACCTTCAGATGTTTGTGATAAGTTTAGCTTTGGCTTAACACCAACTGTACTGGGCAGAGCCATTAGTATGCCTGTAAGCAATACTACGGAAAAGGATGGCTGGACCAGGAATGCTATCTATTAAACAATGGCGTGTACTCTGGTTCAAGGATTCTGGTCTCCGTTACTATAGCTACCACGCTCAGCGCAAGCATCCTCTCGAGGGTCAAAAGGACACAAATTGCACAGAGATCGCAAAGCATACAAATGAATTGGACCAAAAACATACAATACAACAAACATTTTGTACAAATAATTATAAACCTAAGCTTTTATTTATTTATTTTGCGTGAATTACTTTACGCAGAAAAAGATCAAAAGGCATCAAGACGAACTATAAGTAGGGATTGCTTAAATTACAAACTATAATTAAACCATAAGTTAGCGGGCCAATACATATATTTTTTTTTGAGTTGTTCACATTTCTACCAAGTATAATTTTGGATTTTTAATATTATTAGACAATATGTTTGATTGTGGTGGTTTTTAGAGTTTTAAAATTATAACTAAATCATTAAATACAGTTTATTTAAATTACACATTATAACTTATTTGTTTTTTGGTGGTTTTCAATAGTTTTAGTTTGGTATTAGTTGAATTGATCAGGTTGAGTGGGTTGAGCGATTTTATGTACACCCCAACATTAAAATCTTTAAGGAAATACTTCATTCATTAGGGATTTATATTTTTATTTTAAAAATTTTGAATTCTAACAATAAAAACATAAAGTTAATATATGTAAATTTATGGGTAGAGATAATATGACTCATTTACTAAAACCCTATTTGCCTATATTTGTAAATTCAACTCATTTTAAATATAAAATTTAATTTTATTTAACTTTAAAAAAATATTTTGAGAGAATTGAATTTCAAACGCATGTATTATTAGATATTTAAAATTTTATTTAATTAATTTATAAATTAATTTTATTTATTGATAGAATTATGTATTAATTCTCTTTAACATAATATATTATTTTGTTTTCTCAAATATGTATTGAAATATTAATATGGATAAATATTTTATATGTAACCATAATAAATTTAATATAATTTTATTTATCAATTATATAATTTAAAAATAAATAAATATGAGTCCATTAGGTTTCTTAATGGCATTAAAACAAAAATAAATTCACTCAATAACCTGCGTGGAAGGCTACATAGGAAACGGCAAAGGAAAAAGGACATTATCGTCTTTTTCAGAGTTAGAACGGCTACAATTTTTCTCACGTAAAAAAAAGAAAAAGTAAACAATAATAAAAAAAAAAAGAGGATACTCTACATCAAATTCTGTGCGCACGGACGGCGCATGTTAGCAACTCCAAGCTCTTTTAAGTCTGTCTCCGTTGCCCGCGACTGAAAAACGAAAAAACAAGAGAGCCTCCATTTTTGTTTCACTCGCACGTCCCTGTCTCTTCCCTTTCTCTCTCCATAGTGCAACATTTCCGCCCGCAGAATTACAATCCTGCCCGCATGGCTCCGGCCTCCACCACCTCCTCCCCGGGGGCGGCGAAGGCGGCTGCCCGACGTTTGTCGGGCTCCCGCCGCCGCACAGAGGCGACCCCGCCGAGGAAGCTAAAGCCGATGTCCGAAATTCTGGCCAAGGCCCGGTACGCGGTGGTAGAGCAGGGTGACTACAGTGACGTCAGCTGCGAGCAATGCGGCACCGGCGACCGTGACGAGGAGCTGCTTCTGTGCGACAAATGCGATAAGGGATTTCACATGAAGTGCGTGAGGCCGATCGTCGCCAGAGTGCCGATTGGATCGTGGCTCTGCCCCAATTGCTCTGGCCACCGACCAGTAAGAAGTAGGGGGAATTTTGTCGGTTTCGTTGCGTTTTGGTGATTTTTCTTTTTTCTTTTTGGACATTCCGAACATTTTCGGAACCTTATAATGTGGTTGTAATTCTATTTGTTTGTTTGTCTGGTTTTAGAGCTTTCGCAGAAGAAGATTATTGACTTCTTTAGGATTCAGAAGGGCACTGATAAGAAGGAGAAGTTGGGGTCTCCTCTAGGTGATTGTTCTCCTGTTGGGTATTGTAATTCCAATGGCCGTTTTCATTGGCATTGCTTTGCTTCCCTCTCCCACCCCTCATACTATGGTATTCGATTCTATTTTGTGTGGCTTTCTATTCATTTGGTCGGTGACTTGTGATTTTCAGGCTTCATGCAACCAATTTCAGCTCAAGTAAAATGAGCCTCTGGTTGTTCAAATCATGCCTATCATCATATTTTTAACAACAACAGCCACCAGCACAACTACAACTTCAGAGAAACTGGTTATAAAGAGACATTAGAAGAGAAGTGTGATGGAGAGCCTAATAAAGATATTGAAACAAACGAGAATAATTAAAAAAAAATTTCCTTTTCTTTAAATGAAATAAAATTGTCGTAGAGGATGTCCTGCTCCATTGATCTGGGGTTGTTCCTTGATGAAGAAATTATAATGGTCGATATGCTGGTTGTGATCAAGTGTTATTTTCAGTCAATTTCAGGATAACATACTTAATGGATGTGAACAAACATCAACGTTTAGTCATTTTTGGTATCTTGTAATAAGATTAGTACTGGGAATGAATGCAGCGGAACCTGAAGCATAAATTGGTAGTACATTGACTGTACCAGACATTCTGAATAATACTTACATATCAGAGTAGAGATTTGACAGAACTTTTTAGTGAGGGGTAAAATGAAATCATTATTATAGTGAATATTGATTGTATCTAATGAAACATAATGTTACTTGTAGCTAACTCCCACAAAATCTTGCCCATAGTAAATATGTTTTCTTAGAGGCATAGGTTAAATGCAAATCTTAGCCTGATAGGAAGATATTCAAACTCAGTCAAATTCAGAAGATTTTCAGTGGTATAAATGTTTGAGAAAATCACTAACTGTAGTGCAAGTGTATTCCTTTTTTCTTTTAATCACTTCTGTGACAAGTCCCTACTTTTTCTTTGGTTAGTGTTTTCATTAGCTTTGATAATGCAGCTTTATTTTCCAGATCTTGCATTTTGATCAATTTCAAAAATTGTTCATACAGAGTTTGTTTCCTTATATCTTTAGAATAATCAACAGGTTTTTAAAATAACTTACCTATAATGTCAGCAATTAATCTGAAGAATGACCCTGTTAGAATATACAATGGCAAACATCTTTGTCGAATCTCCTAGAAGTTCCATGGAATATTGCTTACTATAACTTGCCTCTACATTAAAAATAAATTTGTAGCTGCAAACTCCAACCCTTTTTTTTGTGGTGTCTCCTACTCTCATAGAACAATAAATAAGTCATTCAACAAATCTACATCTTAGCTGTACCAACACCTGAGTTTGATCATCTTTATGTCTTGCTGGATAGGCAAAAGAAATTGATTGCAAAAATGAACCAAACAACAGTGCAGGTACACTAGGTAAGTGCCTGAAGCAAAAAATGCACTGTCAACAAAGAAGCAGGCTTTTGTAAGACAAGAGATCAAACAAAGAATAGATCCCTTACCAAACTAAACAGTCCTCCAGAGACACTACAGGAAGGCTCTCATGAGATCAGCAGAAAAATTTTAGTGAAGATGCTGCATAAAAGGCTTCCTATCTTAACAATAGGTCTTAATCCCTTGATGTGATAGAATGCTTTAAACTTAACTTTCCATTCAAGTAATTAGCCCACTTGCCTTCCTCCCACCTTTAGCTTAGGGATACTCTTTTTTGACAACAATAGTATTACTGTTTTGTTTCTTCCCTGTATACCTCTACTGTCTGGTCTTTGGAATCCAAGAAAAGCATCAAGAAATGTTTACTAATATCCTTAATTTTTCCTTGAGCCTCTCTGATTTTTTTGGGTGCAGAATTTTGTGTCATGTGTATAGTAGTATAATTGCAGGACTTTTCTGGACATTTCATGTCCTGCAAATGTAAGGAAGTGGTTATACAATACTATAACTTGTTCCATTTTCTGTGCAGTACTTTTCCTTGGTTACATGCTTCTCGAACATTGTTTTAGTGTCATTAAAAATCAGCCTTACCATACATTACCTCACAAACAGCATTACATCTTGTGTTCTCTATCTAGTAGATGTGACCATTTATCTTGATTTAAAATTGGGATCCTTCATTTGCAGCTGACAGTTGCTCAAAGTTTGTTATTTGTTTTTTTTAACAGAAATATATAAGGTTAATTATAGCAGGTGTTTGTTTTGCTTGCAATGTTGAGCTTAGATCATTTGGCATGCAATTTTATTATGCATTTGTGTGATTGTGTCTAGGAAGTTCCTGTGGGTGGCTAATGGTCAATAATCTAGAAAAAAGGAGAAAAAAATTGATATGGGATTTGTCTCCAGTTGCAGATTCACCTTATTGCAGTTTGTGTCCTGTAGAATTTTCCACTGCTTGTCCCATATTCATTTCTTCCTAAAATTTCCACCTGAAACTTAGTAGCTAAAGCCATAGTACAATTGCTGAATGTTTGCTACCTGAAATATAGTATTCCATCCATTCAATGAAGAGCAATAGTACCTAGTAATTTTGATATTCACAATTATGTTAGGAGCTTAATTACACGTATTTACTTGAGTTTGTAGTTTTGTCATTTCTCTTGTTCCCCCGAGGTTCCCATATGTGGTCATAGATGATAATTTAATGGAATTCTACTACCAAATTTTGGATTAAAATGATTTCTCTAATTTAGTGCTTTCCAAGCATTAAATTTACCATAATGGCTGTTATAACTTCGATTTACATTTTTTAAATCTATGGTTTCTAATTAGACAATCAAGAACATGAACTATTTTTTGGTTCAGTTGCGCAATTCTTACCTATATATGTTTGTGCTTCTTGTTTAGTGAAAGTTTATTCATGGAAGAGAATTTTCCACCTGCCATAGGGCAGAAACTTGTCTGTACTTTATTTTACCCTTGGTTTCCAATTGTAGTTGACCTTCCTTGTGATGTTAGATTTTGATACTTGGAAAACAATAATCAATGACCTTCCAAATGATCATTTGACCATGTTCTGTAAGTCAGTCTTCCAAATCAAATCTTTTTGGTATCAGCATTATCTTGAGATGATTGCTACTTCCCATCAGATAAAATTTTGTGCTATAGATTCTTTGTTTTCAATGATTTTTCTTCTCATTTTCCATAAAATTTTTCTGTTTATTGAAAGTGTTCTTGTTCTTTTTTTAAAAAGTAAGCAAGCATTTTATAAACATAGCATGTAGAGGACGTTGCTGTTTCCAATGATTTTCTGTTGCTTGCCTTTCTTTTTCCTAAGGATTTGTTGGAGTAGTGAAACTAAAATCAAATTGCATTAGCAAATGAATTTAATGCATTAGATGCCAATTCTTTCTTAAACTTTAGCAACATACCAAAACACAGTGGAAATCACAAAAGTGCCGTCAACAGTTGGCAGCACTGCATCAATGGTTTAAATAAAAAAGGAGTCTCCAAAGCCCTAGTTCATTTTTTAACAAAAAAAGAAAAAGAAAAAGGAACTCAGTTCTACTGCAGAATTCCATTCTTCCTTCTTGCCAAGACTACTGTCCCAATCCCAACAAAGAAAAAAATAAATAAATCTTAAAAGAAAAGTACAAAGAATTAGAGATAGTCCTTTTTCTCATGCTGCTGCTTTGCTGCCACACCCTGCCCTCATGTCCTAATGATGCTCATTACTTACTTTTATTCACCTTTATGTTTGTTTCATCTTTTCTCATGACATCAAGACCATTGTTTTACTATTTATTTGATGATTTGGATCCTGTAGTGTTGCATCAAATATCTGCTCTTGTTGTCCCAATCTGTTTCTTGGATTTCTACTTGTATTTTTGATGCTATGATCTTTACTCTTCACCTGCTTGCTGACACAAAATGACTTGTGTAACAGGGCATCCAAAGCATAAACTTCTCATTTACTTTTCTTGATTTGTAATATAAATTTGATGCCTTTTGTTGTCTTCACATTGGCTTCAAGATACTAGAAAGCGTAGGAGACGTTCTGGACCATTAGTGCATCAAAAGAAAAGGAGGAGATTGTTGGCATTTGTTCCCTCAGAAAATCCTGCACAAAGGCTGAAACAAATGGGTACTCTTGCTACTGCTTTAACATCATTGCAGATGGAATTTAGTGGTGATCTAACGTACATGCCAGGCATGGCTCCCCGATCTGCCAATCAAGCTAGGTTGGAGGATGGTGGCATGCAGGTGTAAATTGTTCACTTTCTTTCTTTTCCTCCTTGTTTTCTCTAAAAAGATGCTGACTGCAGTACATTACTTGATTTATATGTTAATTAGAGTATATGCTGTACTTTGATAGGTTCTCTCAAAGGAGGATATAGAGACATTGGAACACTGCTGTGCTATGTGCAAAAGAGGCGAATGCCCTCCCCTTATTGTGGTTTTTGATTCATGTGAAGGGTACTTGAACATATTTGTAGTGCTAATAGCTATTTGCTTAGAAACAAAATATAGATTCATGTTTATTTTGTGTGCAGATTTACAGTGGAGGCTGATGACCAGATAAAGGATCTGACTTTTATAGCAGAATACACAGGCGATGTGGATTACATTAGAAACCGTGAACATGATGATTGTGATAGTATGATGACACTTCTTTTAGCAAAAGATCCATCTAAAAGCCTCGTCATCTGCCCTGATAAACGTGGAAATATTACTCGTTTTATCAATGGCATTAACAATCATACTCCGTAAGCCTGCATAGCCTGCTTCTCTCCTTTACATTCTGGCTCGAAAGTTGAACGATAAATGACATTCTGATTTTCACTTATCATAATTGTGACCTTTTCTTGGTCATGTTTTATGCCTTGTAAAAACAAGCCAGCTTGTTCTTAACATATAATAAAACTTTCCCATTTATCGCTAAAATTTTGTTCCAGTTAAAATAGATTGGTGTCAATCTTCTGATGATGCTTAAAACATATGCAATTTTGTGCAGGGATGGTAAGAAGAAGCAGAATTGTAAATGTGTGAGGTACAGTGTAAATGGGGAGTGCCGGGTGTTTTTGGTTGCTACTCGTGATATTGCTAAAGGGGAGAGGCTATACTATGATTATAATGGATATGAGCATGAATACCCTACTCAGCATTTTTTCTGAGATTAGGTTATAGAAATCTGCCTAACAAACTACAGAACTGGAGTGCAATTTTGGATCCTGATAGATCCTTCTCATTTGGCTTTTTATTTTAAAGCCTAGTCATTGTTGTTTAGAGTCAAAAGGATTTCCCTATTGTATCCATTAGTCAGTTCTAGTAATTTATCATGCAAAGTTGGTCTATCAAGGGGCCATGAGAAAGAAAGGTGGAGCAGGCGAGAAGTTAGCATGTCCAGCAATTTTGTTAGCCTAGAACATGCTTCCAGAGACTTTTGCAACAGAGGTTTCAAAGAAAGGTTACCTTTTTTCTTTTTCTTTTTTTCTCTTTGGCAGTTTCTATGGATGACTTGCATTTTGCATTTCACTAGCTAAAATAAGATCACCTTCTGGATACCCATTTATCCACCCTTGCATCTCTGACTTAGAAATTAGCTTCCAAATCTGTAATGTTGCTCCAGTGAACAGAAGATGGAGCATTACTTTTGTCACAGAAAAGTTGCAACCAATTGGTTTGCATTTTCTAGCTGCAATACAAAGTTATGTTGAATGTTCTACACTGTGGCCATAACCTTATCAATGCATGCTTGGCTTTAGAGCATTTCTCATCCGTGGAGTTACATTGTTCTATCTCTTCGGTATACGTTTTTTAAGCTTTTAATGCAGAGCTTTCATCTGAGGGTTTCACAACTTCCTTTAGCCATGACTCAAGGGGCTAACACTAATCTACAAGGCATTTCTATAAAATGTAAAGTCCAACAAGTACAGGAAGCCGGAGATTGACCAATCTGCGCAAATGCCTTTTCAAATCTAGCTCCAGAACCATTGCTTCAGTCCTACCCATCTTCTTTCTCAATGTGTGCAGAATTTCTTGCACGACCATAATGTTACCTTATCTTTGCTATCCCAATACAAAACTCGCTTGTGTCAAGGAAATTCATCCAGGCATGAATTCCTTGAATCCATTTACAACTATTCCTTAAATCGATTTACAACTATTGTTATAATTTTATAATGAACATTGCACAAACTAATTGGTCTGAAATCCATAATCTGATCAGGCTTTTAATTTTTTGTTTTGGAATCTAGTCTAGACCAGCAGGTTAGAGTTGATTTCTGGCGGCACCTTTGAAGGGTTAAGTACAGTCAGCGGAACCTAGACACCAAATCTCTAACTAAAGGTCACAAGTGCCGGTAAAAACCTGCATGGAAGTCGTCCTCTCCTGGGGCTTTAAAAGGCAGCATTTGACAGACAGCCTGTCTAACTTCATCAGCAAAAAATGGTTTTAAGGGCCGCTGAAGGTCATGTTCATTTAGATGGGAGAATCTCCATTTCCAATTGAATCCGCTTCATAAAGCGGTAAAAATGATTATAAGCCAATTATCGAAGTGCTTGCTGGTCTCATAGCCACAAGCCATGGTCATCCTTTAGAGCTTCTATTTTATTTTTTCTTCTCCGAATAATCGCGGTTGTGGGAAAAAATTGTGTGTTCCCAACACCATCGGCTATCCAACGTGCTCTCGATCTGTGGTATCACAAAACTCCCCTTGCTTGTGAACAATGTCCTAAAATATGGCTTCCAACATTTGTTAGAGCTTAATTAATTTTAATGGTGCTAGTAAATAATTTTATATTATATATTTTATTAATACGAGGGTGATGATGATAAGATTTTTTAATTTATATAATTTAATAATTATTTCTACATAAGTAATTACTTAAAGTATTATATATGTAAAATATATGAATTATGAATAAAAATAATAAAAATTGTATTAAAATTATTTTAACTAATTGAAGATTAATTTTCTCAAAGAGATTATTGAAGATTAATTTCCTCAAAAATATCAATACTCATTTTCTTATTTCGACAATTTTTTTATTTTCAATCATAAGTTTTCATCAATTGATATTATAGTAAAATTCTTAAAAATTTTATTTTTGTTTATATCTATACCGTCTCCACCAAATATATATATATATATATATATATAATCATTTATTTTATACCCCTTACTTGATACTAAAAAAAAATCTTAGTATTATTGATTGTAGTTTTATACCATGACTTTATACAACTTATCAAATTCTAACACTACAATATTTCATACTGAAAAATCAATATTTCTTATGTAAGAGTTTATAAAAAGGTTTAAATAAGCAATAACGATTATAGTAAAAAATCAATTGGAAGACAATACTTTTGGGTTTACTAATAAATAGAAGGAAACAGGGGAGACAATACTTTTAAGTTTACACCCCTTACCCGATATTAAAAGAAAAATTTTGGTATCACTGATTTACAGTCTTATACCATTTGTTTACATAACTCATCAAATTTTGATGTTAAAATATCTCGTGTTGAAGAATCAATATATTTTGTGCAAGATTTATAAAAAGACTTAAAAAAATGGTCACAATTTTAGCAAAAAACCAATCGAAAGACAATATTTTTAGGTTTACTAATAAACAAAAGGAACAAGGGGAATTCTCTAAAAGTGTTGATTATGACTTTACATAACCACATATAAGTTGGGATAAGAATAACCTTGCAGGTTAGATTTTCATGGTTGAAAAATATTTTGATTTTCACCGTACAATAGAACACTTTAAGGTAAAAATTGCTTCTCTTTAGTTGGAAGTTAATGTTATCCAATGGTATGATTGGTTTGAAACTTGTGTCGGAGTTTCCACTTAGGTCGATTTCACCAAAAGTCTTTTTGTACAATTTAGGCCTTTAAAATATCATAATGTTAATAGAGAGCTTGCATAAATTTTTCAGACGTTAACCATTGTAGAGTATCAGAGTCATTTTAAGTGACTTGCCAATCAAGCTAGAGACTGATTGGAAAGACAATTAGTTGATGCCTTCATCAAAAGACTTATTCTTGACATTTAACCAAAATTCAAAGCTCACCATCCACGAACAATGGTAATGACTATCTGCTTTACTTGCCTACAAGAGGAG
Source organism: Kandelia obovata (assembly GCA_021464305.1). Classification (NCBI taxonomy): domain Eukaryota; kingdom Viridiplantae; phylum Streptophyta; class Magnoliopsida; order Malpighiales; family Rhizophoraceae; genus Kandelia; species Kandelia obovata. Next base: position 1,621,041 of record CM038473.1, on the reverse strand, counting down.
AAATTAGGTGTTGAAAATTGTCGCCTTACTACTAAAGGAGTTAACAAACCTATTGATGGCAACATTAGTTCCTCCTTTGTAAATTATCCTATTAATACTAAACATTTGACCCAGGAGCAAATAAAAGAGCGAACGACAAAGGGACTATGTTGGTACTGTAATAAAAAATGGCATAAGGAGCATCAATGTAAATAGAGAATTTTAATGATTAAGCTATTAGAAGAGACTAATGATGATTACACTTATCATGAGTATGATGACATCCATGTTGAATACACCAATAAGCCCACAATTCATACTTTGGTAGGATATTTTAATTTGCAAACCATGAAAATTAAAGGGTCCCTTAAAGGACAACCAATAATGGTATTAGTTGACTCAAGAAGTACCAACAATTTTATGGATGAAAGAATTGTTAAGAAACTTACTTTTCCAATAGAGAATTGTGAAAAGTTTGTAATGAAAGTTGCTGATAAGAGGAATTTGACTTGTTAAGAAAAGTGCATAAAGGTAAAACTTTATTGCAAGGTTAGACTATTTACATTGATCTCTTTTTATTATCCTAAGAGGATTATGAGATTTTTTTTAGTATTGATTGGTTGAAAATCTTGGGAGATATTACTTAGCATTTTTCCAAGCCAAAAATGAAGTTTTAGTTAAATGGTCACGTAGTGGAGTTACAGGGAAGACGCAGTGACAAAATTACCATAATCACAAGTCATCGAATGGAAAAGGTTCTACACAAGGTAGGACAAGGATTCTTGGTGTAGCTATATAATGCAGAGGTAATAAAATCTTATTTTACAAAGGAAAAAGAGATTAATATGCTATCAATTGAATTCTTTGATTTATTTATAAAACCTATAAGTCTACTCCTAAGGAGGGCACATGATCATCATAGCCCTTTATCACTTAGGAGTATGTATACTAATGTTAGGGCATATTGTTATTCATATTTCTAAAAGGGAGAGATTGAGGAAATTGTGGAGGAGATGTTGGATGTAGACATCATCAGGCCTAGTATTAGTCCTTACTCCTCTCCTATTCTCTTGGTAAAAAGGAATGATGGATCTTGGAGGATGTGAGTGGACTATCAAGCACCTAACCATATTACTGTGAAGGATAAATATTATATTCCAATTGTTGATGAGCTATTGAATGAGTTAAGAGGTGCCTAACTATTCACTAAGCTCGATTTAAGATCTGGTTATCATCATATTAAGATTTATGAGGAAGATATTCCAAAGATAGCTTTTAAGACACATGATAGCCATTACAAGTTCTTGGTTATGCCTTTTGGACTTACCAATGCTCTTTCAATATTCTAGAGCTTAATGAACAACCTATTTTGACCATATTTATGTAAGTTTGTTTCAATATTTTTTGATGATATTTTGGTATATAATTCATCTATAAATGCTCATCTATCATATTTACAAACTGTGTTCACTATTTTGTGTGAGAACTTATTATTTACAAATAGTGAAGTATCTTAGCCATATGACTAATAGATCACTAAGTTATTGGGATATGAAAGGTGTGGCAGTTGATGCTTCTAAAGTTCAAATGATGCTAGATTGACCAGTTTAAAAAATAATTAAGGCATTATATGGCTTCTTAGGATTGATTGACTATTATTGAAAGTTTGTCTATGATTATGGAAAGATTAATGCCAACCTAATAATTCTTTTAAAGGATTCATTCAAATGGAGTGACAAAGTGGAGGAAACATTTGCTTGCCTTAAACAAACTATGACCATTACATTAGTTCTTGCCTTACATGATTTTATTAAGGCATTTATTATTGAATATGAAGCCTTTGGAGTTAGAATTGGTGTAGTATTGATGCATGAAGGTCGCTTTATAGCATTTACCAATGAGGCTTTATCACCAAAAAATCTCAGTATGTCTATCTATGACAGGAAGATGTTAGCTATAGTCCATGACGTCCTTACTTGATTTGAAGACGTTTTCAAATTTGAATGAGTCACAAAAGTCTGAAATAGTTATTGGAATAACAAGTCTCTTTTATGGAGCAACATAAATGGATCTCTAAGTTATTGTGATATGATTATGAGATTATTTATAAGAGGAGAGAGAAAATCTTGTTGTTGATGCATTATCTTGTATTATGGAGCATGCTGAGCTAGTAGCAATCTTTATCTTTACTTGTAATATTCTTACACAAATAAAAAAAAATGGTGGAATAATCTTTAAACTCGAGAAATCATTGAAAAATTATTGAAAAATTACAAAAAGATTCTAATTCAATCACTCATCACACTTGGGATTTTATAGACTTCTACTACAAAGGCAAGATAGTACTTATTTCTAACTTTGCTTACAAGGACACACTCCTGCAAGAGTTCCATGCCTCCCCAATTATTGGACATTTGAGATTTCTTTGTACTTATAAGTGCCTTTGTCATGAGTTTGTAGCTAAATGTGATATTTTCCAATGTCATAAAAGTGAATCTATGACTTATCCTAGTCTTCTTTAACTCTTGCCTATTTTGGAAGAAGTTTGGGTAGATATCTCTATGGACTTTATTGAAGGATTTTTATTGTTTTAAGGTAAAACAACTATTTTTATTGTGGTGGATTGATCGATTAAATATGTTCACTTTTGTGCTATTAGTCATCCATATATTACTACTATTGTTGTGTGAGTTTTTATTGAAAATATTATGAAGGTACATGGTGTTCCTAAATCCATTGTTAGTGATTAAGATAAAATCTTCACTAGTAATTTCTATAAAGAGATATTTCGTTTGCAAGGGACACAGTTGAATAGAATCATTACTTATCATCCACAAACAGATGAATAGATTGAAGTAATTAATAGGTGTTAGAGAAATACCTTCACTATTTTGTGAGTGACAAGACAAAGGATTGGATAAAGTGGCTTCTTCGGGCTAAGTGGTGGTAGAATACCACATATCATTCTTTAACCAAGTTATCCCCATTTCAACCTATTTATGGTCGAGCTTTACCAACCCTGACATAGTAAACAGCTAGGTCTTTTCACATAGACCAGGTTGATAGAAACTTCTAAGATAAGGACAAGTTGTTTTGACTTTTAAAAGACAATCTTGTTGCAGCCTAAGCTTGAATGAAGAAGAGCATTGATGCACATCACATCGAATGAGAGTTTGTCATAAAAAATTAGGTCTATCTTAAACTTTAGTCATATCGACAATTGTCTATCATTGTTCCCTCATAATGAAATTATCTCCTTGCTTCTTTGGGTCATTTAAAACCCCTTAAGTGCATTGGTCCTGTTTTTTATCATCTTAACTTACTAGCATGATCTAAAATACACCTTGTCTTTAATGTATCTTGCTTAAAGAGGAAGTTAGGGGAGCATGTGGTTGCATAACACTAGCTACCCATCATCACTTCTATGGGAGAGATTAATGTTCAATTGTAAACCATCTTGGGCTAACAAATCATCAAACGTAAAAATTGAGCTGTTACTCAAATTCTTGTTTAATGGTCTAATCTTTCTATTAATAAAACCATATAAGAGTTTTATCATTCTTTTGCAGGACAAGACTGTCTTAAAGGGTAGTGGAATGATAGGATTTTCTTAAATTATGTGATGATAGGATTTCCTTAAATCATATGATAATAGGATTTCCTTAATTTATGTAATTTAATAATTGTTCTCGAAGTAGTAGTTAGTCAAAACACTATTTATATGTAGAACCTATGAATTATGAATAAAAGTAGTAGAAGTCATATCAAAGTTATTTTAGCGAGTTAGAGGTTGATCCCCTCGAAGCGATCATTAGAGGTTAATCCCCTAAAAAAGATCAATCATTATTTTACTATTTTTGTAATTTTCTTTTATTTTCAATCCCCAGTTTTCCATCAAATGGAAATGTCACAATAATTTAGAAATACATACTATCCATAAAATAAACTGAGACATTAAATTTTTTATATAATAAAAAACATATAGTTATACAATTATATTAAATTGGACTAAACTAAACTGACTTCTACTATAATTCTAGTTATATCCTAATTTGGATTAATACCAATAATCCCTTAATTCTAATTTGGTAATACTCTCAATCCTAACTTTGGTTTCAACTTGATAAATGTTCATATTTTAACAAATTTGTGATAATGTTAGCCATTTGATCTTTAAACTCATAATATATTAATTTAATCTTCTTTTTATCAATTTGATCTTTTAGAAAATGAAAGCGAGTATCAATATGTTAACTTCTTCCATGTTTTACTGGATTTTTAGCCAAATTGATTGTAAAAACATTATCAACAAATATCTTCATCGGACTTTTAACTGGAACATAAATCTCATTTAGCAAATTACTTAACCAAATAGTTTGGCAAATACCTCAAGCTATAACTACATATTCTATTTGATAAATTGAAAGTGCAACAATAGATTTATTCTTACATGACCATGAACAAGTAGTAGTTCCAAAGTTAAAATACAATCTAGAAGCACTTTATGATCATTTACATCTCCACTCCATTTACTATTAGAATAGTATACAAAAACACAATTTTTAGACGATGAATAAAATAGACCTTGATCTTAATTCCCTTTTATATACCACATAATCCTTTTAAGAACTCACATATGAGATTGACAAGAAGATTCCAAAAATTTACTAATCAAACCAACTCTATAACATATATTTGGACTCATGCATGTGAGATATCTCAAATTTCTAATAATTTTCTTGAAGAATATATAATTAATAGGTGCTTTATTGCCTTCCTTAGAAAGCTTAGTGCCAACTTCTATGGAAGTTCTTATATAATTATAATTATGCATTCTAAACTTCTTTAATAACTCAGTAGCATACATTTTTTGACATGTACAAATTTCGTCATCTCTTTAAATCACTTTAATACCAAGAAAATAAGATATGAAACCCAAATTTATTATTCAAATTTATGCATCATAGACTTTTTCAAGTCTTTAATCCTTTTGAGATTGTTGCTTGTAAAGATCAAGTCATCAATATATAAACACAAGAATAAGATATTACAAGAATCATTAACTTTCATGTATAAGGCATGTTTAAAAGGATTATAAAAGTGGGTTTCATTATATTCTAGGTACTTGTTTCAAACTATACAATGCTTTCTTCAGCTTATACACCTTCTCTTCACTTTTTTTTTTTTTTCATAAAACCTAATGGTTGCTTCACAAACACTTTCTCTTTAAAAGGACCATTGAGAAAGTTGACTTCATATCCATTAGATGGATTTTTCAATGATTTTGTGTGGTTAAAGCAATTATAAGTTTGATTGTCTCTATTCAAGCAATAATGAAGAATACTAGTGATAATCATGTTCAAGTTGTTGCTTAAATCCTTTTGTGACTAATCTTACTTTATACCTCTCTACTTATCCATTTTACTTCTTTTTAGTCTTGAAGTTCCATTTCACATCAATAGCATTCTCATATCGTAGAATATTAGTAAGCTTCAAATTATAATTCTTCTCAATTGCCATGTTTTATTTTGTTTATGACATTCACCCACCTTTTATTTTGAATAGTCTCATCAAATGACATAAGTTTTTATTCTAGAGACATGCCAAAATGCATTAAATCCCCATTATCAACAATAGCATTATTAAGGATTAGCTCATAATTTTATAATCTAATTGATTGTTGGCGATTTCTCCTGTGGTGAAAGTCTCCATTTGCATTACGAACTGCAACTTGAGTTTTCTTATCTCCCAAAATAGCAACTGGATGTCTTTGAGCATTATTATGCTCTTTAATATCAAAATTTCAATCTTCATCTTCAGTAAAAGTCATATCTATACTCATAATCACCTTTTTTGTCACAAGTTTGAACAATTTGTGTTATCTTTTGATGTAGCCAAGAATGATTATCTTTATCCTTGTTTCTACCAAAATGTGAGAGCTTTACACTAAACTTGAAATTGCTTCATATTTGTTTAGGAGTGACATTCTGAATACTTATTATTGGAGATTTGTTCAACAAGTAAACAAAACAAATAATAGCTTTTGCCCAAAATGAATTGGGAACTTCCTTGGCCTTTAACAAACTTCTCTTCATATTTATGATTGATCTGTTTTCGTTTTAGAAACTTCATTATGTTGTGGGGTGTAAAAAATTATCACTTCATGCTTTATTCCTTGTGCTTCATAATACTCTTTTCTTTTCATTATTCTATTTCTTTTTTTTTACTCCATTTATTTTTCCTTGTACTTATGATTATCAAATCAATAAATTTCATCATTATTTATTTCATGCCTAATTCTCTTCTTCATAGCATATATTGGCTAGAAATAGGGAGATATATATTTGGTAGTTTTGGATGTTACCTTGAACTTTTTTTTTATTTGTAATTTGACCTTTATATATTTTAATTATTTGATTTGGCCCCTAAATTTTGTTTCCTTTTTTTGGCTCCTTTTTATGGTTACCTGTGGTGGAAGGAACAACAGAGGATGAAATCTAGTGAAATAAGGGCGAGTTGGTAGGATGAAGAGGTAAAGTGGTGATTGGATGGAAAAACTAATGGTTTAGTGATGTGGTGACAAATGACAACGTGGAAGGCAATAGAGGGGGCATTTAGAGTTGTTTTAGGGCGACAATGTGGTGGATGACAATAAAACTCCGACAACATTTATGGTTTATTCAAACAATGAAAAATGGTGGCTTTGACCTCTTTTATAACTTCAGTGACTTTTATAGCAGCTTTGATAAGTTTGGTGAGACTTATATGCTTCCTCTTAGTCCCAATCAAAATACCTACTTGATACCACTATCAAAACTCAATTAGCTTTGATAGTCCTATTAGACAATTATACGTACACTATGTATTTTATTTATATGATAAAAATGTCACATAATAATTTAAAAGCACACATTAGCCATATAATGAATTGAGACATTAAATTCCTCATATAATAGAAGTCATCTAGTTCTACCCAAATACTATAATGATGTTAAGCTAAACTCAACTAAATTAACTTCTATCATAATTTTAATTATATCATAATTTCGATTAGTATCAACAATAACAACAACCTTGATAAAGGATTGCATCATTGTGTAACTTGACACCTCGAAAACAATGCTAATTGTCTCCTTTTCTTGTAAAATATATTACCAAACACATTTTTATTCTAGTGTAATAATGATGAAGTGATATTATGAAGCACTAAATTAACCTCTTTCTATTTTTATTAATGCTACTCAACCACACGTGCAAAGTCTTTATGATCAAGTCAAGCACCTTAAAAGCTTAAGGTTTTGTCAGATGATTACCAACGATGAATACCTTGCCATTTAATCAAAATGGGAATATGATTTGATTAGAACCATGGTAGATGCAAAACTATAGCTTCCTACCGCTGCAAATTACACAAGCTATGGTCTAAGTGACAAAGCACTTTTGATAATGTCTTACCTTAAGCCCATGCAAAGGTTGGGCCATTATAACCTAAATCAATAAACTCCATTAGGAGCTATTTTTGCCCGTAAGAGCTTTTCTTTTTCCCATCATTTGGTTTCACATATATAGTTGTGAAGTACCATAACACTATTCCTTTCTCCATCATTTCTACTTGTAGAAATTGTTTACTCTTACAAATAAACCAAATGTCCAACTCTTCCTTCTTCCACAATAACCATGTCATTCTAGTAAAACCTTACAATTATTCTCTTATGACTCCAAAGGACCTTATTAACTAACAAACATCAATGCCTTCTAGTCATAGATTGTAGGCTCCATAAAGGCTACAATAGTAAGTTTGTGCTCCCATAACAACATTTGTGATGTTCATGAAAATATCCTTCACTTGTTGTGCCATAATGATTCCATACAAAAATAAACTTAGAGGTTAATAAAGTAAGGAAACATGAGATAAAGAAACCTTAGGGGGAATGAGAAAGAGAGCTTTGTAATCAACTTTATCACATACTTGAAAATCTAATAACATAAGTGTTTTTGTTGCCATTAAATATAGTAAGAATTATTGGTCTTAATTAGCCTTATAATCCATAATTGAAGAAGGATTTTGAGGCATTAAAGTATAAGCCTTTAATTGATTATCTACCCCAACAAGTTGAATCACAAGTGAAAAGTCTATGGCTAGCAGGCCCTTCACAAGTTTACTTAGTTTATCAACTTGGTCACCAAGATTGGAATTTGTATTTGCATTGGGCCTTTAGTGGCTTGCAGACTAGTAATCTTCATATGAGGTGAGAGCTACTTAAAAGACACTTAGTACAAGGAGCACACCTTTCTCTATTTATGTTGATTAGCTGTAAAGTGTATGTAATTAACAACCATGCCTTGCTCATCTGACAAAATGTTATTCCTTAGATTCAATGCCAATACTTGCCCCTCATTTGCTATCCCAATATCTAGAGATTGCATTGGTGTTAATTTGCTACCAAATCTATAAGCATTGATGTTACCCATTGATGGTCATTGAATTTTCCCTATCTAAAATGATGGTTATGTCAGATGCTTTCCTCCAAATAGGCTTTTGAGCAAGCATCCATGACCCATAAGGCTATTGAAGCTTAATACTACCATTGTTCTCTTATTCTATTTGATCCCCTACATAACCATTATACCCACCAGTGACACTCTCCATTATAGTGCTTGTACTTGCCACACTAAAAGCAAACATAATGGATGCCTTCATAATCATTCAAGTGTATCCTAACCCCAAACTCATATTGTGTAACCGATGGTTGTGAAGGGTCCACCTTAATGCAAAGCTCAACATAGTTCCTTGAGATGTTTTCGTTGTCATATGGTTAATCTTCACCATTTTGCCCACTTTATTACCATGCGTCTAGAGGATTATAGCATTATAATATTCCAATGGGAGTTATGGAAGCCAAATCTAGGCCTTTACATGGCTTATACTAGTTATCTCTCTATTAAAATTTGGTTGCTATTTTTTCACTATCAAGTAATGGCTAGCAAGTAGCCATAGGCCATCTTATGGGACAAATTAATAATCTTTAAGGTTATCAAAGTGCATAAGAAAGAAGTCTTTCCTTAAATCTATGAGACCATCTTGCTTTTTGGACTCTAAAGTTTGGTCAAATGGCTATAGAGGAACATCTAACTAAGTTGATGACCTAGTAACTTGACACCAAGGGAACCCTTCCATGGTTGTTGAAACTTGATTTTCTTCTCAACTGTAAAAGTGATTTTCACGCAATTTCGAGGCCTAAAATCCTTGTCAACATTGGAGAGAGGAATGTCCACCACCTCTTGACAAGATTCATCACCCATATCTCATTTAGCAAATGTTGATTATGAAGCCATAAAGATGTCTTGATAACAGACCTTTGCCCATTGTCATGGCTCCAATGAAATATTGTTTTCCCAACCTTAATTAGATTTGATGAGAATGGATTCAAAGTCAATTTATTTTTTTATTTTTGTTGTATATGCTTTTTCACTTCATTTAATTTCTAATAAAATATTGGTCTTAATTCTTATATATAAAAAAATAATAATGATTATAGAGTTTCTACTACATTAAAAAAAGGCTAATGGCTAAAAAAATTTAAATATAAGCTTTTTTAATTAGTTTTAACATGAATTTAAAATTTTTATGAAATTCAATATCAAATGAGAATTAATTTTATCATTAAAATAGCAAACATTTTTGTTGGGTTGTCTTTTTAGTGACATAGATAATTTAAGTTAAAAAATTTTAATATAATATTTGCTACTTAATAATTTTTAAGAAAAAAAAATATTAAAATAAAAATAAATAGAAAACAATTCAAAAGATATCATAGGTCAAAGAGGCAAACATCTCTCTTAAAAATAGCTTTTTTATGTTATTATAGGGGATTAAAAAAAACCATCAATAAATCACTTTATTTTCAACTCAAATCATGGCTCACAATATTTTGAAATTCATAATAAGTTTATCAAGTTTCATTCATGGCCTCACTTCAAAATCCCCTTAGGGCTTGCACCCATCTTCCCCTACTAATCCTTTCCATTAATTTATTAAACTATTTTTTTTTAAAAAAAAAGTTAAATGTACCTAACTTCTTGTGGTTTACTTTTCTTTTTCATTTTACCTTTTTAAAGTTTTAGTTTATATTATAAGATCTATATAATTTTTAATGTTAAAAATAAAAAACTTATACCATAATTTCATTAATTTTAAGCTCTTATATAATCTTAAAAATGTTTATAAAATCCAAGTATTAAGAGATTCATTTTTTCTTTTGAGTTATAAAATCTTAAAAAGGTTTATAAAATCCAACTTATAAAAACATTGTGGACAAGGTATAATCCTCCCTTACTGGATTAAAGGATAAGAAACTATCATTCACGTTTTCAATGACTATTCCTAATCATGCTATGAAAACATTTATAGTGGCTTGTATAGTTTTCTCTTAGATAGACAAGCTTCATTGAGGCTTTCTTTAAGGTTATAAAAATATTGTTAAGAAAGTTTGTATAGTTAAATGGGCCATAGTATGCAAGCTAAAGGATTTTGGTGACCTTAGGGTGCAGAAGATGGAAAAAGCTAACCAAGCCATGATAGTAAGACTAGGTTTATGTCTGTTTTCAAAACCTCAAAATCTCTAGGCATGGATTATTTGTGAAAAGAATTGTAGAATGAATAATGGTTAAATGGATCTAGTGTACAAACAAATGACCTTTCATACTTAGGGTAGTCTAGTTAATGCTAATGATTGTCTTTAGTAAGGCTCCAATAAAAAATAGGTAATACAAGGCATACAAGCTTTTGCCTAGATAAATGACTTACTTATGAGCCCCTTTCATGCCTTATTTTCATGCCAATTAAATCTCTAAAGCAAAGGCAAGAGGTTATTAATTATTAGGATCAAACAAGTGGCTAGGATTATGTATCCTTATCTTGGAAGTTGATAGCCTCAATTTTGGCAAAATGGGAAACTTATAGATTACTTGAGGGATAGGAAAATTATGATGTCAAAAGATCAAGCTATGAAGGAGCAAATTTTGCTAAAGATTGCTCATACGACCATAAGAAAAGAATTTGTCTCTTGATGGCATGAGGAGTTTGGCATAATTTGGGAACTTTAAGTTCGTGAGATGGTCATATGCTTCCTTTAGCAATTAAGTCATAAATGATAACTTACTAATGTAGAAAGAGTGTTCCACGAGCGAGGACAATTATGTGTGTGCCACCTTTGTGGGGTTTTTGATGAAAATACATTACATTTGCTATATGATTACATAGATGTTGCTTGCTTATGGAAGCAACTTGTTACTTTTGTCAAATGAGCTATCTTTATTCAATTACCATTTTAGGACTAGTTGGTGGAAAATATTTAAGAGAATTTTGGTTAAAAGAACCATTTAAAATAGCTAGAGACTTTTGCAACCACCTAATGGTAGATTTGAAAGTGAAGGAATGATAGAGCAATAAGCAAATTGGCTAGAGGTCCTTATTTAGTCTAGCTTATGGGAAATTCTACATAAAGGGCCAATTAGAAGGGTTAAAAGCCAAATTCTTGTAAGGTGTAATGGCATCTTTGACTAAAGGGCCTTAAGTTTGACTTAGGTTTTACAAATGGGCCCACAAAACAAAGGAAAGCTTAGGCCAAAGGTGCCTTTTGATGTTACTACTTTAAGGGTCAAGTTAGCATATGCAAGATATAATTTTAGAGGAGGGAAAAGAGGTCTTTTTATAGTAGATAAAGTACTTTGTCCTTTATATATGTTCTTGATAGTATATTTTAAATGTTAAAAAGATGATTAATGGGAACTACTAGGTTTAGCTCACACATAAAGACCTAAACTTATAATCCAAACCTAAGCTTGGATGTGAAGTAGATTTTTTGACTTTTTGCAAGCCTAGGCTTAGACCTCTACTTATCATTAACCCTCTCTTGTAAAAGGGAGATGAATTACATCTTTACTCTAGATAGACTTTGAATATATTTAAGGTCTTTTGTTTGCATAGTTTTTAGTGTTTGATATTTAATTCCTTATCTTTAAAACTTGTTCATCTTTTGTTGAATCTCTCTTATATTGCTTTCCAAATTTTTTAAACTTTATTCCCTATTCACTGCCTTGTACTCATGGTAAGGATAAACCAAACAACTAACTATGAACTCATTTCTCTTTGCAAGGCAGTGAGCTACATCATTAAGTAGTTATTTTTCATAGGTCAACCACTACCTAATGAATGGTGTAAGGATTGCTTTTCCTTTAGATTATCACATCCTTATTCCCCTAAAGTCAGAAAGGGTTTATATCCCTTTAAAGAGTTGTTTTTTCTTCTATTATAATAACATTTTGGTTAAGGTAAGATTTCCTTTGCCTAAGCCCATTTTGATATTCTGACGACATTACAATTTGGCTTTAGGGCAAATTACTCCTAACCTATGACATTCTATGTAGGTAAGTAGGTCTTCTTTTAATTGGTGTTATTCTTCTCAATGTCATGGGCATAAGGCTAGCTCTTACTAGTGGTGAGAAAGGTTTTCCTATGTTGTTAAGAAAGCAATTAAACATTAGGGACATCATGAGATAAAGGATTCCTAATAAAGTTGAAAACTATAAGTATGGTTTCCTCTTCATTTAGGCTAATCCTCCTTTACATTGTACTCTCTAATCTCTCCTTAATTGGAATTCCTAACTTAGTTGTTTGGCTAAGGTCCATCACATGGAGGATTTATTTAGAACACTTTGGGATCTAGTGACTAAAGATGCCCAAGTAGATTATGACTTAATTGCTCCTAATGATAAGGCTAAGCTTCACTCTTTGATTTCCTTTTAGCATGAGCATAAATACTTGGGGGTATATGAGTTATGGTGGCATATGCTATGGAGCTACAAGCTGAGGTGGACAAGATGCGTAATGTTTCTTTAAGTTCTCATGAATACTTAAAAACTATGAACCCAAAGTTTGTCATTTCCATTGGCTTTAAGGAGCTAGGTGAACTGATCATCTTACTCCTTTCTTTCAAAAGACTTTACTTTATGGCTTTAATCTTAACTTTTTCTTTGGATATAGGAGAGGAAAACTAGAAGTACTCCTTTGACTTTGAAGACCTTTTTAAAGAATATGGCCAAGAGGTGGGTGTTAATGAAGTTATGGACACTCCATTAACTCAAATTTGTAAGGTTTACATTGTTGATGTTTAGCTGGCTACTCATGATTCTACTCTGATTAAGAAAATTCAAAGGGTTTATATTTTTATTGAGCAACTCCTTGAGGAAGAGTGTAACGTTGGTAGTCATGGAGGTTAAGAAGTTAACTCTTGTTAAGGGTTTAGGGAGAAGGCATCTCTTGAGGCTTGCAAGGATGCATCATTAGTTAAGGCAAGAATGTTAGGTCTCACCAACGATAATGCTTGAGGTGACTGTTTATGACCTTGATTTCTTAATTTTATGGAGTCTCTTAACTTGGCCAACTATGTGGGTGAGGGTTTATATATGAAAAGACCTTGGATAGACAATACTCGTACTCCAATTGCTAAAAAGGAGTCTAACCCTTACCCAAGTCCCTTTGACAAAAACAAATGCTTTTCTTGTCACACTACTATTGTTTTGGGAGGGGGGAAGCTTATGTTCCTTTACTCAGGTTACTCCCTTAAAAGGAATTTGTAGTAAATGAAAACACTTTTAGGGAGATCAAGTTTATGTTTAATGAAATGGCTCACTTATTAAGAGAGATGTAAAAAAGGGTGTTATAATACCTTTAGTTTAGTCATCCCTTTGTTTCAAGCTAGAATGTCTTAGAGAAAAGGAGATTAGCTTTGCAAAAGCATGGATAAGGAGAGGGAACAAGTCTTTGTACTTTATAGGCAACTATAGGAGATTTCCAAAGAGTAGAATGCATGCTCTAATCTTAACTTTTGAGTGGTAGCTTTGGAGCAGCTTTTAAAGTTTGAGTGTAAAATTTGTATTGATTTGGAAGCAGCCTTATCTAATACAGATTTTAAGCTTTAAACTAAAGTAGGCAAGCTTAAATATTAGGTTAAGCAAGGTTTTAAATAAGAGTGGGAGCTAGTAAATAATTATCAGGCGCATGAAATTTTTATTGTTAACTGGGGCTATAATGAGTGTATACTTCATGTTAGGCATCAATTGGAGTTAGAAGATGTTGCTTTAGGCTTGGATTTTCTAGAATTACTTGTTTTCGCAACTCCCATTAGTGTAGGCTTCTCCACGGTCTCTCCAAAAGCATCACTTTCATTGGTTGCTCGAGAGGATCCTCCTCTAAAAGCTTTTGGAGACCTTGTTATGTAGATGTCATCAGAGAATTTTTATTTGTTATTTTCAGCGTGTACTATTTTTGGCCTAAGTTCCTTTATTTCTTTTGTTCATGTAACCTTTAGAATTATGAAGACTTTTGTTCATTTAATGAAGTTGGTGGATATTTTTTTCACTACTAACTTTTCCCCTATTCATTTCTTAGCTCACTAACAATATGTATGTTACTTTATAACATCCTTCTTGTTAGGAGAAGCACATTTTAGGCTCGTGTTTCCTTGCACCTTACTTTGGTTGCCAGGAACTATTCTAAATCACTGATTTCTTTAATTAGGTTGGCCATTGGTTAAACCCACCTCAATTTCTAATTTGTTCCTGATTGGTCCTTATCATCCAACATGTTAGTCTGGCATGATCATCACATAACTTTTCATGTTAAACCCTTTTGATTCTTTTTTGTGTGCTAATATGGTGTTATTCACAACTTGCCTTATGCATTTTGTCAACATATAAGTCCTTTAGGTGCTTGAACTTTTGTCAATTGAATAATCACATATGTTAGGTTTTTGGTCAAAGTAGTCTCATACTCTTAACTATAAGCTTTAATGTCAATTGTAAAGTTACACATGGTGTATTTCTCATAACCGGTGCAAATGAAGATACCATTAAATGAAGTCTATATGTAGTCCCTTGACAAAGGGGAATCGTCTAAAAATAAGGGTTTGTTTCTAGTGTTTGCAATGCATCTTTACAACCTTTTAAATATTTTTGCTTAAATTTGCCTATAACTTGGGCTAAAATCCTTATTACCAAAGCTCTTAAGTATTAATGATGCTTTTCTCTTAGGGACCACCTTATTGGTTCCATACAAATTCTTGATGCATTATCAAGATAAATTACCTCTCATCATGGCCCATTTGAGATAGATTAGCCTTCTATCATACATTTAATTATCTAAACTAATGTTGGGAGGGGAGGAACCAATTTTCTTGCTCTTCCTCACCTTCGGCTACAACATCCACTTTTCCTATTTAGTGAAGAAAAAGTGTATGGTGAAAGGAAAAGGTAGATAACTTGGTCTAACTTTATTGAGCAATAAATCTTGAAGATGCAAAGTTGGGGAGATGCTGAGTGACTTACTTTCTTTACTCAGCATTTTCTTAGATAGTCTAATTCTTTATGCTTACCAATCATAGACACTATTATTAACAACCATAACTATTTCCTTTTACTCTTAGGACTAATCTCAATTAGTCATTAACATTTTTTGCTTTACTTTTTACTTTGTAATTTGCTTTATCAATGCTTGTAGCTTGTAAAATATCAAATATTAATTAAAGAAAGTCTTATTTTATGCTTGAATTGTTCCTTAGCCTTCTAAAGTCTCTTTTTCACATTATGTTTCTCTACTTTCTTTTCCCACATTTTGGTTAGGAAGTGTACTTAATAACATCTTAATGTGAGGATACAAAATTTTGAGTGCATTTACCAAATTTTCATTATTTATGAGATCACTCATCTTTAATAAGCCAAATAGCTCATATCTTTAACAAGCTAACTTTGCATGTGCTAATCTAAGAACCATATCCTTTATATAAAAGCATATGAGCTAATCATTTGTAAGCAATTTTTTAGTATTATCACGACATGTTCATAAGAGCAAGTTAGGTTTCTACCTAAGTTATCTAGTCAGTAATGCATGCTTTGTTTAAAGACATAGTCTTTTTATATAGGAGCTTTTTTAGGTATATTGCTTTCTAAAGACACATGATATTATCCTTAGTCCTCTCAACTAAGCTTAGGTGATTGTAAGCATAATGCTTACTTATATGACACTTAATATTATCAATTGAACTTTAAATAAATATTTGATCATAGATTCTCCTTTTGCCTCGAACTTACCTTTCACTTAGCTAACAATGAGATGAGAGTTACTGATAATTTAGAGTTGCTTATTTTCAAAGCTTTAATGATCTTCATTCATGTGATAAGAGCCTTATATTTTACCTTATTATTTAAAGTAAGGAATTGGAAGTAGAGTGTGTATTCTAGCGCTATTTCTCTTGGCCTTATAAATACTAGACTTAAAATTCTTCCTTTTTTGTTGGATTATTTATCTATATGTAGCATCTAATTCTCAAGTTGGGTTTCCTTTAGCTTATTCTTGCCAAAACCCATGTATTCATTTATGAAGTCAATCTTGGGCCTTGATTGTCCTATAAGGTGGGATTAGATGTTAAACTCTCTTTTCCTAACAGACTATTACAACAAGTGTCCAACTAGTTTAGGTCGATATAGGGCCAACCTTAAAGGTTGGCTTGTGAGGAAATTATCCTGTGCACCTAAAAATATAACCTCAGTTTTTGTGTTGTGACCACTAAGGCAAATGCTAGCTTGTTAATTTAAGGTATCCAACTTTTGCTTTATAAAAAATTATGCTAACATAGTAGATTGGTTTTTGTACACCATTTTCTTCCCAAACAAGAATTGAGATATAACCTTAGTTTATTGCCAAGAAAGGGAGCTATTTTTCTCCAAATCAAGATATGAACCTGTTAAGGTAGGTTGTCATTTCGGTAAGTATCTATACATCTTTGAAACACCTTAAGGACAGAAGTTTCTAAATTGCATCAATCTTTGTATGGTCGACTTTGATTCCATAGTTAAACACTAGTAAACCCAAAATATTTCTCTGATTAGACCTTAGAAGTGTACTTTGAGGGGTTAAGTTTCATATTATAGTGGTTTAAAAGGGTAAAGGTTTCTTCTAGTTTCATACTTTTTACTAACATATCGTCAACATAAACCATATTATAACCTATTAATGACTAAAATATTTTATTTACTGGTTTTTAATATGTTCCCCAAGTGTTTTCAAGTCCAAACAACATAACCTTGTAATAATATATGTCTCACTTTGTTATGAAGGAGGTTTTCTCTTAATGACTCATCTAAGGGCATTTAGTTATGCCTCAAGAATGCATTAATGAATGTCAAGAGTTTATGCCCTAACATTTGTCTATGAATTGGTCAATGCAAGGTAAAGGCTAGCTATCAATGGGGAAAACCTTGTTAAGAACAATAAAATTCATGCATATTTGCCACTTGCCTTATGTTTTTCTACCATTGTTATGTTGGCTAGCAAGTCCAATAGACGACCTTACAGATGAAAATAGACTTGATAAACTTCCTAAAGTCCTTTTAAATGGTGAATTGTCTTTCCAAAGACAAGTTGCACTTCTTACATTTAATTGGCAGATGCTTTTCATAGGTTGATAACTTGTGAATCATGACTTTAAAGTTAATACATGAAATATTCTTCAATATTTATATGAAGACTTTTAGGTGACTTAGGAGGAAAATAGTGAATTTATACTTTATTCTTCCCTTTAATTTTTCATCAATTTAAACTGTTTATAAGGGATTTAAGGGATTGAGTGGAATCTGAACAAGCCCTTTAATAGGTATTCCTTGTTCTTATTAGGTCATTAGGTTGATAATCTAGACATGTCACATCTATTATAAGTTTTTTCTCTTGACCTTTTATCCAAGGAACTTAAATTCCCCCACTTACTTTTGTGTGCCTTTGCATTATTGATGCTTAGAAGTAGGGAGTTTTATTTTAGGTGCTCAATTAAGACACAACATTTGATGCTCAAACTCCATGTCATCTTTGAATAACATTATACAAGGATGAAAGATCCTAACGTGAAATTATTTGAGCTCCTATGGTAGGTTTAATGATAGGTTTTATTCTTGCACTTAAGTAAAGCTTCTCTGATATGTTATAGACGTCGTGCGTTTCTCTCTTTGTCCTATACAAGAAGGGTTCTTGTTAGGTCCCACCTTTCTAGTATAGGTGAAAGAAGTAGTTGGTTGAAGACTTTATGATTTTCAATGGCAACCCCCTTATGATGTTGGCATTTCCCTGTTTCTAAGGGATTTTTTTGGCACTTTTGGAGGAAGGGTGTCTTATGTTACAAGGAATGTGATGAATTAGTCATTGGTCATTACCTTTAGGGAATAAAAAGTAAAGGCCCCATTTGGCCTAATGTTCAATGAGTAAGAAATTGTTGTATGAATAAACAAGAAAGAGAAGAGTTTACATGTCCATCTTATGGTGATGGTGTCAAGTTAGATGCATTTTAAGAGTGACCATGCAAAGAGTGGAATAATTATAAGCATGGTGTGCTCCATTAGTATCATTCACTCTTAATATCAAGTGCTATGCATTGCTATAGTACCCTAATTAAAGACAACTATCATGAAAAAGGGAAGAGACACATAATATGTAATTCTTATAGACAATGCCAAAATGATGAAATCTTTGACTAGAGGACTCAGCTTTGACTTGGACTTTGCAAATGAGCTTGCAAAACAAGGAAAAGCTTAAACCAAAGGTACTTCCCAGTGTTAGCACTCTAACACTGAAGTCAATATAGGCAAGGGAAATTTTTACAAAAAGGGATATAGTTTTACTTACAAATATATGTTTTGTGTCAATGTAGTTATGGTTGTAGGAGGTGCTCTCATTTATAATGGAGAGAGTACTGTGTCTTTTATATATGTTCCTGATAGTGAATTTTAAATGTTAAAAAGATGACTGATGGGACTTATTGACTTTATCTTGTGCACAAGGGCTTGAACTCATAACTCAGACATGAGCATAAAAGTAAGGCAAATGTTTAGGCTTTTTGTGAACCTAGGCTTGGACCCATACTTATAATTGGTGTTAACCAAATTTCTTATCAGGGGTGGATAATGCCAACTTTAAGTTAGATAAATCTTAATACTAATAGAGTGTCACAAGTTAACTAAAGCTTTGCTACAACAATTAGTGTGCTAAGAGACCATTTAAGTAGTTGAGTGAGGAGCTTTGGACAAAATGTGGGTATAGGCTTTGCATTTGCTACTAAACTTTAGGGCATCTTCATGGGCTTAAAGCTTGCTTGGAAGGAAGGCTATTAGAATGTTATTCTTGAGGTGGATTCTAAGCTCGCTCTTTAAGTTATCACTAAAGATACTTTAATTACTCATCCCCATACAAACTTGATTACTGGGTGACGATAGCTCTCAGGTAGGAATTAGGAAAGAGATTTTGCAACTTACATACAAAAGGGATAATAAGGTGGCTAATTTCCTAGCCATTTTTGCTCTAAATTAGTTGAATGACCTTCAAGTGTTACACTTCCTCTAATGGAGATTTTCAAATAAATTAGAAGATATGTGTGGGCTATCTTTATCAAAAGTTCTAGTAATATAAGTCAGATTATCACCTTTCTTTTGGTAAAGAAAAAAAAATGAAAATAGTGATTTTCTTAGCAATAACACTAAAATTGTCCTACATTTCACCTTTTTTTAATTAACTATCTTTTTAAAATTCAAATCCTTTTAATTCTTGTCTTATTAGTAATATGTGACAATCACTTGTTATTTTTTAAAAATAAAATAAATCTAAAATTGTTAAAAAAATTATCAAAATTAAAGAAATAAAATATTTTCTTCCTCAAATAAATTAAAAAAAACAGAGAATCATCTAGAAACCTTGAAACCAATTCATAATTAAAGAAAAATTGAGATTTGATGAAACATCTCTCTTTTTTTAATTGTTTTTTTTTTTTGAAAAATTACCATTTAGATAACAAAGAGGCAATGATATTATTTTCCTAATTATATATATTGTTAATTCAAAATTTATGCATATAACTTTATCTATTTTTGTAATCATCCCTAAAATCTATACTTTTTTTTTCTTTAGATAAAATGCACATTTCAAATACTAAAATAACTCTTTTTATTTTTTTTATTCTTAAAAAGAGAAAATCTTTGTCAAATCAAACTAATGGTCAATTTGACTTTATATATCTTATAATGTTTGAGTCATTTGATTTCAAGTCATTTTTAAATCAATTTTTTTAAATAGTTCATAAATTATTATTCTTTTCATATTAGTTTGGGTCAAATTAACAAGTCATACTGTAATTTAATAATTTTAATGTCAATTTTTCACTAAAATAGAATAATAAAGTGTTATAGCTATAAAAAAAAACACTTGATTTATAAGAGCAAAAAGTCTCATATTTAGAGTATAGTTAGGGTCAAAAGAAAATTTCTAAAAATATTGTTATTGAACTCTTGATATTTTTTAAACATTTGATCTTCCATAAAAATACAATCACATAAAGTTTCTTATGTTAAATATAATTGTACCAGTTAATGAGTAAACATTATAGAAATCATTGAAATATCCTCTAAACATATTATGGTCTTATGCACATGAGAAGTGTAAATAACATTGTATTTTAGTAAACAACATTGCCTTTACCATCTCTTCATATAAAGAATGTGATGTGCTTATAAGTTCTTTCTAAGCAAAATTGAGGTATAACACTAATTGTTAACCCTTGATGCCAACACAAAAAGTTGAACAATTAGCATGAGTATGATAGAAATAATCTAAAAAAAAAGGGTTATTTGTTGTCTATAACTATTAGTTTTTTGTTTATTTATCATAATAGTCTCTTTAAGTTTGTTCTTATATAATTTTAGAGCCTTGAATTTCAATAAAGAAATAAATAACTTTTTGGTTCTCTTTGTTATTTCTTTTTTTATTGATGAATTTTATTTTTGTTTTAGTACATTTACATACATGAACAAGAGTTCAAGCCACGAGTTTTACGAGTTTTAGATTTCTTTTAGATGTTGGAACATGCTTTAATTAAGTAAATATGGTTAGATTTTGAAGAAAAACTATTATTTTCAATTAAGATTATTTGTAAGTTGCTTTTACAATGTAATGTGTTAGTTTGTTTTTGAAACAAGTACTCTTGTTGAAATTCAAAATAAGGTAGATATCACAAAATCATAGACAAGTATATGACTTCTAACCCGAAAAAAAAAACCAAAAGAAAGCAATAAGTGAATGATTTATGTAAAGGAAAAATAGAGATTGTACAATCGATTTCATTGAAATCACTACATTATAAAGTACTTATAAGAGCAGTTACTTTGTGACAATTTGAATTTGTTGCTAAAACAACATAAGTTAGCGATTATAACTATTGTATAAATTTATTTTCATAATGTGCAACAATAGTAGGCTTTATAATATGGTTTCTCCACAATGATTGAAAAGTAATTCAATATATGTTAAAAGGCAATGATTTATAGTGGCAATTTCCAACTCACACTACTTTTAACTAATGGTTTTGAGGTAGTGGAATAAAGTCAATGTCATTTGTATTTTTACGTTTTGAATGAGTTAAACAGAGTTTTAATACAATGATACCAAATTAGTGCCTTATGTATTTAAATGCAACAGTGTTGAAAGGTTTTACCAACAATTTGGGAACCATGATTTCATAGTGGTTTTAGAAGGATAATGCAACAATTTTTAAAACCAACAAACTACATTAAATTACTTATTAATTGACTCTTATATCGTAAAAAAATTAAGTTCTATCGAGGAGCTTGTATGCAATATGAAACATTCTCTTGGTTTCACTGTAAAATGATCTCTCTAGCCTTAAATGATCTCTTAATTTGCTCCTCTCCACTCAATTTGAAACCATGAATAATATGAAACCCTAACTGCTCCTTTTCATTCACCGTCATTCTCCCTCTCTTGAATTCTCCAAGCAGTTTTAAACCCTAGTTGCTCACATTTCAACTTTGTTAATCCTAAATTATAAGTCTATACTTTTCTCTTCCACTCATTTTTTTTTTCAATTTTTTTAATTTTTTTACTAATTTGGTTTCCATGTATCTCTTAGTCCTTCTTTGTCTCTCTTAGTGAATTAATTTTAGAATCAAACAACAGCCACAAGTAATTTTTATGTGTTAAATTCTTGTATGTGAATGGACTTAGACTGTGTATTTTAATATTTGTGTTGGTAAATAATGGATTTTTGAATTTGTTAATTATTTGAAATCTAATTGAAGTGACTAAGAGATGTTTGTCATAATTCAAAATGAACTCTTAGTTGAGGTGTTGTGCAGAGAAGCACCTGTTGTAGTGTAATTACAACAGTTAAGCAAATAGGAGACCAACCAGTATAACATTATTGCTAACATGTCAGCTATGTTTTTTTCAATTGGTTTGTTCGACAATTCTTTAAGTGCTTCATGTATATATAATTAGCCAATGTATAGTATAGTCCATTGAACAAAGTATGCCTAGAGATATATGTCATATGTTTATTTAATTTGTGAATCCTATTTACTCAATTTTAACTAATTGACTATATTTTTAACTGTTATAACTAATATCTATAATTTTCAACAGGTGCATATGTTTAATATAATCACTTAATTGTTTCCTTTTTTGTAAAACGACGACAATATTTATGATAATAATACTTGTTGAGTAGATATGTTCTGGACTAAGTCTTTTATTTGATTCATTGACTATGTGGTAAACTTTATTAAATATGTGCACATGATGATTTTGTTTTTATAGATTTTATATTTGTATATATTTTATGTTTGTTTAGATGATTAGTGAATGGAAAAAAATATTTATTATGTTAAAAATTGTATGCTAGTCGTGAGTAGGTGAAGCAGAAAATTAGTACAAACATTCTAAAATTGATGCACTTATCATTCAAACATTGTTGCCATTAAGTTTAAAAACGTTACTTTTAGGTCTTAAAATCATTGTCTTTATATTTAACAATTGTTGCTTATCAGTATCAAAACTATTATCTTTCCATCTCAACATTATTGCTTTTGAATGTAAAAAAGCACTATGACTTCGCCTAAAAAATGTTGCCTTTTAGTACTATCACATCTACTTTTACAACCCAAAACAGTTGCAATAGCAAATTTAAATCGATACTATTAATGTCAAGAACTATTAAGTTAAATTTTTAGTGCAATCATTTTTATAGTAACAATTTTAAAAAATCATTGCATAAAAACTATTACAACTTACAACGTAGATTCAAAGTTGTGCTCAAAAAATTATGAACTTCAATATTAGACAGTAATTTAACAGATTTAAGTTAGCGATTTCTAATTGGTGTTATCAGTACTTTATAATATAGAAAATATTTGGTGCACGTAAGTTATATCTCCTTTCTGTCTGTAGATCTTTTGAATGCAATATTGCAATTCAATAATTAGCCTGAATATTAAAAGGTGTTCAATAATTCTTTGTTTTACTCTAGTATTGGAAAAGCTGGGAAAAGTTTCTTTTCAGCTTCCCTTATTTGTAGCATGATAATTAAGCTAATGATTAATGATATTTGTAGCATGATTTGATTGCCTACCATGTGAGAAAGATTATTGGAAATGGTCTTCTCCTACTGGTGTTATTGTCTCTCACCAAACCATTATGCTAATTAATCATTCGGCGGTCAAAATGAATCAATTTTGGCATTTGAATGTTAATATTAATTACTCTAAAAGAATTAATTTTGGTATTTCAACGTTAATATTAAACATATATATATGTAACTGTTGATTAAGAAATTACAAGATTTACATATATATATGTAACTTAAATTTCTTCATCAATTTAATTATCTATCTTAATCATCTTAGTGTTGGCCAGTTCAACGTGTCATTATTATTCATCTATGAGTTTGAAAAAAATATAACTATGCTAAAAGGATTGTTGAATTTGAGGTTTTGATTATAATGTCTAAATTTACATAGCTGTTAGGCACATGTGTATAAATAATTAACTTGCGCAGCGAGTTATTTCGGATGAACTTGTACGAGGTCTGGACTTGAGAGCAGTGCCAATCCTGCAAATAATTAGTGACTAATTCCATAATGGCTAATTTCACATTTTACTATATAATCAAAATGAAATGGCCGCGTGAGGAAAGAAGCTTCTTTTACTCTCCAAACCCGGATGATTGCTATTGATTAGAATTTGAAGTTGCGTTCCACTTTCTCTCGCTGAGCTCTGTTGTGATCCAATGGTCCGTGTTTCAATAGAAATAGGAAAAAGGTTTGTTTATTTTGCGCCGAATTTCCCTCGTTGCAGTTCGAATAACTTTGTTTCCATGGCAAGAGTGTTAAAAATTCCATGGCAATAGAATGACTTTTGTTTTTCCTTTAATCTTCTGCACCAGTGTATTCAATGCTAAAAGAATTTACCAAGTACAAGTGATTTGTCAAGCTTTAGTGGAGAGTTCTTTCATAAGTTCGATGTTGGAGTGTTGTCGGTTGCCGGCCCCTTTCCACCAAAGTCCTAAACTATCTCCTCTGCTTATTCATAAAACAGTAGTTATTGCTATTTTCTGTGGGAACTCTTCTTGTGATTGAATTTGAGTGGTTTCCATGTTTCGATTAGATTGCAAATTGCTTCAATTGTGAATTAGACTGTGCACCTCGGGATCAGCTTATCAAACTCAATGTTTGAATATTAAAAACCAAACGATCATGATCCAAATTTTAAGGGCAAACACTTGTTGCTTATATGAATACATCTTTTATAATTTCTTATAAACATAGCCCGTGCATTGCGAGAACTTACCGATAGTTATGTCTATCTATTGACAATCAACACGAGTCTCTCTCCATAGACAAGATTTTGAAGCTTCCGGAGATTGTGTTTTTAATTCCAATTCTTGAAGCTTCTAATCGATGTTGGCCCCCCAATCTTGAAGCTTCCGCCAACACTAGTATTTCCAAATCTTTGAAGCTAGCTTGACCGACCTAGGATGAGTATAAATAAGTGTAGTGTGTGTCATGTAATAACAACAAGTGAGACTTGAACAAGCCAAGTGAGAAGTGCTCTCGCGGTGTGAGGTGTGTGAGTGAGTGTAATTGCGATGTAATAAAGGGTTTCAATTAAGTTTTATCTTCCGCCACAAAAGTGCCCATCTAATTGAACAACTTGGTATCAAAAATTCTGGTTTGAGACCATCATTGTTGGGCTACCGATTCGATAAGAAGGGTAATAGAAGAGTTTGTGAGAAAACTCTACTTGTACACAGTTTGGGATTTGAAGTGCTTTGGATGATATGTAACACACATCCTGAGAATGTCATGACAATGAAGAAATGGAATATAAAGGTTGGCAAAGAGATGTTCGCCATCAAGACAACAATTGAGTAAAATATATTGGAGCATGTCAAGCACGTCATGATGCCTAGAGTTGCTCGGGACATTCTATTTTCACATTTTGCTAAAAAGATGATATGCAACTTCAACTACTAGAGAATGAACTAATTTCAGCTACACGACGTGATATGACTATTAGCCAATTCTTTATAAAAATAAAATCAATTTGCCATGAAATTTTAGTGCTACATTATGAGTCAAAAATAAGTGAAACTAGAATGAGAAGGATTGCTGTTCATAATTTATGCTCAAAATATAGAAGATTTATCAATACAGTTCAAGGTAAGTCGATCCAACCTTCAATTTAAGATTTAGAAAATTTACTTGTTAATCAAGAGATTTTGGTGAAACAAATAGCTGGAATCTTAATAAAAAGTGAAGAGGAGGCTCTATTTATTGACCAATAAAAAGGGCATTTCAAGGCCAACAATTTTATAAAATCAAATAATTATGAAGAAGAAAAATAAAAATGGCTACATGGTAGGAGTTGCTAGCCAAGGGGAGTTCCATTGCTTCGAAATTAAGACTGGTGGCAGAATGAAGATTAAAGAAATGCGATAATGAGTTCTACAATTACGACACGATGAACACTTTGCAAATGATTGCTAGTCAAAGAAGAAAATGGTGCAAGGGAATGTCGGAACCTCTAGCAAAAATCGTAAAGCAACTTGCAGTGAAGAGAGTGAGATTTGGAAGCATAATTTGTGGTAAAGGAACCTACAGGAGATGTCTCTAATGATGATCGCCAAGTAGAAGAAGAGACTGGCTTGAATGCTACAATATAGGAGGAAGTTAAAGGAATCATAGTTATAACACAAAAGTCCAACATGATGGACTATTGCAAGAATTGAATTTTTGATTCTAAATGCTTTAATCATATGATTGGTGACAAACAAAAGTTATAAGAGATATCAAAATATAAGGGAAAAGGTTTTTTGGTAACTGAAAATAACTCAAGCTTCTCGTTTACTCATGTTAGTAAGGCAAGGATCATATTGTGCCACTGATCCAATGAAGTCTAGTTGCAAGATGTCATAAGAAAAATCTTTTGTCAATAAACCTAACTCATTACTCTAAGAATTTTTGTAGTATTCGGCCCATATGATGTTAACGTTTACAAAAATTTAAAGGTAATTGGAAAACCATTATTAAGGGAAAAATTAAAATTTTGTCTACATTATATCTGTTAAATCAATATACATTGACATTACAAGAAGAAAAAAAAAAGCTAATTTTTAGCATGCACACTTAGGACAAGTGAGCTATCACAAATTAAAGGTGATAATGAAAAAAATCTATGCTTAAAGGTCTCCCTCACCATGACATAAAAAATAACACTATCAATGGTGAATGTCAATATAGAAAGGTGCATTAGTTACTGTATAAAGACTCAAAATTCAGAGCTACAAAACCTTTAGAGATTGTTCACTTAGATATATTTGGCTGAGTGAAATATCCATCTATCAATTGATTTTTAGTATATGGTGACATTTATAAATGATTACTCTAGGTTTGTTTAGTTATTTTTTATGAAAGAAGAATCAACAATATTTAACAAGTTCAAAAAATTTAAGGAAAAAAATGAAAAGGAAGTAAGAAGAAAACTTCAATATTTACATATAGAAAATAAGGAAGAGTTAAGGGATTTCACATAACATTTAAATGAGTACAAGATTCAACAATAATCGGTACATTTCAATAGGTCATAATAAAATAATGTTGCGAAAGAAATAATAGACATTTAACAAAAGTTTGTAAAAACTTGCTTTATGCAAAAAATGTATCAAGAAGATTTTAAGTTGAATGTATGAGAAGTGTAACCAATAGGCTTCCTCAAGTAATGTTGAGTTTTAACTTACCCTTCAAGAAACTCTAGCAAATGAAACTTGCAATAGGTCATTTCAATGTATTCAAAAGTGTTTGCTATGCATTTATGCCTAGTCACTTCTGTAATAATTTCGATAAAAAAGCAATACATTGCATTTTTTAGGGCTATAATAGCAAAGGCAAGGGAAGGAAATATTATGACCAGTAACCAAATGAATTTATGTGTAAAAAAATGTTGTATTTGATGAAGTATCATTTGGGCGGTCATCTAAATAGGCATTATTACTTGAATTAAAAGAAATTAAAGAAAAATATGAGTAAAAAAAAGATAATCAAATAGTTTCAACACATTCAAATCCTAAGGGCAAAGTGAATGAGGAATTTAAGTATAATATAAGATGAATTGGTGTCTATAAAAGTCCTTTAATGAGTGAAAATGAGCTTGTGTAAGAGGAAATAAAAATAAAAAGCCCGAAAGGTAAAGAAATTAAACTAAATATGAAGGCCAAATCCAAAATTAGTGAATGAAACTTTGGTTATAGAAAACAGTGTGAAAGAATCATTATCATTTGAGGAATTTTTTCAATGTAACAAATGGATAAATGTGATGAAAGAAGAAACTTAAGTGTTGTAATATAATTAGACTTGAGATTTGATATCGAAGCCTAAGGATGTAAAATCTAGATCTTGCATAAGAGTTTAAAAAATAAAAACAAGAACAAATGGATTGATTGAATACTACAAAGCTTATTTTGTTGCTCATGAATTCTTACAAGTTTATGGAATGGACTATGATGAAATATTTTATATATTGCAAAAATTATGATTGTAAACGTATTCCTTACCCTTGCAACATTTAAGTTTTAGATATTATGGTAGATAAATTTAAAGAATATTGTCCTTCATGGAAGATTAGACCAAAAGATTTATTTGTATTAACTATAAAGGTTTAAAAATTATAGAATTTTTAATTAGCATGGATATTTGCTTTCATATGCAAACCCAAATCTATTTATTAAAGTTTGAGAAAAGAGATTTGGTCATAGTAATAGTTTATGTTAACAATCTAGTCATCACTAGAGATGATAAAGTTGAGGTTCATCAAATCAAGAAAAATTTTTAAGTCCACTTCCAAATGAAAAAGCTTGGTAAGTTAAAGCATTTTCTTGGATTAGAAATGGATCAAAAGAGTATTTCTGTGCAGTAAAATGTGCAAAAGATTTACTCAACAAATTTAGGATTATAAAGTGTAAGCCAATCTAAACTCTTATTAGAGTTAATGCCAAGTTTTATGCATCAAATGGTAAGAAATCATAGGATCTGATCATAAATCAACAATTGGTTGGAAGCTTGATCTATTTAATTTTAACTTGACTAAACATAGCCCATGTAGTTAAAATTACAAGTTGATGCTTGCAAAAACCAAAAAAGTTTCACTTAGAAGTAATGCAACAATTTTTTAGTTATGTTAAAGGAACATTAAATTACAATGTTCTTTATGAGAAAATAGGAAAATTCAAGATAATTGGATGTTATAATGTTGACCATGGTGATGATCACGATACTCGATAGTTGACTACTAAGTACATATTCAAACTAAGCTCAAAGTCTAGGTTATGGTGTAGTAAAAAAAAAAAACCAACCATCTTATTATCAACTATTGATGTTGGGTACAAAATAGCAGTAACAGTAACATGAGAAAGTGCATGCTTAGTACTACTTTTAATGGGTTTCCACTAGTTAGTTAATTATGCAATATCATTACATTATGATAATTAATTAAGTATACAAATGGCTATGAGCCTAACGTTTCATTTAAGGATGAAACATGAAGAAGTCCATTATTACTTTATTAGAGATAAAGTCTTACTAAGTAAGATTAAGATTAAAAAGATGAATACAAATGACCAAATGTCTAATATCTTTACCAAAGGAATTAGTGAAGGCAAGTGTGAACAATTTTGCTTACAACTCAAAGTGACTACAAAAAAAAAAAGCTTATATTTAGGGGGAGAATTGATAATCAACACAAGTACTCTCCATTGAAAATATCCTAAAGTTTATGGAAATAATGTTTTTAATTCCAATTCTTAAAGTTTTTAATCGACATTAGCCCCACAATCTTGAAGCTTCTAGTTTTTAATCATGTCTTCACTAACTTAAGATTGGTAAATAAGTGTAGTGTGTATTATGTAATGGCAACAAGAAAGAATTAAACAAGCCAAGTGAATAAGGTGTCTTAGTGTTATGTAGTGAATCGTAAAATTGTAAGTGTTATGAGGTGTTTGAATGGTGTGTGAGTAAGTGTAATAGACATATACAAGATTGTATTATTTTTTGGGTTGGTAATAAAATGTTCCATTTAAGTTTATTCTTTTACCACAAAAGTGTCTATATAATATACGTGTTAAATAAATTTTCTAATATGTTCAGCAGTATTAATATATAAAAATAACTTTAAGTTTGTGTTTTGAAACAAATCTAAAACCACCTTTAAAACGTAATGACTTATGTCTCATAAATTACTTTTGTAACAAGAATAACATACTGTTAGATGATTAAGAAAAAAATTGTTAGTGATGCGTATGTGATGTCCTTATATAGATTGGTAGGTAAAATATTAGGGGTAAACATGTCGCTTAACTTTCAATTGGGCCTTATAAATATATAACCTAACCTCTTTTTTTTAAGATTTATGATTAATCAATCAAAATAAGTAACAATAATTGAATATGAATAATAAAAATAGAAGTACAAAACTCTTAATTATTATAATCTAAACACACATATGGTTTCACAAGAACATTCTCTAAAAAAATTTAAAAAAAAAAATCACAACATTGAATTGATCCTCAAAGTATGGCCCAAACTACAATCTAGCCTCCAATAGTTTTATAGTCTTGTTGCTTTACACATTTAATTGCTTATTTAGCAATAGTGAAAATATAAAAATTTGAAAAAAAAATGTAAGAAAATTTCAATTCGTTCATTTTCTTTTCTTTTCTTTGTCTTTGAAAAACTCTCTTTACTCTCACACACACTATTTCACACATAATATTTTAAAAAATTAAATAAAAAAAAGAATAACACTTAGTTAAGTGAAAGAAAAAATTTACTAATGAGCTATAAAACTATACTTTCTTATAATTTCTTGGTAGCCAAAAAAGACATAGAGAAAACATGTTTTTTAATTTAGTTTTCTAGTCAAAATTAGATCAAATTAAATATTAAAAAGTGAAAATTTCTTAAATCCATAGAATGGAAGAGAAAGAGAGAGTTCAAATCAAAATGAAAAGGAAATGTATTGTTCGTAATAAAAAAATAAAAAAAATTAAATCACCATTTTATTATTTAAAAGCAAGTTAAAGAAATTGCAAAGTTTCTTTAGGGTTTTAAAGGGGTGGGAATTGATCTTAAACTTGGAATCTTAATATTTCTTAGAGATGAGGATACTCTCATTTTTAATTTTCTTCTTAATAATGTCTTTAAAATGTCAAACTTGGGCTTTTAATGGACATTGGTATTATTGACTTTCCCTCCCTTTAATGGAATTTTTTTAAATGTTGGGTGTACACTCTTGTCTTTTCTGGAAGTTAAGTTTTAAGGTTTTGTTCTTTTATTATTATTATTATTATTTAATTTGATAAT
Organism: Kandelia obovata; assembly: GCA_021464305.1. Lineage (NCBI taxonomy): Eukaryota > Viridiplantae > Streptophyta > Magnoliopsida > Malpighiales > Rhizophoraceae > Kandelia > Kandelia obovata. The sequence continues at coordinate 1,590,264 of CM038473.1, read as the reverse complement.
TAATTATAAATATTTAATTAAAAAAAGGTAAGGTAGTGTATTTAGAAAACTTAATAAACCTACTTAGTAATCATATGACATATTTACCCTAACACATCATTCACAGGTCAAAAAGTCACATGTGTACAACTGACAATTTCTATTTTAACCAACCAACAACGTGTTATTTTTATGACCAAAAAAAAAATATAAGGTATAATTTGTTATATTTTAAAGGTCAAGTGAAATTATTACAAAATGTAAAAATGTGATTATTTATTTATATTAATTTTATTAAATATTTTTACATTATAATTTATAAAAATTACCATGTTTTATATTATGGTTAATATTTTGTTAAGAATTTTAAATAGATATATATTATACGAGATTATATTTAATAAATAATAAAATAAAATATCTAAGATAATTACAAAAAGAAAAGATATTAATTGATTATATTATTTTTTATTAAATATTATTATATATAGGATTTCGTAATTATTTCTATATATTTTTTATATGTTTCCAATACATTAATGTTCCTTTTTTTTTTTTTAATGAATGAATTAACGTTTATGTATTCATATTTGGGTTCGTTCTGCTGGGAAAGTATATTCCCAAAAATATTTGCTCCGTCGGATGTACTGTACACCAAACATGGCCTCATCTGTCATCTTGTGAAGCTGTAGAATCCCACAGCCACTCCTTTGTGCATATAAAACCACAGCCAAAACGCTTACAGGATGCCTAGCTTAATAACATCATCTTCTACAACAAATAAAAGGTAAGCAAGAAACCCCAGAGAAATTACCATCAATTAAGGCCTGAAAAGATGGGCAGCATAGAAGAGGAAAGACTGGTTCAAATGGTACATGATTTTATTGAATCAGACTCATCACCACCCATGTTTCCTGCTTCCTCAAAGTGCCTTTCCTTTGGCCATCAAGCCAATCATTCCACTTTGCAGGTACCTTTGTCCGATATCTTTCCAGCCTCTGTTTATTGCTTTTGTTGTTTTATTGGGTGTTAAATACTTAAAAAGGATTTTTATGATTGTATTGTTATCCAATTTTCACACCTCGATTCTGGAGCTGTTCAGGAGATACTTGGGGCAATGACAGAAATAGAGGCTACAGTTCTCCAGAGTGTGTTAAAGCATATGAGGAGCAAAAGGGATGCTGGGAGAACGGCTAACCTGAGGATGTGGCTTGTCATGAAGCTGGAACTGGACGGCTTTAATGCATCTATTCATCACACTTCCTGTGTCACTTCCTTGGGATGCCGGGCCGGTGATTCTCTCTTCCTCTGTCTCCCCGTGTTAATGAAAACTCCATTTTTCTTTTTTACTCTACCTGTCCACCTTAAAATTGTATCTGTTTTGGCCTAAAGTATTTAAGAATTAGTATCCAAAGGAGGATCGTGGATTATGTATATTTCCTTGAAAAAGCTCTTCAGCCGTTCAGACAGATTTTTCTTTCATTATTACACACCTTGTAGGGAGGAATGGACAGCATTTATACTTTGAAGCTCTTGATAAAAGCAATCATCTTGCTTTCAGTGTGGATTCTAAAGATTCTTTTTCGAATACTTGAACCAGGAAATCTTAGGGAATCATTTATTTTCTTTGTATTCTGGGGATATTAACTGTATTATTTAACATGTTTAACAGGCGATTATGAGTACATAACCGTCATGGTGAATGATCGGAATGGGAAGACACTAAGACAAATAGTGGATATAGACTTCAGGTCTCAATTTGAATTGGCTAGACCAACCACATCTTACAAAGAGCTTACAGACACACTCCCCTCAGTTTTTGTTGGAAGTGAAGACAAGTTAATGAAGATAATCTCCGTGCTTTGCTCTGCTGCTGAACAATCCCTGAGAGACAGAGGCCTCCATGTGCCCCCATGGAGGACTAACACTTACATGCAATCCAAATGGCTATCTGGGTGTAGCAAAGGGACTGCCAAGGGTATTGGTTATAGCAGAGAAAATAGGAAAGCTAAAAATGTGGCACATGGTTTTGGCATGTGGGAAACTCTCATGGAGAAGCCCAACAGAAGGGATTTAGGTAGTGGGTCTGGCTTGTCTAATCAGTTTTCGGATGTGGGTATAAATTGTTGCTGAAACTTTTGCAGGTAGCTCCAATTTTAGCACAGAGATGATTAAGTGGGTGTGAGTGAGTGAATGAGAAATAGCCTCCAATTATGGTCCTTTCAAAATCGGAACATCAAACATTCTGTATTTCAGCCACTGTTGTACGGACACGGTGACAAAATGCAAAATAATATATTGATTTGATTGATTTTCTTTATCGCGATCTTGCTTTTGCTGCAACAGCAACAAATATTGTTCCTATAATTAGGAGTACAACAGCCTACAGAAATGGAGTCTGTGAAATGCGTTGAAAATAATGAATATAGTTCATAGCGGAAACAAAAAGACATGGCTCTCTCACCTTTAATGTCTACTTATGCATACAAGTAATGCTTATGTAGCCCAATTACGTCCCCTTTTGATGTTACATTATGTTGAAACAACCCACAAGAGTTATTAGTAATTGGCGAATGACGAAAGATTAGGCTAATGATGGAGCCATAATCAATTATATTTTGTGGAGCCTAAGTCGACAAGAAGGGATAATTACATGCAAACATGTTAAGGCCAAAAGTTTATCTCATTTTGCTTTGAGTTTCTTGCATTCAATATGTAAATTACATTCAACCTTGTGCTTTTGGTCACATGACTTTCGTTTGATTACAAAAGCAAAGAAAAAACATAAAGGAAACCCAACAAAAAAAAGTAAAAACCAAAAAGAAAATAAAGTGCAACAACAAGGGTTGGAAGTAAATGGTTCCTGGAAGCATATTCGACTACTATTTTGTAAACTAATCTGAAAGTTTATCCAGTACTACTGTTAGTGGTTGTTGGTGTGCCCTTCAAGATAGATTTTTCCCAATTCAAAGAAAAAAAAAAATATATAATTCAGATGCCAATCAAACTAATAAAGTCGCAGCCAGAAAGAAAGGCCACCCATCGTATAATTTGAAGACGTGGCTTTGATATATCCGAGCATATCCACAATTCAGGTGGGGCGCAAGGGCTGAGCCATGAAAAGACACCTGCAAGCTTTAATAAAAGAGAGGAGATGAAACCAGTGGCTCTCTCAAGAAACCAGTGGCTCTCTCAAAAAACCAGTGGCAGGAAACGAGGGAAAGCAAGACTGTCTTCTATGATGGGACAAGACCAGAAGTGAATGGAATATAATTGTTTTGTCCAGGTTCCATTCTTCGAACTGTCCACGTCTCACTGTATTTGTCGATATATATATATATATATATATATTTTTTTTTTTTTTTTGGAGATCTTTTCATTTTTGTTTTATGATATTTTTTTAAATTAATAAATAATAAAATATATATTTTTATTATTTATTTTTTAAAAAAAAAAAATTAAACTAAGCATTCTCAATTTGAGACATTAAACTCGCACATGAAGAACAGCGGCTATTATTTTTTTTATATATATATTTGATGAGATAATATTATATTAATTATTATTATTATTATTAATTTTTATATATCATTTTAAGATAATAAAAATAAAAAATGAATAAATAAAATTATATACATGTTCATTATCTCTAATCTAAAAAATTTTTATTTTATAAGAATTAAGTATGTATAATTTATATTTATTTCACATTAAAAAAAAAGAACTATAGTTATGACCTTTTAATTACAAATAAATACTTTTGTCATTGAGTTAAACCTATTGTAACAATATTTATATATTAACTAAAAGTATATATTTTGTTTACATGTCTATAAAATTATAAAATTATTATATATACATAAAACTTTATAATTTTATCAAATGGAGTTATTGAAATTCTAAATATATATAACATATATTGACTATTTTAGTTATTTCATATTAAAAAAAGAGATCATTTTCATCCCAACTATGTATAACAAATTATATTTGGTTATAATCAAGTACTTAAATGCATGTATACATTTGTTTGAATTTAATAGATTAATAAAAATAACTTATTATATGAATTATAAAAAACATAACAACTCTAAAGATTTGTATTAGTTAATTTTATTTTTTATGTCGATCCAACAATTTTAAATTTGAGTGGGGTTAAAACAAAGTTTTGCATGGTGTAACATTTTTAAATTTATCTAAATTCTATATGAATCTTAATTTTGAGTGGGAGCATTTGTTCTCACTACTATAAAAGTAGATATGTTTTTTACACTAATCAAAGTTTCAAAAATCAAACTTACCTAACCATTTGATTGGTAAAATGACAACTTAAAGCATGTATTGGTTTGATTTTTTTGTTTTTTTCTCTATTCGGACAAGGAAATGACTTAAAAAAATTGATTTGCCTAATTGACTTAGATGATCTAACCAAATAGTAGAGCCAATCAACTAGACATAATTTTGCTAAAAAATTTCATTTCATGTATTTTTTTTTTCAACAAATTATATATAATTACATAATTTTATTAAGAATACTTGTAAATATATACTTAAATTTTATTTTAATAATATTTTATTTGTTTTTATATAATATATAGAAATAACAAAGTACAATCATAAACTTAATTGGGTCATCTATATGAATTTTTTTTTTTATCTTCATTATCTTGCTATGTCGTACAGAAGATCACCTATAGGAATTGATTGTTTAAAATTCTTTTTAACTAAAAATTTTCAAATCAATTTAAGTTTACTTCTCCCTCTGCTCACATAATTTACTAGAGCTCGGTCACACTGCTCAATAAAAGCATCTATTGGTCTATATTGCAAACTCTCAATTTATCTCTAATAGGTGCTACAACCATTTTGCTATAAATTTTCTTATTCCTACTTTAATCCTTCCTAGAGTACTTATACATTTATTTAAGTATTTTCATTTTTGTGACCACTGAGTTAGTGATTAGACTAATAATCCACCGAACTAAATCTTAAATTAAATAAGATTTGGTTTGAATTTAAAATTATAATAATAACAAATCATCTTTGTTAAGTCTACTTTAGTTAACTCTTAAAAGATTGGATAATTTGTTATTTAAGAGATCAATTTCCTAATAATGATAATGTAGCATTAAGTGTGGTATTTGTTACTTTTTCATGGCAATATTGGAATTAGAGAAATAAAACTCTTTTTAGTGAATGTTTTGAATATCTTTTAAATACTAACTAATTAGGTAGTTTATTAGTAAAAATGTTTTATGATGATTTCTTATGGGTACTATTATTACTTAATAATATCTTAGAAATATGAAAAGATATTGATTTTTATTAATTGGAAACCTCCTACAAAAGAGTGGATAAAATTTAATGTTGATGGTGCAACAAAAAGTAATTATAAAGTAACAGTGTTGGTAATATACTCAAATATTATTTAGGGCAATGAATAATATGTTTTATTTGTTATATAGGTTATACTATGTTAGTAAATGATAATTTATAGGCAATTATTAAAGAACTTTAACTTACATGAGATTATGAATTCTGAAAGGTTATATTAAAAATAGGTAAAATTAGTTTGGTTTAATTGATCAAAAGAAAAAAGTGCTAAATGGTAAGAATCACACTTTGACATGAGAATTATATCAACTTTTGCAAAGAGATTGAATTGTTTAATATATTCATACATATAAAAAAGCTTACTAGTGTGCAAATAAACTTACAAATATGGAGATAGAAATAACTTTAGTTTCTTAGAATTACAAAAGCCACTAATAAAAACACTAAAAGTCCTAACTTTAGATATGCATGGATCTATTATTGCTTGTTTAGTGTAATAGATATTAGTTTATTTTAGTTTTCTTTTTTATTTTCATATATATAAAAAAAATAAAGAGAGAGAGATCCAAAATTTTGGTATACTAGTTGAAAAAAATAACATACATGTTTGGTGCAAGGCAAAGAAAAGGTAATGGGGGTGTAATGGGATATATACATATAAAGATAAGTCATTTTTTAGGGTAAAAAATGGAGGCTTAAAGCCTAAAAAACAACATTAAGGAGATGTCCTACTAGATCAACTAATCCTAATCTTATCTTGGTATAATGGAATATTCAATGAGGGCTTTGATATGAAATGAAAGCCTTGACTGAGAGAAATGACATAATTTGCTAGGCAATTCATAACACAATTTTCTTCTTGACAATTGTGATGAATGCATACTTGTCAATCCTAATTTAGTAAATCTTGGTAGTTTTGGATGAAGTTAGTTAGCAAGTATTTGTGGGAGAACCTTTTTCGTAGTCATTCAAGTACCATTAGTGAATCAAACTTGAAGCAGGATTCTTAATAACGACAACACCTCATTTTTTTTTTAATTCCCTAATAATGCCTAAAGTTCTATTACATTAGCTAAACAAATCCCTAAATTACAAGAGAAACCTACTAACTACATTCTTTTAAATTTCAAAGCACCCTTTTTATTGTTGCAAAACCCATATTTTCCTTAGAGGTTTCATTCATGTTTACTTTGATCCAATTCTTAAATAGAGTTGACAAACCAATAAATTATGGGTTGCATTATGTGATAGTCTTTCTTTACAATCAAGTAATGCCCTTATTTTATATCTGTGATTAAACTTAAAATAAATTTAGGGAGATAAATTCTTGCTAGTACTTTGCTTGCTATTACATATTCATTCCTTCATTTTGACATTTCTAATAAGTCATAACAAGACCACAAACCATTCCTTTTGCTCCTAGCAACCATTTAGGTGTCATAACAAGACCACAAACCTCTTTTATAAGTCTAACAATCCTTATAAGTCTAACAATCCTAGCAACCAACTATAACTGAAGAACTTGGCCTTAAAAGCTTATAAGACTAACAATCCTTATAAGTTTACAACTCTTTTATAATCACATATGAAGTATAAGATAAATTCATTGAAGTTTCCCTAAAGATAATATCTAAGAAATTAAGCTAAACCTCTTCTCCATCTTATTGGATTTTTCATAAGCTTTCCTTTTCCCAATTGTTATAAAAAGAAAATCTAATATGTTCAAGAACCTTTAACTGTTAAAGGTGATAAAGCTTTTTATTCTATGCATGACTTAATAGCTATGATAAGTAGGCCTAGTATGCTACTTTTATAATAAACTCTTTAATAAATGAATCCCTTTATCTAATTTTGTCCTAATTATCCTTCCATCAAAGCGTGAACATTATAGGAATTAATTTAGCTTGCATTGACAACAAAGAATTACGGTAGGCCTAGTCCTAGCCCATTCATTATACTTGACATTTGTCCATTGTATATAGTAGTTCATGGTCATTCAAAGGGCATACAACTTATTATTGCAAAGATCTTATTTCTAAAAAAGCAAAGTTTGGCCATTTCCCATGCTTTATAAGTAGTTTTTCTTTAACAACAACTCATTTGTGCTTACCATACCTTATTAAGTAATAAATGCAACCCTTCGAAGGTGAATATCAACTTTGTTTAACATGCAATATTTACCCTTAAGGATCATACCTAAAATATCATGTTTTGTCTTGAATCACCAATTAAGTTTAAAAAGTAATGCCTAATTGGCTAGTCTTAAATTAGGGATTCCCAATCTTCCTTCGATTTTATGACAATAGACCTACTTCTAACTTACCAAATGAATTTTCTTACTTGTTAAAGCATTTGTTTATAATAATTCTTTATTGTATTAAACGAGTTGAACGTAAATAAAAAGAGAAAGACATATTGTTTGCATGGAAAAAGTTAGAATTTCCATTGAGACTAATTTGATTAAGATTAGTTATCTTGCCAATGATGGTTGTCATGCTTGCCATCCTTCTAATTTGTGTTGAACTTTATCTAAAATATATTAATACAAAATTGCAAAAAGCTTGTCATTTATAATAGGCATACCCAAATATTGGAAGCCTTTTGTCACCTAAACACTTATTATGAAACTTAAAAACCTTGCCAACCTCTGGTTAATATTGCAAGACCCTAGCATCTAGAACTTAAAATGGCTAACTCACTAACTAGCAATGATATAAAAACTATCTAAATACTTTTCAACCTCATAAGAGTTGCTTTAACAAATAACATGACATCATTAGTGAAAAATAAGCGAGATATGCTAAGACCACTCTTGGAAATAAAAACAAGCTTCCAATTCCCACCAAAAACCTCATTATGTATCATATAACCTAGTTGTTCCATGCATAATACAAAGAGATAAGGGGATTTGAGGTCCTCTTGTCTAAGTTGTCTAAAGGTTGTAAAAGATTTTGTAACACCATTATTCCACAAGACCCTTACTTTTATGAAAGAGAAACATACCATTATTAAATTGATCTAACTACTTAGTAAGACAAACTTTATAAGAGTATTCCTAAAAAAGTCCCACTGCAGTCAATCATAAGCATTTTTAAGGTTTAGTTTAATGACCATAAATCATTTTCTACTTTTTAAGTCTTTCATAAAATGTGGTACTTCTTGTAAAATAACAATATGATTAATAAATTGGAAACTGAAAAAAAAAGCTTGCATAATTAAGACAACATTGTGCAAGAGAATAATTTCAACTTATTCATTATTGCCTTTAAGATAAGTTTATATATCATGTTGTAGAGACCCATTAGCCTATAATAAACAATCGTTTATAGGTCAACTTTCTTTGGAATCAACACTAAAAGAGTTTTGTTAACCTCCACCAGAAAAGTGCTTCATCAAGATCCTTACAATGAATAAAAAGATTGTTAAACCAATAGTTACCCACTTTTTTTTTTGGAAAAACACAACTTAGTACCCATTTTCCCCCAATGCCTTAAATGGGTATATATAAAATAATGTTTGTTGCACAACCTTACAATTAAATGGTTTAATCAAATGATCATTTTCTTATAAGTAATAGGCAAGGGAGTCATAAAATTACTTGGAGGAGTATCTTCTCTGAAAAGTGCTATTAAAAATACCCACTAATAATATTTTTCAACGTGTCATCATCCCAAACCCACTCCCCTTTTTCATCTTGTAATGCCTCAATTTTGTTCATCTTTCACTAAATAATTATAATTATATGAAAATAATGTGTATTGCGATCACTATTGGCAATTTAATTCACCTATGACTTTTTAAACTATAATAATTCTTTCTTTTTCATTACACCTTATCTAGCTCTCCAATTAATTTAGTCAAAAATGCAAACCTTGTGAGAAATTTCTCTTCATAGGTGCAGGACATCCATTAATATAATATAAGAGCCTTTTCTTCTTAATAATGATATTTCCATATACCTTTTAATTTCATCAAGTAAAAAACCTTTTCAACCTCTTAAAGGGTTATTGGGAAGTCGATTCTAACATTCTATGCTTGATATATGACACTCAAATTTTTAATGCACCAACTATGTAACATAAAACTAAAATAGTTTAATTTACTATATGAGAAATTGATTCTCATTTAGTTTAACTACTAGTGGGTAATGATTGAAGCTCATTTTAGGGAGGCACCTCATTATCGCTTCTGGCCATTGTATGTATTACTAAACATTACATATTATGTAATTAAGGAAATAGCAAATTCTCGTTTATGGATAACAACTTCTTGGTCAATAAAATGTGGATCTAAAGTATCCTAAGTCTACCAAATCCATATCATTTAATTATGGTGCAAAGTGTGCAACTTGTTAACCTTTTAACTCACTCTTTATATGGTGACTTGATTGAATTAAAGACTTTAACAACTAACTATGACAAATTGGTAATCCTATTAAAGTTCCTAAGTTTCTCCCATAACTAACATTTCCTTCAGCCACAAGGATTAGCAAAGACAAATATTAAGTATCATAAAGAGTTATTTGATACTTCAAGTAAGACATAAAGAAACTATTCATCTTTTTTCACCAATTTAAGATTATTATTTTTTATTCCATAACAATCATAGACCATCACTAAAACCAAAGCCTTTTCCCATATAACCTTAGAATACTCAATTTCTTATAAATCTTATTTGCTTAAATACCATTTATTTTGGGCTATGTAAGTAACATAACATACAACTTATGCAATTAAAAAGAAAGATATAATATTAAATAAAGAGAGGAAGAAAATTGGCCTTGCTTAAAAAGGTTAGTTGATTTGTTAGACCCCACCCTTAAGTCCATACCCATTAAGGCCATCCAGTTATATGAGAGTGTCATCTTTTTGAGATTCAAGGCCATGTTTATAATACATCCTCATAATTGTCTTTTTGCTCAACGAGTTATGGATTCACTTGGCTTAGGTCTTACAAGCAGACTTATTATCATAAATTTAACCTTATGTTCTCATTTAAGTTCTAAGAAGTTTCCTAAAGCAATTGAAAGTGTCATCTATCATTCTCTTGCCTCCCTCGATCTAATGAGCCCCTCTAATATGGTAATTGCCAAATTTCTAAGAGGTTTCCATTTGTGAAACCTCAACACTTAAAAAATTACTGATGAATCCTATTTGTTTTAAACCCTATAACACAATATAAATCCCTATGCCCATAACTCACTTATTTATTCTTTGAGTTTCCATTAGTGTCTAACTTTTCTTATTTTGTTTCTTAGGCCTTTTTAGCCATGTTATGTAACATCTTATTCTATTTAACACTCTTCATTCAAATTAATGATTGTCTTTCTAAAGTTGTCATGGCTACTTGAGCACCTTTGTCATCAACTGCCTTGTTAACCATCTTCTCTCTCATAGCTTCAAACCAAGAGTCATCTCCTATACTAAATACTTCTTTCGATTTTGATTTATCTACCGTAAGATGTAGCTTGCCTTACCCAATCATCCCTTTTCTCCCAACCTATTGTATCAACATTTAAGTATTGAATGTTGTCTCTTGCCTTTGACCTTTTTTCCTTCAACTATTCTCTTATTTTCCATTCTTCATTCTAAGTTAAAACTCCCTTTACAAGCTAGCTTTTTTTATGCTTATATCTCTCATAGTGAAAATAAACAAGATGGATGCATTTATACTTGATTAACTACACCTCCCTTCAAATATGATAAAAAAAGTCAAAAATAGTAGAAAAAAGTTTATTTTCATATAAATGTGGGCAAAATTTCCTTAAAATATCTCTTTAGTAGTCTTATCAATCTTCAACATCCAACTAATCTTGTTATCCAACCTTCATAAAGCTTTAAAGCTATAATACTTAATTAGAAGTAAAATGAGATGAATCCACATAACTATATGATCAATCCCAATATTAGCTAGATAAAAGTTTGGCTATCACTTCCTTATTGTGAGATAATGATTGACTACAATAAATGGTCCACCATGTAACAAAAACTCACAACCTTATCTAATTTTTAATTTTGACCAAATAAAACTCATTATCTAAATCAATAAGTTAGAGCTTACCATTTTATGACCATATTTATAATAACCAACAGTAAAGGAAAGTAAATTGAAGGCTCTTCTTCAAAAGCTTGATTGTCAATTTTTTCTTCTAAAGCTCACACATTTTTTCCCTTTTAATTGTAAAAAATGAGAATTTAAATTAGTCTCTAAGGCCCATTTCTCTTTCTTCATTAAAGTCAACTTTCTTCTCCTCATCCTCCTTTTCTTTGAACTAGTCATTGTTGTCCTTCCATAAATTCACCTTACCTAAAGAAAAAATAAAAAATCAATGACAAGTGCCAACCCATTGACAAAAGGTTGAAGGAGTCATATTTATGCTAAATTTGACCTTATTACTTTTGGTAAGTTGTTTAAGCTATACCTCTAAGGTTGTTTGAAAGTTATTACCTATTTTCTCTCTTGAACACTTTTAAACTCAAATTTTAGTTAAACACTTAATTTATTATATTACCAACAAAAATATACTCCATCAATTGTACCCAAGTGATCTTGATCCACTCCATGGGTGTTTTCTTTTTAATCAATTAATTGAATTTTATTAAGTTCATAATAGTGTGAGTAAAATAAAATGGGCTTTAAAAAGTATATTTTAATTTATTACTTGCAATTTGTAAGCTTTAAGATTATAAAATAGTCATAAACCTAGGCAATGACTAAACTTGAATATACTTAATGGAAAATATTTGTTGGAAATTAAAGTGATGAACATATTTAATCATACTTAATAAAATAATATAAAGAGTTAATATACAAATAAATCATGAACTTTCTTCGATTACAAACCTAGCATACTATTAACATTTATCAACAAATTTTGTTAGATTGCACACATGACATACCTATGAGTAAAAATGGACTATATGGCATACCATGTGCCATGCCATATAATATTTAAATAAAATTTTAAAATATTATTAACTACAAAACTAAAACAATCTCTCTTCTTTATCCTCTTCTCTCTTCCCTTGTTGCTCAATCTCTTCTTTCTTATCTACCATATAAAGTTGTTAATATTGATATGGACCAAAATAAAGTACCTTTGAGAGTTTACTAGATCTAACAATTGGTGTCAACAACACCGTTGATACTTATAAGGGACAATGAGTCTTTTCTAATTGTGTTAATGGTTTACATTACCACTAAATCAACTTTAACCTTAATGCCTCCAATCTTGCTAGCATCATAATCCTTATCCTTAAGAAAGAAAGAGATGGGAAGGAAAAGTTCACAACTAATTTTTCAACAACCAAACTCAAAAGTTTGTTCCTTGAAATTTCCTTTCCTTTCCTCTCTTTTCGTAGCTATCAAACAATTGATAACTCAAATTATAATATTATTGTAGTTTTTTTGTCCAAAGATCTATTGTTTTGTATTTTGGTTTCACTAGGTTAGAATTTTGATTTGAAGAAGTAGCATATTGGAATAAGGGCACACTTATGTAAGCATGTTATATATGTATTTTAACGGAATTTATTAATAGATATTAACAATGCACTAAATTTTTGACCAAAAAAAAAATTTAGGAAGACTAAACTATGTTTTTTAAAGGTCATATTAAATTCATTAAAACATGCAAAGTGTATAATTATTTGCATATTAACCTTAATATAATATCATTATAATAGTTCAAAAATTAAATAAAATGAAGAGAGATAAAAAGTAAAAATAAAATATTATTTTATCAATCAATCACTTCTAGCAATTACTTCCTTTTATAATAAAAACAAATTGGTACCTTATAAGTTTTAATGACAATTATCAATTAGAAATAATTTGATAGATATTACACTATTAAATTTAGATTAAAAAATTATAACTAAAGAAAAGAAAAAGGAAAAAATTAATATCACTCTAACTAGTACATTGTCATTCTCTTTAACATTTGTTTTTGCCTATATTTAATAATCATTATATATAGTTGGTTCAAATGATATGTATTAATGGCTCCTTCAACATTAATAAAAGAAATACGCATATACTTTTAGAATAATTCATTACATTAATTTTAACTTTATTCAAAACTTGAAATACTTTGTATGAAATAACTTAAAACACAAAATATTAGAACTTTGATGTATTTAATTAATAATGACCCATCATTTGAATTATTTGACACACTAATGATTAGAGACCAAAAGCAATTGAACTTGAGGGTTTGATAACTTTTTTTGTTGTCCTAATTTCTAATTACTAATAACTTTAGTTATTTTACTAATCACTATAGTGCTCATAATTTATATTGGTGGCAATAAGCCAATTTACCCCAGTAGAAATTTAAAGGTTGACACTTAAAATGAGAATTTAATTAAACAAACTAAAGAAAATGTAAGGTTAAAAAAATTAATGTCTTTTTAGCCTAGTTTGGGTACTTGCTGCATTTTGGTAAAACCTTTTTTTTTTGTTCTACTTAAAAAAAAGTCTTATAAACCAAGCTTGGAGAACAAAGAAGTCTTACAAACCACTTGTTAAGGTTCTTAAAGGTTTTACACATCTCTCTCCTTTTGTGTGACAATAACAAAATTTAGAAAGTTAAGTTGATTTATAAGTAATTACATGTTTATGTTTAGGTCTTCACTACCTTTTTCCTTTTTCTTTTTCTTTTTGTTTTTTCTTTTACTATGTAACCTATAACTAAAATGATTTAATTCACTATATAGGAAATTAACTCTCATTTACTTTAACTAGTAGTGGATAATGATTAGAGATCACCCTAAGGAGTTTCCTTATTGTCACTTATAGTCATTACATGCATTGTTAGACATTACATACTACGTAATCAAGATAATAGTAAATTCTTGTTTTTAGATAACGACCTCATGGTCGAGTAAATGCAAACTTTGAGTATCTTAAATCTACTAACATCATATCATTTAACCACCTTGCAAAATGTGTGGTTTGTTACCCCTTGACCTTACGTCTTATATGGTAAACTTATTAAATTAAAGTGTCTAGCAATTAACCATGACAAATTGATAGTCCCATTGAAGTTCCTAAGTTTCTCCCATAGCTAATATTTGCTTTGACTACAAGAATTAGTGTAGCTAGATGTTAAGTATTATGAAGGGTTTTTGGTACTTGAACTAAGACAAAGAAACTTTTCATCTTTTTCCACCAATTTGAGATTAAAATTCTCTTTATTCCATAATAAACATAGACCACCACTAAAACTTTTTTCCTTTACTCATGTAACCATAAAAAACCCAATTTTTTACAAACCTTGTCTCTATAAAGGCCATTTATTTTAGGCTCTATAAGCAACACAATATACAACTTATGCACTTAGGCTAGTCAACTTATTAGACCTTACCCTCAAATCTACACACATTAAAGTCATTTAGCTGCATGTGAGTCTCATTTATTTAAGATTTAGGGTCTTGTCCCTAATTTATACCTATCATTGCATCATACTGCTCAATTAGTGGTTGATTCATTAAGCTTGAGTCCTATAGTAAACCCTATTATTTTAAATTCAACCTTGTAGTCTTGCCTAAGTTCTAAGAGATTTCCAAAAATAAGGTAAGGTGTGCCATTTATCGTTCTCTCACCTCTCTTGTCCAAGGTTCCCTTCAACATGGTAATCTTTAAGTTTTCAAGAGATGCCAAATATGCCTATGAAACCCTAACACTTGAAAATTGTTGTTAAATCCCATTTTTCCTAAACCTTACAACACTACACAAATCTTTATGCCTATAACCCATTGATTTATTTTTTGATTTTTCATTATTACCTAGTTTTTTTTATCTTTGTTTCTTGGACCTCTCCATCCATGCCTCATGACATCCTATTCTATTTGTCACTCTTAATTCAAATTAGAGATTTTCTTTCTAAAATTGTCACTGCTACCTAAGCATTATTGCCATTGATCACACTGTTAACCATATCCTCTCTCAGTTCCAAACTAAAAGCCTTATCCTCAGTTAAATCCTTCCTTTGATTTCCATTTATCAACCCTAAGATGTAGCCTACCTTGCCTAATTATCTCTTTTTGTCCAACTTGTTGTACTAACATCTAAGCATCATATGTTGTCTCATGCTCTAACCTTTTTTCTTCAGTTTTCCTCTTATTTTTCATTCTCTATTCTAAGCTTCCACTCCCTTTTGATGCTAGCTTGTTTTATGCTTATATATCTCATAATGAAAACAAATAAGATGGATGCTTTTAAACTCAATGAATTACACCTTATGTCTAATATGATAACAAGTCATAAATGACAAAAATAAGCCTATTTCCATATAAATATGGATAAAATTTCCCCAAGATACCTTTTCAATAGTCCTATCAATCTTCAACATTCAACAAATCTTATTATCTAACCTCTATAAAACTTTAAAACTACAATACTTAATTAGAAGTAAAGGGAGTCAAACCCACACAACTAAATGATTAATTCTAAAAACAACCCAATAAAAGTCTAATTGCCACTTTCTTATTATAAGATAATGATCGACCATAACAAATGGTCCATTATACAACACAAACACATAACCATCCATAATTTCTAGTTTGGTCATATAAAACTCATAACTTAAGTCAATGAGCCAATGCTTAACATTTGAGAACCATAACTATAACAATTGATAGTAAAGGAAACCAAATCTAAGGCTATTACTCATAAGCTTGATTATTAGTGTCCTTTTTTAGGGCTCACACATTTTTTCTTTCTCAACTACAAAAAACATAATTCTAGAGAAATCTTTAGTGCCCATTTCCCCTTTTTCATAAGAGCGAACTTTTCCCCCGTCCTCCTACATAAATTGGTTTATGTTGTCCTTTTATGCATTCAACTTACCAGAAGAAAGAAATACATTATGATAAAAGTGGCTTTAGGTTAATCATCATATATACTCATAGCAAATGCTATTTCAATTATAGAAAGTCAAAGGAGCCATCATTATGTTAAACTTAACTTATTACTTATAACAAGTTGATTTACCTTTTCCTCTATAGTTGTTTGAGAGCTATTAACTTTTTTCTCTCTTTTCTCCCTTGAAAATTTATGAGCTCAAATTTTAGCAAAACATACAATTTATTTTATTATTTTTTAATCAGTTAATTAAATTTTATTGGGTCTATAATAGTATGAGTAAATGCAAATGGATTAAATGTGTATATATATATATATCTTTAATTTGTTACTTGCAATTTGTAAACTTTAAAACTACAAAGTAGCAATAAACCTAAGTAATGACTAAACTCAAATATACTTAATTGAAAATATTTATTAGACATTAAAGTGATAAATGTAATTGATCATAATTAATAAAATAATATAAATATTATTATAATAGTTCAAAAAATTGAATTAAATAAAGAGAGATAAAAGTGAATAGAAAAATAATATTATTTTATTAATCAATTACTTCTTTATTTGATAAAAAAAATTAATTAATTAAGTTTAAATGATAACCATTAATTGAATTTAGTTTAATAGATATTGTATTATTAAATTAGATTTATAAAAATTAAAACTAAAGAAAAGCAAAAAAAAACAAAAATTAATATCACTTTAACTGTTGAATTGTCATTTTCTTTAATATTTTTTTATTTGCTCATAATGAATAATCATTATATATAATGGGTTCATTTAAAAGGTGTTAATAACTCCTTCAATATTGTGAAAGAAATAAACATTTAGTTTTAAAATAATTACTTACATTAATTTTTAATTGCATTCAAAATTTGAAATATTCATTAGGAGATAATTTAAAACACACAAGAAAAAAAAGAATTGAGCTTTGATGTATTTATATAATAATAACTCATTATCTGAATTATTACTCTAATAATTTGAAATTGAAAACAATTCAATTTGACTGATTTGAAAGCTATCGTTTTTATTTTTTAGTTTAAATTACTAACTACAAACAGTTCTAATTATTTTACTAATTATTATAAATTGATGGCAATGAGTCGACTTACCCGAATAAAAATTTAAAGGTCGATAATTACAATAGAATTTTAATAAAACCAACTAAATGTAACATTGGGCCGAAGACCCAGGGTCTCCTTGGCCCAATTTCAGAAACTGCTACATGTTGTTACGGCCTTCTTCTGTTCCGCTTGAGAAGAAGTCCTACTAATCAAACCGCTTTCTAGGGTTCTTAAGGGTTTTGCGTCTTTCTCCTTCCTTCCGTGTGACAATGACGAAATTCAGGAAGCTAGGTCGACCTACCGGTCACCGCATCTCCATGCTCAGGTAATTTAATCCTATTTTTTCAGTCCAGTCTGTTCCTTTTATGGTGTGTATAAGATAAAATGTGTTTGACGTAACGTGACGTCTGTAATGGTAGGACAATGGTCTCGCAATTGGTGAAGCACGATCGCATTGAGACCACTGTTTCCAAGGTACATACTTTCTTCTTCGTCTTCTTCTTTTCCTCATTTCCATGGATTTGCCAGGGTTTTATTTGCATGATAATTTTTCCTTTTTTTTTTTTTTCAATCTCTGCAAGCTACAAAATTTGAAGTTTTTATTCGTGTTTTTGGTGCAACAACGTTATTATTTTAATGGATTTTTAAATTCTTTTTTGTCTTCAATTCTGTGATGATATAGAAGTTTGATATAAAGATGTGAGTACAGTGCAGAAAATGTCAGCTCGTTGGATTTCTCAGAACTGATTTTTGTGCCTTTGTTTTTGGTTTAAAGATTGATGCTGAGATGTCAATATATGCTCTTTAATTTTCAGGCTAAGGAGATTCGGCGGCTTGCTGATAACATGGTTCAGCTGGGTAAAGAGGTGGGCATGGGTATCAATTTTTTGTTTTTAGCTCTAGTAAGCTGTGTTTCTGGTGCTGAAAACTAGGTTTAAATTACAAATAGAAAATTAAAAGTATCATGATTTATATGCCTTAATATTATTGTGGTTTGAATTTCTGATTATGCGAAAATTTAGTGGAAATTAAGTGATTTAAGTGCAAAGTTCAAAACTTGCCAATGCGAGGATTTAGTGGTGAAATAATGATTTTATTTCACATTTATCAATATGGAATCTACTGAAAGTTATAAAGTCTCTGTGTGGTGCATACCATGATTTGATTTGCTTGGGGCTTTCTGTAAATCTGTTGGACTTAAAATTTTTGTTCTTGGTTCCATTCTCGTAGAGTGCAATTTCTGCTTAATTTGAATCCATGATTTTGGTAAAATCAATTAATTTTTTCAACTTATGTTTGTTTTCTTTGTTGTCTCTGGACATGAAAACTATTTAAAAATTTTCCCTTCTTTGGGTAGAATATTTATACCCATCCAGGCCCTGTTTGTTTCATATAGAATGGTATGCTGTGAATTAATCTCCTCTTTTTTTTTTTAAAGAATGCAGTACTATTTTTGCTATTGGGAGAAATTCTAAAAGGGCAAAATGTTGATCTTTAAAAGTTGTCTTTCTTTCATACAAGAAGAGCACATTTTAAGATTTGGGCTTATGTTGTCCATCATTGTAGTCCAATGTCACCATTTACTGGCAACTTCAACCACTTTTGGTGATGCTTATTATTGGGAGTGTCACTGTTAAGTTTATTTCATTTTGACCTTGTGGTCATAGGTTTGTCTCGCGGAAATAGCCTTTCTGCCCTTTTTTCATTGTTACCATAAACCAAACAAGGACTGTAAATAATCCTTGTCATGTTGCCAAATGTGTGAGAATGATCCATTGCCATTTTGCTAGAAGTTGAACATCACTGACAGCTACTGCTGACTGCCCTGTTGTCACTGCTCATCTTGTTTAGTTGCTGCCGACTGCAACTGGTTGCCATTGAAGCACTGCATCACACCCAAAGTTGACAAAAATGAGTTCTGCATTGTGCATATCTGAGTTGCAAGCATATGTCAGTTAAACTGAAGATATACTTGTTCTAAAAGGTTTTTTTTTTTTGAAAAACAAATGGATTTTCAATTGATGATGTTACACCTTTTTATATTTCTCTTCCTTCACGATAAATGTATCTTACCTTGAAAGAGTTGCAGGGTACCCTTTGTGCTGCAAGGCGTGCTGCAGGTTTTGTTAGAGGGGATGAGGTCCTTCATAAGCTATTTACAGAATTGTCTTATCGTTACAAGTAAATACTCAAAACTCTTGCTCATTACGTTATGTTGATAATTTTGACTTTTTGTCTTGTTATTCGTGACAGGGACAGAGCTGGTGGCTACACCAGACTTCTTCGGACTCGCATAAGAGTTGGTGATGCTGCACCAATGGCCTATATTGAGTAAGGCATTTATCTCAATTAGGCTCACAGATTTTGCTATTTGTTTAAATCAGAGACTCAGATCTCATCTTCACCTCACATATTGCAGAAGCCTTGTTTTTCTCATTCAGTGAACTCTGATACAATTGATTATTTATTTCCTCTGTGATGACTTAGACCAATGTCTAGTGGATAGTGCAGGGTCAGATATCAATCTTGTGTGGTAATGACAGATTCAAGTTTTACTACCTAGGCTTTGTTTGAGGCCAAGAAAACATGTGACGCTGCATGACTAGATTGCTTTGCTTAACAAAAAGAAGAATGATTATTTTGACAAACCCTATCATCCCAGGGGATGGATACACTCAACATGACTCTTAAAGAACAATGTTGTCACAATCACATGACCTTTCTGCCTTGCCATTTGGAAACCGCAACCAATGTGAAATTCTTTATCCTTTCAATGTTGAGTCCATTTATGAAATTCTATACATCTTCAAGAAACAAGTGATTAAAGAGATAAAATAATGCAGTTGCTGGCAAGGTTGTCTGGTTCAAGATTCTAGCAAGGATCGATTTGTGGTTTGGATCGAGGATCTAAGATTTTACTAAAATTTAAAAATAAAAGTTAACTCACAATTGATACATGGTTTTATAATTAAGTTTTAATTACATGCAATTAATGGCACATATTGAAGAAAATGTAATGGGAGTCAACATTACTTTGAATTAATAATAAATATGTATTATATTTTTTATTTGATATTTAATAATGTAAATTTGAAAAAAGAATTAACCATCATGTTACACAAACTAGGGTATACTTCAAGCTTGTGGAGACCATTGAATTAGAAAAATAAAATTGTAGTTTTTCAAATTATTTGTGCTTAAAAATTACTACAAATTAATATCGTTATATCCATGTGTCATATAAAAATAAATTTAAGATGAATGTTATTTTCAATTGCATTAAATATATAAAAGCGGCTAAGTAGATTTTCATGCTTGGACAAAAATAAGTAGTTAATGTACTATTTTTGAACTAAAAACTGATTAGTGATAATGAACAAATACAACCAAATCTGCAAGATTAAATTTTCAATTGATATATGTATATTGTAGATTTTAATTAATATATAGGAGAATTGAGTAAAGTTCCATAATCTTCTTAGGGAGATGGACAACCCTAATAAAAAGTAAAGAAGATCAAAGAATAAGGAATTGTTTAATCAAACAAAGACAAATGGCAGTTGTTGACTAGATGGTATAATTTGTGATCATGGAATACAGAATGTCTTGGTTCTGAGTAACAGCTAAGGCATGTAGTGTGACTTTTAGGCTTCAACACTTTGACTTTTCCATGATCACAAAATTGCATATAGAATCTGGATCCTATGCAATTCCATGCATTGGATTGCAATTCTAGGATGATCCCACACAATTAGGTTTCTGAGTGCCATTTGGATTGTTGGACATACCAAGCATTGTAGGATTATATGATTCTACAATCTGGATGATGATTTTGATAACCTTAGTTGATGCTGATTTATGGATTACTTTCCTTACTGTTGTTGAGAGCTATGTTTACATTCATCTATAGATCACTATGATAATTTTGCTACTTAAAACTGATGTAAAAGTAGTTCAAATTAACCAGATGTTGAGATAGCAGATACTGCATCTAGAAATCTTCTGTCACTCCAATTGAAGGGGATAGTCTAGGGCTGGAAGTGATGGAGTTCACTATAAAGCATTGAACCTTAGTGTAAGGGTTACTAACAGTGTTATTATGAGAAAAAAGAAGTTAGATAACAATTATTCTACTCTTACACGTGTTAAAAGTGAACCATTTGCAAATTTGTAAGGCAGGCTGTTTGTGAGAATGCTTCTGTTGGACCTATTTGACTGCACTCATTCCATCACTTTTCCTGTATAGAATCACTCTATCATAATTGAATGGGCAAATCTCCTCTTACAAAGAAAACTCCAAATCATATAAATATTTATATAGAGGCTTTCTCACCACCAACATGGGGGTGGGAGAAGGCATTTCACCAGCAACCCTCTTACATGAAGGCTATAAACCAGGTAGTTTGAGGATAATTAACTAATGCAGTACTGGTGTGCACATCTGATCACATGGTGGTTGGTAGCATGAATTACTGGGAGCACATATTCTCTTGAGAATCTAGTTGCAATTCTTTTTCAATGATGATAATTATGCAATTCAGCATCTGCAAAAGAAATGCCTTGTAACACTAGAACCCATCAGATACAATTGTATCATAAAGATGATGGGATTCGAACTCTATTGATTTCTGTTGAAGCTTGCCTAGTATTATTTACTGATGTAATTTTTGGCTTGTGCGAGCAGGTTTATTGACAGAGAAAATGAGCTTAGACAGTCAAAGCCACCAACGCCTCAACCACCACAAAGAGTTCCTTTGGATCCTTGGACAAAATCCCGACTTAGCAAGCAGTTTGCACCCCCAAAAGAGGAAAAGGCATCTGAGCCTGAGATATGATGTGGCAGTCAGTTGAACTTTTCTTTCAATATTGTTTTGCAACTGATTCAAATCTTGTAAGCATGCAGCCTCCAGCTTCTTGTGCAGAATGTTTCAAGGATTACTGGCATTGGGAATTATATCAGTGAATGCCTCATTAGGCATGTCTTTTTGCCAGAGCACAGATAAGAGGGTCCAAGCAGGGATCAAAACTATGTTATTATTCTTTTTACCGTTGGACTTTTACTTCTATTTGGTGGGTAGGGGGGAAATTGGTTCTCCTCCTCTCCATTTTCCTATACCGAAAGCATTTCTCGAGCACAGACATTCTCCCTTGTCTATCCATTTTCCTCTCCCTTTCTCCTTTCCCTTCTCCCAAACACTTTGTTGATCTAGAACATTCGAGACCAAAGGTCCCTTCTAGGAAGGATGAGCATGTTACATTTTGAACAAGGGTTGAAAATTTGCTTGTAAATGTGAAGAATGGGGATTTATTTACACACTTGAGATATTATTTCTGAAATCTCTTATTCAAAAAGACCAATTTTTGTGGAGAACGGTGATTACACCTATTCCTCAAACTCAAAAGGACTGTCCTCTTAAAAAACTTTGAAAAGGAGGACGGGGAAATTTTGTAGGTAATGTATAGAGAAAGCTTTAGTTTTGTGCTGCTTGTTCCATTAAGCTATTTGAGACTTTGGATTATCCAATTGAACATGAGTCTTTGTATATGATTGCCAAGCTGCTGTTGGAAAGATTAGTATATTGTAATGTATGACCTAATATAACCCAGATTGAACCAAATCAAACTAAAACTGTAACCAAAATTATAAACAATCAGTTAATTGGAACTAACAAGGCCAGGGATATGTCTAGTATGTAGTGCGGCCCATCTAGTATGTGGTATTACTGAACAATTCGGCTTTAAGTACAACTCAATGTGTTGATTAAAAGCATTTCACCCGCGATATAGCCATGTCGATAAGGATTTGGGATAATTCTAGTTATATGAATGAGTTAGGCCCAGACCTCAAGAAGTCCCGATATTTGGCCTTGTGTTCGAGCCTGGGGCTGAACAGCGAACTTAGATCTTGGTACACTA
The DNA here is from genome assembly GCA_021464305.1 of Kandelia obovata. Classification (NCBI taxonomy): domain Eukaryota; kingdom Viridiplantae; phylum Streptophyta; class Magnoliopsida; order Malpighiales; family Rhizophoraceae; genus Kandelia; species Kandelia obovata. The sequence goes on along the minus strand of CM038473.1, from coordinate 1,567,102 downwards.
ATTATTCTATTACACGAGCTAACCTGTGAGGGTCTCATTAGTTATTTTTTAACATTTAAAACTCATTATAAGAGCATATATAAATAATAAAATACCCTTTTCATTATGCAAACTCATGCTACCACCATAGTACACCCCCCCCCTTTTGCAAGAGGATTTCTCTCATTCTTTTCAAAATCGCTCCTATGTATACTAACTTGAGCATTAAAATGCTAAAGGTAAAAAGTACTTTTTGCCCATGTTTTCTTTTCTTTTGCGGGATCACTTGCAAAATTAGATTATTTGTTACACTCTCAATTGGAGATACTATCATTTGACATTTTTTATGCGACAACATTTAGTACCTATTGCTAAGAGCAAGTCATACTGATGGAATATCTCGCACTCCTATTATTTTCACCCTTTACAGTCATTTTAGAATGCACATAACTCGACACCACCACTACAAGACAAAAATGACTATTTCTCTTTCTTGCTTGTTCTTACAACTTCTCACTATTGAATGTTATACTAAATGAGATCTTCATTAGCCATCTCTTGAAGTTAATAACTGATGGTTGACTTACTACCCTCAAAAGCCATATGGATACTCTCAATGTGGTCCTTGCAACATAAGACACTCTTGCTCTAAGAGTGCAAAAAGTCCTTTAGTAGTTAGGGAACATCAATACTACGAGGGGGTTGTTATTGAAAACCATAAAGGTCTTAACAAACCACGTTATCCACCAACAACAAAAAGGTAAGACCAAGTGATTGCCCCACTTGCAAGGAACCAAGAGGGAAATGCTCAATATTCACGTGTTGAAGAGTCTTCCCTCTAACATAAAGACAAAATCAATTGGTGTTCCCACCATAAAGCTCCAAAGGTTCTTTATCAAGATCTTTCTAAGGGCCATAACATCATCACCACACACTCAAAAGCCTTTCAACAATGTCTTAATAGAATCCTAAAAGGTACTAATAAGAGGATGTAATGGAATCACAACACGTTACCTCACCCCAAAAAAAGGGAGACCAAGTAGCAGAGTAGTTAAAAGACATCTAAAGGCAAATTGTAGTTTTAAAGGATTTAATACATACATAGCACAAAGAATTCCAAAAAATTCTTGAACTTTCCTTATTGAAGAAAATACTATAAGTGTTAGTGCTAGAGAAATTTAAACTCTCCACACTAGATGCCTATGATAGCATAAAAGACCTTATGGAATATTAAAGTTGATTATGAACCCTTATGTTCTCATAGGTAGCTTGAAACGCTACCATATGCAAAGTCTTCTTCACAACCATGAAGGATACTTCACAACATAGGTACTTCAAGCTCTCAACTTATTCCATTAATAGCTTGAAACCATTATGTGAACTATTCCTAAAAAGATTTTTCATAAGCAATAGATGAAAGAACTCATTAACTATCATCTCCATTTAATAATGATTAAATGTGTCACTAAGAGAGTACATGGCTTAATTTAACATCTCAATGCTTAACATTAAGGATCTAAAACCATAAAAGATGATGACCCTATTCATAGGGAGCTTATGAAGGTCAAAGTTCATATGGTCACGTAGCAAGAACACCTTTTAGATATTTATTGACCTTATGTTGAAGGTAGAGTGTTTTATTAAAAGAGAAGAAATGGGCAAAGTCCAAGATAAGCTAAATGAGTCCTAGTTGACTTAAGACCATTTTGATTGAAGTTTAAAAAATATTCCATGAAGTGTAAATAGAAGAGCACTTAGAGTCCAACTCTTAAGCACAATGATAAAGATAAGGATCTTAAAAGACATAGGTACTCCAATTATACAATGCTTACATCTCATTTTAATTATTTTTGCTTAAGATACAAGAGAAGTGCCTATTGGCTCCATATCATTGTATAAAAGCACCTCTTAGCTATCGTGATACTAATAAGGATTATCATTTCCATAAGGATCAAAGTCAAAACACTAATAAGTGTTACAAGCATTGTCATGAGGTAAAGATGTTCATTAAGCAAGGTTATTTTCAACAATTCATCTGAAAACCTCATTGAGGAGATTAGGCATGACATGACAATAAGCCCAATGCTAAAGATCATGGTCATAGAGACGTCGTAAGCCTGGTTGATGAGTTAGTCAAAACTAGAAATGGGCAGACTTACGACTAGTACCAACACCAGAAAGAAGTATAATTTAAATAATAGTGAAAAAAAAATTCTTGAATAGCAGGACAACCACCTTGAGGAAGTCATATGCCAATATGTATTTAATAGTCAAGGAATAAAGAGTTATAGGGAAGAAGAGGACTGTTATGTCATCTTTATAAATAACAACTTGGAGGGTGTCAAATACGCTCATGATAATCCTCTTATTATTTCATTAAATATAGACAGTTTTATATTAAAAGAATTATCGTAAATATAGGTAGTTTGATGAACATAATACTCAAGTTCCTTTGAGTAGATGAAGTTTAGATTAGACAAGCTAAAGACCACAACTTTCCTTTTATATTGATTCTCGTGGGAATCTAATGTCCTATGATGATGTATTGAGCTCCTTGTTCCCATTGGATTTGTCTCAATGACTACCATAACCATATTACAACTAATAATAGTGGATCTTTCGTCTTCATATAATGTCATCCTAAGGCAACTTATCTTTTGAATCCTTAAATAACTAAAGGTTGACATAATCCTAAAATGATTTATACAATCTAAAAACTTTTATCCTCACATTTGTGTCAAATCAAGTAATTGAAGCTAACCTTAAAGATATTGATGCAATCTAAAACTTCCATCTCTAAGGTTTGCTAGATATATGTAAATACTTATTGAGATCATAACCTACCTCAATAAGTTTATATCTTGGTTTAGAGACAAGTAACTCCCTTTCTTTTGAATCCTCAAATAGCTCACAAACTTTTAATGGATTAAGAAATGCTAGTAGGCTTTGAAACAATTAAAGTAATATATATCAACAATCTTGCTACTTAGTAAGTTAATGTATGAAGAAACCCACTACTTATACCTGGTGATAAATTTGTCCATAGTGAGCTCAATTCTTGTTCATGATGAATTTGGTGTATAAAAACCAATTTAGCATGTCAAAAAATTTTTTAAGGGAGTAGACATTTGATATCCTAAGTTTAATAAATTGAAATTTGTCTTTGTGGTTATAAAATGAAAACTAACGCTTTACTTTTAAGTGCACAAGATAATTGTTCTCATAAGCCAACTTTTGAGGTTGGTATTGCATTGACATGAAGTGGTTTAGAGCCTTTTGTAGTGGTCCACTAAGCTAGGAGGGTTTGACATCCAAATTGTAGCCCTACATGGTGATTAAGGCTCAATACCTTACCAACTTTATAAATTACTACATAAGTTTCAATGAGAATGAGCTAAAGGAGACTAGACCAAAGAGTTTAAAACTAGTTTGGTATTTGTAAACGATAAAGATAATATTAGAATATACACTCCACTTTTGACTTCTGCTTTAAATAATAAAGTGAAATATGTGGCTCTTATCCCAAGGATAAGGATCATAAGAGCTTAAAAATTTTAAAAAAAACTTTAAATTTTCAATGACTTCAAGCTCATAATTGTCAAAATAAAAGGCAAGTTCAAGGGAAAAGAGGATTTATTAATAATGTTAAGTGTCAAGCAAAAGGGCATTATATTCACAATCAAACATATCCCTCGAGCTAAAAATTCAATGATGGAAATTATATCAAATCTTTAACCTAGTCTTAAGGCCAAACTTGGTTGGGCTATCTTTATACAAATTCTTAAGAAGCCTAATTACTAGGTCAGTTTAGAAGAAGTCATACTTATAGACCAAGAAACCTCATGGATGGAAATTATCATCAAGTATCTACAAACTAAAGGCCTCTTAAAGGATAGGGCAAAGGCTAAATGAATGCAATACAAGGCAACAACATATATCATGCATAAGAATTGACTATATAAGTAAGCTTGCTCCTTAACTTTACTTAAACACCTTATCTAATTAAGTTAGAATATATGATGAAAGAAATTTATAAAGGAATCTAAGGAAACAATAAATGTACTTATATAGTAATGACTAAAGCTCAAATTCAAGGGTTTTATTGGCCTACAATAGAGATTCTAAGACATTTATTAGAAGGTGTGACAGTGTCAATGCTTTAATAATATTTCTCAACTAATAGCAACACAATTCATAACAATCTTATCTCTTTGGTCATTCCTCTAATAAGGGATTAACTTGATTGACCCTTTTCCAAAGCCTGAGACAACAAGGAAATAAGTGATTGTTATGTCGGATTATTTCACCAAATAGGTATAAGCTGATAGTAACCTTAATAATGACAAAAAATTGAAAACTTTGTATAAAAGAGTTATTTATTATTGTAGAATTCTCAAAGTTTTTATCATAGATAATAAAAAATAGCTTAATAATGAGAGGTCTAAAGCCTTTTGCTCCAATTTGCAAATCATTCTAAAATTCACAACAATCAAGTATTTGCAAATTAATTGTCAAGTAGAAGTGACTAATTGTATCGTAATCCATGACTTTAAGAAATGACTAGGAAGAAATACAGGATTATAAATAAATGAGTTGTTGGAAAGTCGTAAGACTACTACATAACTCTAAAAATTGCCACAAGGTATATCTATTTTTCCCTAATCTTTGGAATAAAGACCATGGTTCTAGCATAAATTGATGTAGCAAGTCACAAGAACCTTTGTTTTGACAAAAAAAAAACACTTAAATTCATTAAACAAGAAGAAAGAATAGTTCCTTATTCGAATTATGACTTACCAAATAAAGATGGTTCAATATGCTAAAGGATAAAATAACTTTTTTTTTTTTTTTTGCTAAAGGCAATGTTGTGATTCAACAATGGGAACTAAGTGCATGTGATGTGGAAACTAGTAAACTCACAACAAATTGGAAAGGGTCTTACTATATAATTGAAGAAATTGTCCTTAAAGGCTATATAATCATGTAAACAAATGGAATCCCCATACCAAAGGCTTGGAATTCTACTAGCTTAAAAGAATAGTTCAACTAAGTAAGACTTTATTGCAAAAGTGTTTGAAAAATAAATTGTAATTTCTTTTGTAATATGTAAGCATCTTTTGAAGCAACAAAAATTTTTTTTTCTTTTGTTCATCTAAATATACCCTAGTTCAAAAAGTCTATATGAGTAAGCCTAACTTCTAAAGCCAACTTGCTTTAAAGGGAAAGCTTACTCAAAACCAAACTAGGCCTTATAAACCCTAAAAGCCAATCAACCTATAAGAATCATGCATATTAGGAAAATATAGGTCATCCTTAAAAGATCTTGATATGATAATTTTTTTCAGAGAGTGTTAGGATGAAATTGCATAAATGGCGAGTCTTAGAAAATAATGCCATAAGACCATTTATTGACCTGCTCAAACAACTAGCTCATGAAAGAAATGAGCTTCATTGAAAGGAGTACATGTCGATCTACCCAAAAAAATGATCCATTATAAAATAACCATGTCTTCACATAAAGCATATGCCACTAACTAGGCAAATTGGGCAAGAATTAGCTCACTTGTACGAGTATATCATGATAATACTAAGAAAGTATACGTCATTGATTAGGTAGCTTAAGCAAGAATCTAGCTTACCTATGAACATGTTAAATTGATATTAAGAGGGCACTTGTAAACTATTAGCTCAAATTATTTTCGTATGAAGGATATGACATATAAATGAGCACATATAAAGTTTGCCTATAAAGACATGAGAGATCTTGTAAACAATGACCATTTGGTGAATGTACTGTACCTTTTATATCCTTACATTAGGACATTATCAAATATACTTTCTAGCTAAATTATGGAAAAAGAAAGTAGAGAAACAAAGTGCAAAAAAGAGAAGTAAAAAAGAAAATAAAATAATTCAAGCATAAAACTAGTTTTACTTTATTAAAGATATATATGAATTACAAGTTATAAAGAACATCAAAGCTAAATGAAATTTGGGAACTACATATTGAGATCAATCCTAGCCACTAAAGAATATTTTTATTGCCATAGTAAGGGCACAAAACTACTAAACACAAATGAATGAGATTGGTGAGAAAATGTGAAGCAAAAGAAAACATTTACTCAATGTCTCACCAAGCTAATGCCTTTAAGACCTATTACCTAGTAGAGTTAGGCTAGGAGACCGACCTTCTCTGTTCATCACACACCATTTTCTTGTTAAATAAGGGAAGAGAATGTTGCAATGAAAGGTGATGAAAAGTAAGAAAATTAGTTATTGCCCCCTAACATTAGTTTGGCTAAGTAAACACATGGCGGGGTGTGATTTATCTCATAAGGACCACGATGAGGAGTATTTTTTCTTAATAATAAATTAATAACATGTAAGGAACCTAAAAAGAGGACTCCAAGAGAAAAGTATCATTAAGACTCAAAAGCTCTATCAACAAGGATTTAGGTCTAAAACATGGTAAGTTTATGTAGAAATATTTTTAAAGGTTATAAGGATGTACTACAAGTGATAGAATTAAAACTGTATTTATAAATGATTTTCCTCAATCAAAGGGTCATATGTGGAACTTATTTAGTAACATTTCAATTGTTGTCAATTACAGGAAACACATTATGCAAGATTTTAAAGACAACATTAAATTTTGTGGTTAAAAGTGTAAAATTACTTTGATTACAAAAATCCAACAAATGTGACTATTGAAATGATAAAAATCAAAGGACTCGCACACACTTAAAGTCTATAAGGTAAGTAGTAAATAATGCCAAGATATTGTAAAGAAGAAATCTGAAAGGTGTAGTGCAAGACGTGATGCAATCACTAAGTTAAACTAATTGCATGGACAACAAGGATCATTTTATGATAAATCAAAAACTTAAGTGATCTCAACTAAAGGCCTACTTAGTTGGGGCGATAAGCTCATCTTAGGAACAAGTGACCTCCTAACAACTATTGTAGGGTGTAAGGAAACACAAGTTGAAATTGCGCGCTAATATGCGAGATAAAAGTTATGAAGCAAAAGTTTACATAACTTCATTATGTAAAAATTCAATAAAAGGAAAACATTCACTAACTTCATTAAATGATCAAAAGTCTTCACAACTCTAAAAGCTACTTACAAAAGGAATTAAAGAGCTTAAGATAAAAATAATATGCTCTAAGAATAGCAACAACAAAAAATTGATGTCATTTACATAATAGGGTCTTTAAGGGTTTTTGGGATGGTGATTCTCTCATGCAAATTATAAAGGTAATGACTTAAGAGAGGTTACAAGTAAGCTTATGCCAATAGAAACTTCCATAAAAAATATCTCTATAAAGTCCAAGCTCTAACCAACACCTTCCAACTCCAACTAATATCTAATGTGAAATGTCCACTCATTATATTCCTAATTGGTGATAAAAGACTCGCATGTCTAATAAAAATCTATTAATTCCTACTTCTACTTCAAAATTTCTCAACTTGATGTTTAAGCTCTTTTATTTTAGTCCAGAGCTTAACCTCCATCTTGAATGAGTCTATTTCCAAATTAGCACTAACTTTACACTTACCCTCTAAAAGCTCCACCAAATTTATCACTTAAAAGTTAAGGCAAGATCATGAGGTCTACTTTATAACAAGTTTTTCCTTTAGTTGCTAGTAAAGTGTAAAGGTCTTTTCCCTCTCTTTATCTGTGCTTTCATATAGGAAATGGAAATTGGTCTCTTGTCTAAATTGATATAGCTCAAAATTAAAGGATGGATTAAATTGAGGGATCTTTAACACTTTATGTTATATCTCTCTTAATAACTAAATCATCCCATCAAATATAAATTTAATCTCATTGTAAATGTTTTCAATAGTTACAAACTCCTCTTGAGACAACAACTTAAGTAAGAGAATGAGATCTCCTTTTGTAGTAGTAGTGTAATGAGTAAATTGGTTGTTCCTATTAAAGAAACTAGCAAAGGGATTAAACTCTCTTCTGGTTAAGGGAGTGAGAGTATTGTCTATCTGATGCCTCTTCCTAGAAAAACCTTCACCCACATAGGAGTTTGAATAAAAGGACTTTGCAAAATTAAGGGGAAGGTTATACTTAATCTCCTTTTGCAAGGAAACTTCTTGTTATTAGTGAGGACTAAAAGCCTTACTTTAACATTGATAGAGTGTTTATCCTTGCAAGCCTTAGGAGATGATTTCTCTTTGTAATCTTTGATGAGAGTTGACTCCTTAATCTCAATGATAACTTGGTTACCAACCTCACATTTTTCTTTAAGGAGTTTTTGACCAAAAATCTACTTGTCAAAAATGTATCTAATAGGAACAAAATCTTAAGTAGTCTTCTCTTCATCAATAATAAGATTCTTAAGAACCTAGGTTGATGAGGTGCCCACAACTTTAGCGCCACCAATTTCCTAACCATATTCTTTAAGAAGATCCTTAAAGTTAAAAGGATTCTTTTGAATTTCTCACCTATATCTAAAGGAAAATTTAAGATTAATAATGCAAAGTAAATTCTTTGGAACTAACAGTTATGACAAACTCTAGATTTGTGGGTTCTAAGGATTCATAAAGATTTGAAGAAGCATTAAACACCTTTTCCACCCAGATTATGGCTTCTCGGCATATGTCATCATAGCTGATGATAACTTTAAATATTTTCTCCTATTTTGAAAAGAAATTGAAGGGTAAGGCTTTACCTCTCCTTGGGAGTAATTAAGCTATAATTTATGTAAATCACTTCAATCATTAGGTCTCTGAAATGTTATAACCTCTTTACCCTTGGTAGCAATAAATTTAAAGAAGTATCTTATGAGTGTCAAATATCACAAGTAACTAATCTTAAGGTAATCAATTAATGGAAGATCTTGTACATTGTAGAAAATATGATAATTCTAATTTTTCCAAAATCTAATGTCATCTAAAATCCCCACAAAGAAGAAATCCTTAAAAGACAACATAAACCTTACAGGTTATCCCTCTAACTCTTTCAATATACGAGCAAGCTCCTTCTCAAAAGATAATTGATGTAAACTTGTCTTTAGGAGAAGATACATAAGGAAAGCAAAAAAGCACTTGGTTAACATGACCTTAATTTTCCTTAAACAAGTATAAATGCACAAAAACTAATTATCTGTGGATGTCAACTTATGGTTAACAATTATTAAATGTAAGACTATAATACATTAAAAACTCCTATAGAGTCTGATGTATTGGTAGAAACAACCTTACTTTGATCTAACATGCTCTATGTATTTGTGAACAATCTAACAACTAATACATCATAAAGATTTAATATTCACTTTTAAACCTCTTTTTGAGGTCAACTAAATTAAGATGTGAGAGAAAGGGGTTTATATAGCAATTAAGGTGGCCTTAGGTCACATTGACAAGTGGATGAGTGGATCTCTTTAGGGCATCAAAACCAAAATTCAAATAATTTAATTTACATGGTAAAGGATTATGCTTTTGTGGGAGGACCCACTCCACAAACTAGATGGAAGGAGAAAAATTGTCTTATACACAATAATTCTCCATGCACATTAGTTATTTCTTTGAACTCTCACAACAATAAAGTGTTAAAGAATTGTAGAATAAATTTTTCATGTTTAAAGGAACTTGAAAAAAAAAACAAATAAACAATCTTGGGTAAAACTTTTAATGAAATAAATAAAGGTTAAAAAAGACACTCTTAAAATCTTTGGTATTTTTAGAAAAATATATCTGAAAGAAAAGGCATAAGTAATTGAGGACACATGACATTAGCATAAATACCAATTACAAAAATGTCACTTTTTCCTCCCTCATAATTTACCATAATATTTCAAGTTCATATCATGTTATAAAAAAAATAATTAAAGTTTTGCTTAGAAAGAAACCAAAAAGTTCAAAAAGAAACTTGCTCAAAACTCTTTTAGAAAGCAAAAGCTCATCTTGGCTCAACATAAGGAGAAACCAACCTAGCCTCTTTTCAAAGGTCTAAGTCCAGCTAAGCCTAAGTTTTCATGGAGTAGTAAAAGTAAAACATACATCTCAACTACTTAAAGCTAGCTTAGGCTAATATACCCTTACATCATTAAATTCAACAAGTTGACATTTTTATTCCAACAATTAAAAAGCTATAATGTTACAAATGAAAGAAAAGAGAAACAAAGTTACAAGCACATATCAGGAGAAATATAAGAGGGTTATCTTCAAGACCATTTCCCACTTTCAAAATTCAGAAGTGTAGAATTGAAGATAGGAACTAATATAACAACGCTCTCTTTATCTTAATTATAGTCATGTTTAATAGATTGACATATCAAATCCTTGGCTTTGCCCCAAAACTTATGTCTAACTTTGTCCTAATCCCTATTCTTTGCATCTCAAATAGCTTATTTGTGGGTCATGAGTGGCGTTATCATTCATTAGACATTAAGTTTGATTGCCTTAGCTCATAACTGACCCTTTAAGTCACCCCCTTCTTTTTATGAGTTGTTATGTTCTTAACTAGTTTAAGTTCTTCTTAAGAAGTTTGAGTTCTTTAAACTAGAGCCCATAGCAGAAGCTTTGGCCCTAAGGGCATTTCTCTTTAACCTGTCATTCTTAACACCATGTGTGCCCTGATGCTTCCCTTCTAGCTTGGACATTCTTACTTATAACCTTAAGTTCTACTTCTTAGCTTCTCTTTTCCAAGCTAGCATGATATGTTATATATGAGCAGATGACGAGTCAAGCATGCTAGATCTTTCATGTAAAGGCCCTTTAGCTTTGTTCCTCTAAGCACTATAAAGTTAAGATCTAAGATGATGGTCATCATAATTACCTCTTTAATGTAATGGTTATAAGTGATATTGGTTAAGGGTTCTCCAAGATTAATAGGAAACTTAGTGAAAACAAATGTGGTAGAATAACTCCTTATGTCATGCATGCCTTATTCGATAGCAAACACTTAAGGCATAGTTAAAGAAGAATTCACATTAGCCAAACCTTAAGGACTTGAACCTATATAAATTAAAGGCCATGAGCTCCTAGTAACAACCCTTTTAGATTTATGAGCTCCTTCGAATTTACCAAAATAGAACCAAGACCCACAATCTCTTTCCCCCTCTTGTCCAACCTAGCCACTTTTACTTCATTGTAAGCCTCATCATCTAGCTTAGGTAAAGCATTGACATTCTTAAACACAATCTTTTATGCCTAAGATTTTCTGGGTATAACAATTCTACCCTATAAGTCCCACTCAGCCACATCATCTCCTATCTCCTCTCCTTAAAGGTAACTCACAAGTGACACTGGCTTTAACGAACTTATTCTTCATTAAAAGAATAGGAGGCTTGACAACTTACTTCTCTAGTGAAAATTAGATAAGGTAGTCTAAAAGAGGATTAACTTAAACAAAAAAGAAGCCCAACCTATAACTTTCAACTTTATTAGAAAGCCCTTTCATCATTTTCTCCTTAGATGTGTAACCACCTTTTTAAACAAATAGGCAAAACCTTCTTGCCACCAAAATGAATTATTATGACACTTATGACATTAAAAAGAACAGTGCTAGTACAGGTAAGATTCATTCAATTGCATAAAAAGACAAACCCTCTAAGGATTGTCACTTACTAGGAGTGATTTCCTCTAAAGCTAGATTATAGTGCTACAAAAATCCTAAATTGGGCTTAAGTAAAGGAATTCTCATGCCAACCAAAATACTATTATAGTACAAAGAAAATAACCCTTCAAAAGATGGTAAGCCCTTCCAACTTTAGGGCAATAAGAATGTGATACTTTGAAGGAAAAGTGGTCCTCACATTGTCAATCAAAAAGTATGTCACCTTGTGAAAAAGGCTACTCGATGGTGCAATTCACCTCCCTATAAGAAGAATAGGTTTCCAATGAGAAGTGGTATTGCATTCATAAATAAGTTCATTGTCAAATGTTTACTTATTCTTGTCATTTGTAAAAAATAGTAAGAATGTAAGAAAGTTCAAAAATTTTAAAAGTAGTATAAGAGAGACTCGACAAAAGATGAATGCATTTCAAAAGCCTAGGACCGATAAGTAAGCAACTCTTTGTAAACTATGGAAACATATATAACAACAATTATTGTTAGTAAGAACTACTAAAAGTCTTGGCTTGATTCAAAGTTTCTTTGGAATGGAGATGCAACTCGTCTTTCTTTTCATGAAAGGGCAAGTAATAAGATTTGAATTAATTCTAACTATTAAGATGAGTCTGGGGCCAAGCCTATGAGAAGACCTAGTATCCACCTTGCACCCTAAGCTAGGTCTTAGTCATAAGCTTGGGCCTGATACATGGATTACCTTGCTATATGAGCTAATACCTAAGGATCCCAGCAGTTGTTTTTCCAGCATTCAAAATCTACCATGGGAACATATAAAAAGGATTGAGTGCCCTCTCCACAGTACGTACAAACATCTAATGTATTATTACCAATATACACATACTTTGCATAGGGATCTTTCTGCTCTCTAAAATTACTCTTATACATACTAATTTAAGTTTTAGAGTATTAATGCTAAGAAGTAGCTTCAATTTGAACTTTTCCTTATTTTGCATATCTACTCACGAAACCCAAATCATTTCTTGAGCTCTCAGTTGGAAACACCATCACCTATCGAACAAAAAGTGCAAGAAATTATTCAGCATTTTTCGATTCCTAAGAATTAGACTGATTTAGTGAACAACACGGAGAGTACATTCAATTTGACTTCTAGAATTGCAAGACTCTTTCTTATTGATGACCAATAACTTCAACTTGCTTTTCACGTCTGCCGACCATACTGGAGATCCATTACAGCTTTTGGTAGGGAGTGTGAATTTTGGGAACTATTTTTGCGCTAGTTGTCGGAGCAGTTATCCAATTCATGAATGCTTCGCCGTCTTGGCTATAATTACAAAGTGGCGTTGCCACTATGGGTTTCACTTGTAGATAGTGGGGCGGCTACGGGTAGGCCATGTTGTTCGCGCGGAAGATTGGGCACAAACTGCTGGCATGGACCAACTTCCATGATGGCTGAGATTTAACAATAATCAACACAAGCTTGGGTGCCAAGGCAAGAAACTCTTAGCTGGCATACAATATTCTTCAAAAATATTGATAAAAGTGAAACCTTGAAATAACGATAAGTTATCGTTAAATTGAACTTCATTTTTTTTAATCAGTTACTTTACAATTTACTTGCAAAGCCGGATTCCTAATTACCCAAAATCATAATAAGCCACTAAGATATTGAGTGCATCAGAACTAATCTAGCATCCTATGATGATATATATAATCATTAGAAAATATCTTGTCTTGCAAAACAGTCAACTATCTTCTGCCTTAATTAACGGGGTTAACTGAGTGGAAATGAAAGCCTCCCTCATTTCAATTTGACGGTTCTGCACGAGGACTAGCTTCCATGGGACCAAGTGATCTTGAACATGACGCGCAGATTGGATCACTTGATGATAGCACTGAATTTCTTTCCAACACCATTAAGAAAATGAAAAAACAACACACACATAAAACAAGGCTTTCATTCCTCTTTTGTGAATTCCCTCTTGGTGCCTAAATGAACCTCAAGTGAAATTGAGCAACATGGAATGTACCTTTAAAAATAAAAGGGCAGTCTAGAAAAAAAATTTCTGAGTTGGTTTTACTTTAACATGTGAGTGAATCATCTCTTAGAAATCTGAGGGCAACCCCAGGCTGTCCTTGATGAGTTAGTTTGTCCTACTAACATATCAGAAACCGGGTTTAAAAAAATAACCAGATACAGCGTGATATTGCATCAGGGAGAAAACTTTTATGTTCATGACAGCGGCTAACACAGCCATGCTTGGCAATTGGCAAAGCTGGGATCAAGCTGCCCATACTGTAATCATAACGTGCCAGTTCATTCTAGTTTCTATCCTCGTATACAAAGCATGCTTGCCTGCAACTTGAAGCGCAAAAAGATTAAAAGGTAGAGTGCTAATGTCACTCCCTCAACTAGGCATGGGAAACATTCATCATGAGGTTCTTCCCTTTCCCGTGGAATATGAATGGCCTTCCCGAAAACATTTTAAACCCCACCCGCGCCATTCACCCCGTCCCCCCATATTAAACTTGCCACCTTTCTAAAGCCTTGAAGAGTATATTTAAGGATCAGGTCAGATTCACTCATGGGCATATACACGCACAAGCAGCTGGACAACAGGGCCTAGAGCATCTCCACTGCAATGTGCGCTGCAACTTATTAATGGCCTGCAAATCAGTGGCATGTGCACTTGTTTGGCCATCATCACTACAGAAACGAATACGAAAAAAGGCAAAAGAAAGGTTCCAGAAAATAGAGAAGGTAAAACATCTGTAAGCTATGCTTGCATAATAGAGAGTAAACCGAGCACAACAGTTGTCTCCAAAAGGACCAAGGCATTGTCAAAAACTTTGAACCATATTATTCTACTCTCGACTCTTTAATAACAAGGAATTCATCCCCACCCATTAATGTCTGATTATACTGTTTCTGCCGGATAACATAATAATAATAATAATATATCAAGAAGACTTTGGGATCCACTCATCTCCTTGGATGAAATTCTGCACCGAATAAGTTTTTAAATGCTCTGCAGGAATCTGATTGCTCCAGGTAACCCTCTGGGACACCCCAGACCCAGGTCCAGAGTTCCCAAATTCTCCATAGTAAAGAGTCTTCAAAGCAAAGTCACCCCTAAAGGGCATCCACCCTCCTGGTGTTACAAGAGATTCCAGAGTACAGTCTATGAAAACGACCCTAGAGTATTCCTTCCAGGGCCTTCCTAAGAAATTCTTGTGTACACTAGGTTTGGCACGGTACAAAGCCATATATTCCTCAGTCCCATTGATCAAGCAGTTTTGGAAAACGAAACCTGTTGATTGGGCAGGATCTGTCCTGCCTTGTGCTGTCACAGCATTATTTTCACCTTTTTCTGGATTTTGTTGCCTGGGTTTCACAAGGATTGTGCAATCTTCGAAAATTGCAGCTGAGTTTCCAAAAATGAAGTCTACATTGCCCTGGATACGGCATGATTTGTAATATTGCCGAAGTGAGTGAGCGTATAGAGTGTCCTGATTTCCTAGGAATTCACAATTCTCAATAACAGATAGATCACTGTCTAATCTTAAAGCTACTGCCTGGTGGGTAGGGGCTCCTGCTGTGTTCTGGATTGTGAGACCACTAGCCATGAATCCATCACCGAGAACTCCTATAGCAGAATAATTACATCATCACAATAAGGATTAAAAAAAAAAAAGAAAAAAGAAAGGCTGGAACAAGAAGAGTCCTCACAACACTTCTCAGCATAGAACAATGTACAAGTAAACTTTCATTATGAACAAGATAAAATAAAGCAGAGAGAGCGAAAGAGAGAATCAAATGGTGAAACTCACATCATTCAATTTCAGTCTCTCCTGTAAATTGAAGACATGTCAATTGTTGGGAAACAAACCATGTGATATAATGTACAAAATGTCAAGTTAGGCTAATAAAACCATATCAACTTCTCCCGGAGGACTCCTTAACTATATAAACACATACAAATAAGTCACTACGAATCATAACTAAAAAATTCAGTGTTAGAGGGGGTCCACCCACATGCAAGATATGGGGAATTTGCTCTATTTGCACTTTTTTTTTATCATTCATTATCACATAATCACAGAACCTCACGGGTAAAATGGAGCCAAAACTTACCAACTGTAGCAGATTCATAAGTAGTAACTCCAGGTTGACTGACACTTAGTGAGCCTGTAATAACCGTTTTACCCATCCCATCACCCAGAAACACCACATTTTTCTTCTCAAATGGAACCCTAACAATCTCCTCATAAATCCCCTCTTTTATATGGACCACAAACCTACCATCTACTGCATTTTCTGGTGCTGCATTGACAGCTTCCTGGACTGTTTTGTAACAGCAGGCACTCCCATCTTTACACACTGTTACATCTGCTGTTAAAATTGATGGGAAATGACCCCTAGGCCTCATTGTATTGCCCAGTCCAGGCCGCTCCCAAAACCCATAGCGCTCAGTTAGGGGTGGCCGCCAGAACTGGGTTGCATTACCAAATAAATCATAAGATACTATCATGTTTAATGCGTTGCTGGTATAAACGATCAAAGTGTCCAAAAATGATACAGTGGCATTTACTGGTGATATATTTCCAGCATGGTACTTCAATCCACCATTACAGTTATTCTGATAAGCCAAAGCTGCACTCATCCAAGCACGAGGATAGTTGATCTCACTGTGCGGCAATGTGTCATTGGACAGTGTAATGCGGTACTGTGAGTACTCCAGTAACTCTAAACAAATTTTTGAGGCTTGTGTCAGGTTTTGATTTCCTTTGGAAGATCTGAGGACAGATTCTAACATAGAACGTGCAGTTTTTATGTTTTCATAGGAGACCCACAAAGCAGATTGGATAATCTGAAGCGGGATTGGGTTTGGAGGGACTTGATTGGACTGAATTATAGAGGATTGACAGCTTTCTGGATGTTGTGTGGCTTTGCAGGCTAGATGGATCTCAGCTTCAGGTACCTTTGTGATTGAAGGTGGGCATGAGGTTAAGTGTTGGTGTTGTCTGGTCCCAGAAGAAATGGTAAAGAAAAGGATAAGAAAGAGGATCACATGTGGATCTCCTATAATAAGAAGGCATTTGGATCTCCTACCTGGGATTGTTGGTTTTGCTGCTTTCGAAGATGGTGTTGTCATGGTGGCAATTGGTGGGTCTGATAGAGGATGACTGGCTGCAGATCTTGGAGTGTGATCAGTATAACTGGAATGGAGCACAGCACATGTGCAAACGTAATTGAAGTTCTGCGCAATTCATTGGACAGTAGAGGGAGACTGACATATTACTGGCAGTAATTCTTTTTTCCTATATGGTCATATTCAATAGGAGGGAAGAGGAGTAACTGAATGTATATGTGTGTGTGTGTCTATATATATATATATATATATATATATATATATATATATATATTTAATAGCAACACAAATCTGAATCGTTCTAAAATTTGTTTTCAAGATGTGAAAGCTACAGAATCCTTGTTATGGGCTGGGTTTTGAATCCCATATGGTCATTTAACTTTAGAAATGCAAAGAGTTTAGCCATCACTCGCTTGATCTCAAAAATTGTATATGGTAAGCAAAGAAATAATGGTAAGATTGTATAGTGCTGTATGTATCTAGCAAGAAACAAATATTGTATTTAATAACAAACAGACAATGACTACATCCAGTAGGCAACAAATCCAATAGACAACAAATAATAATCGTATCTAGCAATCGAAAATTAATAATAATAATAATAATAAAAAAAAGGTAACCTGTGGGTAGGGCTACAAAACACATTGGTAAGATATTGTTCAGGTAAATGAATAATTGTGATATGCTACGTGTCTAAGTTTTATTTGTATTATATATATATATATATATAAAACAAACAAAAAAAACAAAAAATAATAATAAAGAACGAAAGGATAGTGAATTATTTTTCAAAAACATCTTAACCAAATAAATTGAAACACACTAATAACGGTTTGGACGTACCTACTGTGGCCGTGTTGTAAGTGGCAACGCCAGGCTGTCCGGCGTTTAATGAGCCGGTAATGACCGTCTTGCCCATCCCATCCCCCAAAAACACCATGTTCTTCTTCTCAAACGGAACTCTAACGATCTCCTCGTAAACCCCTTCCTTTATGTGAATCACGAACTTGTGTCCCCACTTGTTATCCGGCGCCGCGTTAACAGCTTCCTGCACCGTTTTGTAGCACCCGTGATTGGACCCGTCCTTGCACACTGTCACGTCCGCCGTTAACTTCGACGGGAACTGGCCCCCGAACGTCAAGTTCCCTGACCCGGACGGGCCCCAGAACCCGTCTCGCTCCGTCTTCGGTGGACCCCACGAGGCGATTTTGTCTCCGTAGATGTCGTACGAAACGATCATGCTCAAGGCGTTACTGGTAAGCGTCATCAAGGAGGACAAGAACGACATCGTTTGGTTCGTCTGCGACGTGTCGTTGGCGTACATGAGAGCGTTCCAGCAGTCGTATTGGTACAGCAACGCGGCGCTCATCCAGGCTCTGGCTTCCTTGGTTCTGCCACGCGGCAAGACTGGGTCCGTCGATGAGATGCGGTACATGGAATTGCCGAGCACTTCGATGCAGTTGTTGGCAGCGTTGGTGCGGTTAATGCTCCCTGCGGACGAGGCCAGAATGGACTTGACCATGGATTGGGCAGCTTTGAGGTTGTCAGAGGAGACGGAAAGAGCCGACTGAATGACCTGGAGAGGAGTTGGGTTTTGAGGGACTCGACCGGAATCGGACAGAGATGACTGACAGATGTCAGGGAACCTGGTGGCTTTGCAGGCTTGGAGGATCTCGGGCGGGCTCGGCTTTGATCTGGGTTTTGGTTTGATCTGGTGGGACGGTGGCCGTGTCCTGTGGTTGCGGGGATGCGAGGAAGCCGAGGAGGAGGCGGAGGAGAGGGAGAGGAAGCAGAGGAGAGAGATAAGGGAAAGGGAGAGAAGGGAGGCCATGAAAATGTATTTGGTAAGTGGGAGTAGACTATGAGTGAGCTTCCTGCGCTGCGTTGTTGGTGTTGTAGTCATCCTTGTTAAGTGGGGGTTTTATACTGGAATTGGGGAGTTAATGATATGCTGCGCGTGGGAGAGAGAAAAGATAGTAAAGTGCAATTAACTGACAAAAATCAGAAAAAAATAAAACAATAGTTTTTAAAAAATCAGGAAAACTATACAGAATCACGACTTGGATTGGACCACACTAAGGCGCCTTTTTCTCTTTTTTGCGCCATATTTAAACCATTTTTTGTTTCACGGAGGAGCGCTGCGGTTTTCCACGGCTGAGAGAGACGGGGGGAGGTGGGGCAGTTGGTCACAGTATGACTTCTGTATCCATACTGCGTTTGAAAATTGGGTTTTTCTTCTTTTTCTTTTTTATTGCAATATTGAGCACTTCGCTTTCATTCTCTCCCTCCAATCACGGGTTTCTCGCCTCTTCTTTGGCTGGTGGAAGAGAAAAAGGGATCCGTGTCCTTACTTTTGGAATTTTGGATGCTTCCGCATTACCGCTAGTCCTCACGATATTTAAAAAATTGTTAATTTAATTTACTTAAAATTTAATTGTTAGATTTTTTAATACAAATGTTATTATTAATTATTAATTTTTAAAATTTTTAAATTAAATATTATATAAAAAAATAATTATATATATATATAATTACATTATTTAAATTCTACATTTATATTAATATTCAATTCAAATTAAATATTATAATATTTAATAACATAATATTATGTAAAATTATTTTTTATTAATTATTTCACATTATAATAAATTTTAATAAGATACTGTTTAAAAATATTCTAATATTATTATTAAAAAATTTAAACATCTATTCACTTAACCTAATTAAAATTTGTTATATTAATTCGTTATATGTAAATAATGTTACATATTTAAATTATTTACAAATAATTTTACTTTTCATTTAATAGAAATGGTAATGTATTTTTGATAGTCATAACCTTGTAATAATGTAATTTCATATAATTTTATAGTATGATAAAATATTTAGTACCAATAATACTAGTTATAGCCTAATTATTTCTAATAATAATTTTGATATACTATAATACTTACAATATACTATGTAAAATTCATAAAATATATATAATTTTATAATAATTTATAATAATATTTTATATAAATTTTCTTGTTAATTTTAAAATATTAATATATATACAACTATAAAATAAAAAAAAAACATATTACATATGTTAAAAACACATCAATAAATTTAAAATTTGGTTACATTATATATTATCAATTTATTTTAAAAATAAATTATCTACGTAATGTTAATTGTAAATTTTTGTATTGATCTACTACCATAAAATTAATTAGTACTTTATAAATACTTTTTTTTCATAATTTTCTCTTTAATGACAAAATATTTTAATTCTTATTAAGTTTGATACTTTAAAGTATTTATTAATTTTTGAAAAAAATACTGTTACGAAATTATCACATAAAAATTCAATAAGTATGACATTAACAATTTCAAGCCTTCAAATAAAATTTTATAACTATAATACATGAATTATAATTTTAAATCATGTCATAAATTCTATTTTTATAACAAATGAAGTAATAATAGATATTTTTCTATTATTCCACATAATTGCTCATTTTCTTAATAGGAACAAATAACCAAAAGTAAATTTTTGCTATTAATGTATCTAATAAAGTTTAATCTGAATATTCAATTACTCCTAAGTGGTTAGATTTTTTTTATATAAAAACATATAATTCTTTGTTTCTCCAAGTATCTCAATATCTTCTTTATAACTTTATAATGATCTATCATAGAATAACTATTACACATACTTTTCATTAAACTAATATTTGATCTAGTATATACTAGTAAATATATTGAGCTACTAACAATAAAAACTTCTATAATTGATTCAATTTCTTACATTTTATTCATCCTTGGAATATTATATCAAACTAAATTTGTCACCTTTATGTATGAGAATAACTCGGGTGAACGCTTACTCATATGAAATTTCTCAGAAATTTTCTTGATATATCTATTATAAGTCAATCATCATGCATTATGATTTATTACAAAATATTTCTTTTCATATCACATTGAATGTCTCTCTCATATCTTTTATTATAAATTTTTTTAATATTAGGCAATATACTTAAAATATTAGCATAACAAAAAATATATCATCAATATATATGATTAGAAAACAAACTTACTCTCACTAATTTTTTAGTATATACACCAATCATGATGTTCTTTTTTTAATCCAAAAGATGTCATAATATCGTTGAATTTAATATATCATTGTAAGAAAACTTGTTTCAGTTTATATATTAATTTCTTTAGTTTACACACTATTTATTCCTTACCTTCTATGGAAAAAAAAGACTTTTAAGTTAATCTATATAAATTTCTTGGTTAAGAATTCTATTAAAAAAGTAAATTTTCTATAACTTTAAATCATATGGAATCATCAATGTCATAATTATTTTTAATAAATATTGTCTATGATATGTGAAAATGAAACTAAATTCTTATTAATTCTAAGATCAAAAATCCTAATTCTTGTAAATAAATCATATAATTTTTTGAAATAGTTAATATCATTTCTCTTTTATAATTTATTTACATTAGTCAATTATAAGTTAGTTTCTTCATGAAGCATCTCTTCATTAATTTTTTTTTTAATTTTTTAAGCAACAATTAGTATCATAATGGACAAATAAATTATTATAATAAACATGTAACTTAATTTTTTTTATGTGTCCATTTTGATGTCCATTACTCCTACTAATTTTATTATTTTTAATGAATTTTACATTATCAGTTTTTTGACTATGATTATATACCCTTTAGACTTATCTAAGTAACCAAATAAAGTAATCACTGATCATTCAAGAATTTAATTTTTTTTATAAATGAATTCTTGCTTCTATTGAGTAACCCTAAACATCCAAATGTCTTAAATTAGATTTTCTTATTATTCATAGTTCAATAAGAGTTCTTTGAATTGTCTTACTAGAAATCTTATTTAATAAAAAATTTTTGGTTTTGATTACATACATTTACAAAATTTTGGGTAGGAAGAAGCTAATCATTACACTCATGACCATATTTAATAATGATTGTATATCACACTTTTTGTTAAGGTTTGTTAACATAGTCTTGGAAATTGTCTCAAATCATTACATATTTTTTATAATATTCACCATCGCTATAAGATCTTACCATTTTTGCCTTTTGTCCAATTGTTTCTAATTTTCTTCATATATACCTTAAGGATATTAAATGATTAAGATTTTTAGAAGCAAATAGACATAGCTAAATGTTAGAAAAAAAAAACACATATAAAAGCAATAAGATATAATTCTTTATTAAAAACTAGAGTCTTGAAAGATTTATAAATATTGATGTATATAATTTAAGAAGTTAGGTGCTTCTTATGATTTCTTTTATATTGTATTTAGTTTGTTTACACTTAATACAATTCATATGCTAGTTACGGAATAAATAAAATCTAAATTCAAAAAATTTTATTATTAACCAATTCATTAATCTTTCTTTGCATATAAAATTCAAATATTATGTCATAAGTCAACATGATTTTTATTTATCATGCTACATTTAATTATTATATTATGAGACATGATAAGTAAAAATTCTTTTAAACTTTATCATTTTTCAATTAATAAGAATACATTAAGAAAAATGCTCATATTCTTATATCAACTAAAATAATTAGATCATAATAAATCTTTGTTTTATTATAGATGCATTAATAGTAGCATTAGAATCAAGTCATTACGTATTATGAGAAATTTTAATTAAATTTGATTTGAAACATACTAAGGTTTTCAATTTAACTTACTTTTATAAATTAAACCTTACATTTCGAGTAATTTTTTTGATATTGTCTAACTTTTCTTTTATAAAAGTGATACTTATTGTCTTTTTGTTCTTTTTTTTTTAGCCCGAGTGACATAAATAGGCTATTTCCTTTTTAAAATTAATTAACTTTCACTTTCATTCTTTTCCTAGCTTTCTTGCATATAAGATTAATGAAATGACTTCCTAAATTTTTCTTTCTTGTTTCTTCCTAAATGAGTGTACTACTAATTCGTTAACATTATAATTTTTTTATTAATATTATAATGAATTTGAAATGACTCATGTTCAGGAAGTAACGAGTTTAAAATGAACTACACTAAAAATGAGTCATATACCATTGATCATATATTCTTAAGTCTTACCACAAAATTAGTCATCTAAATAATGTGCTCTTACATAGTTTATAACTCAATAAATTTCATGGTTTTGAGTTCCATCATAAAATAGAATTGTCTTTTCATAAACTTTAAATATTCTTTTTGTAATTTTTGTTTGTGAAATAGTTTTTTTTCTTAATATTATTGACAACAATCAATTTTATAAACAAATGGACAAACTTATTGTTTCATTTTTGCATTTATGATAACAAAAATTACTTTTATAAGCATAATAACAATGGACTTATTCATTAATAGTACAAGTCAACATTTATAATACATAAGTAAATATTGACTTGTTTATATCATTTTGAAAAGTCTAATTTTTGAATGAACCAATAATTGAAAAATAAAAATAAATTAAAACAATTACACAATCATAAAAGCTTATAATTAATCATAAATTAAATTTAATTATAAAATAAATGGTCTTTTATTTATTGTTAAATGGTTAAACAAGGTGTATGTTATTGATTTACACACTTGAAATAATCTAAATGTTAAATGTATTACGTTTATTAGTAAATATTTGTAAATGTGGCATAAAAAGTTAAGTCATACAAGCATGAAGTTTAACCAACACAACCTTACAAAGGAACTTTAAAAACTTAAGTTTGAAAAGGACAAGGTGTGTGATGCATAATAAATGGATAAGCGAAACAAAAATTCTTTTAAAATAAAAAAGGTAATATCTTCTACTAGTCTCTTATAATTGTTGCATAAGGACTTGTTTGATCCTACTATAAGTGTAAGTCATATTCATATGTCATTTTTTATTATTATAATAGATTTGAATGTGTTACATTCCTAACTTACAAAAATAAGTGGTTAAAGTCCTTCAAGAGGTTTTGTAAATAAGTCTAATATGAAAAGAAGTACCATCTCACTTCATTTAAAAGTGATCATAAAGAGTTTGAAAATGAGATAATAATAATATCTTTTTGGAATAGTTTTCAAGTAACATGGTATATTGACTATTCAACAAGAAGTTTTTTATTGTAGAAGAGTCTGTATATGTTGCATTTCATGAAATTAACCCTTTCTCTTTTAAAAAGGAAAAGTTAGATGACCTTACTGGTATAAACAAAAGTTTTGAGAAAGTAAATGAACTGTCATGACAACAATAATATTTTAGTGATGTTTAAAGGATGCAAAATGAACAACATAAAGTGAATGAGTTTAACCTACCAAAAGATGACAACCTTAATAATCTTGTTCTATATGTTCCAAGAGAGTGAAAGTATGTTAGAAAGGCATTCCAAGATTAGATTATTGATAATCTTTTAATCTTTTAAGAACAAGGTCAATATTAGGAATATTAACACTGTTGCACTTATTCCTCAAGTAAAATCAAAGCACATAGATGATGTATTGGTCAACTAGTTTTAAGTGTATGCAATGAAAGATGAGCTTAACTAGTTTAAGAAAAATAAGGTTTGGACTTTGGTACCAAGAGCAAGTAATCATCGTATTATCAAAACCAAGTTGGTGTTTAGGATCAAGCTTTATGAAAGTGGCTAGTTTGTGAAAAACAATACAAGGTTAGTTACCAAAGGTTACGATCAAGAAGAGGACATAATCTATGATGAGATCTTTACTCTAATTGTTAGGTTAAAGGTCATTAGAATGTTACTTGCATTTGTATTTCATAAGTATTTCAAACTACACCAAATAGACGTAAAAAGTGTATTTGCAGATGACTACATCATGGAAGAAGTTTGTGTAAATCAACCCTCCAATTTTGAAAGTAATAATTTCTCAAATCATGTTTATAAGTTTTTAAAAGTGTTATATGAGTTAAAGTAAGGACTACGAGCTTGAAATGAGAGATTAAGCTCTTTCTTGTTTAACGAGGATTTCATTATAAGTAAAGTTAATAGTACTCTTTTTACCAAATTAAAAGGTAAGGACTTATTAATTGTTCAAATATGTATTAATGATATCATACTTAGTGTTAGTAATAAGTCTTTATGGAAGGAGATTGTCAATGATATGAAGATAAATTTTGAGGTAAGCATGATGTGAGAATTAAATTTGTTTCCTTCGACTCTAAATCAAGTAAACAAAAGATTAAAGTTTTGTTAACAAAACCAAGTATATAAAGGATTTATTGAAAAAGTTTGATATAAAGGATTTAAAACCTTGTGACACCCTTATGACTACTTTTACAAAACTTGACGCTGATAAAACTGGTAAGGTTATGAATGAAAAGCAATATAAAAGTTTGATTAGTAGTTTATCTTACAACTGGTAAATCAAATTTAATACTTGTTATTTATATATATGTAAGATTTCAACCTAACCTATAAAAGTCACACCTAGTTGCTTTACATGAGTTATGAAGGGAGTTATGTGTTTAAGATTTTGATATTTAAGGGAAACAACCTTTGATTTGGTGGGTTACCCAAACTCAATAAAAGATAAAATTAAGATGAATAATTTCATAAGCGAATGCCAATTCCTCAACCAAAACTTAGTCTCGTGGTGCAGTAAAAGGGAAAAGTCAGCTACAATTTCTACAACTAAAGTATTGGTAGTTAGTACCTATTATACTCAATTGCTTTGGATGAAACAAATCTTAAAAGACTTTAGATTATATTATTCCTATATCCTAATCAAGTATGATAACACAAATACAATCAACATGACTAAGAACCTTATACACCATGCTCAAACCAAACACACTAACCTTAGGCACCATTTCTTTAAGGATCATATGTTTGAAGGAGATGCTTGTATCTTTACCAAACTCTTGAGTGAGGATAGGTTTATGACCATCATAGAGATTTGGTATTTTTAAGTTAGATTAATTTCTTAATTATGTGTTTGATATGTTCTCATATGTTTTTATGTGATTTAAAGCATGATTAAGTGCAATTACATGTTTAATATGTATGTTGCACATTAATCTAAATGTTTTAAACTCAAAAAATAACAATTAGCTTGTCTTTCTAATAAGGATCAGTTAATAGAACTAAAAGCATTAGTCAACTGATGTAAGTAGTCAACCCATAATTAAGTTTGGTCAATCAATGGTATTTTAGAAAAGCCCCTTTTTCCTTTCCCTTTTCTCGAATTGTGAAAATTTCTCTTTCTCATAAAATTTCTTTTTTTTTTTTCTCAAATGTAAACCATAAATCTTTAAATCTTCATAAAATCCTTTAAAATCAATAATCTTAAAACATCAATCTCTCATCAAGTATAAAATTGAAAAATGGATCCAAATCAAAGAAAAGTAGGCTAGAACTAAGGAAATTAGGTTTATTTTCCTTCAGAACTTGAAATTTCCCTGCCATTGTTCTGCCCTCATTGACAAAAGAGACCTTATCACCTAAGCTAACAATTAGTCTTAATTTTTTGTTATCTTCCTTAACTTCAGAGTCTTTATCATTACCTTCATTAGTGCCTTCAACAATAACATATAAATCCTTTTCCTCTAGCATTAATTCTTCAAGCATGTCAAGCAATTGGCAAAAAGAACGAAAAGTGTCTATTTAACTTCTTCATTGAAGAACTTATTGATAACTTTTTCACCTCTAACAACACCGATTTTGGCATCTCCACCTCCCCCTTCACCTTTATCAGCATCTACTTCATCAAATTCTCCATTTACTATGGATCCATCAACCTAACAAAACTCAAATTTGTCAAGATAGTACAACTCTTAATTTAGAACTTCTAAAATTGCTAATGAGTTATACGAGTTCAAAAAGAGAACAATATATGCTAGTAAACCCTTTAGGTTAAATTTGCTTATTAAATTTAAGAAAAATGAATTTTTGGAGAAATTTTCTTACCTTAAATAATTAATATCATTAATGAATTTATTTTTTACTGTGAATTATATCTTAAAGTGATTAAGTTATTCTTTGCTAATATAAAAGTAAATGAAGCTTGCATTATGATTACTTCCTATGTGATCTTAAAGTTATTATGAAGAATTTAACTTTGCCTTTGGAGGGTCCTCAAGAATAGCTGCAAACTATCTTAGAAAGATAGATTAGGATTGGTGAAGAAACTATTGACATTAATAAGTCTTTTAAAACTTATTCCTTGTCTATCAAGTCAAAGATAATAAAAAAAATTGTGACTTATAACATGGATCCAAATGGTGGGGAAAATTACCACTTGACCTTTTTGGATATACGTATATTAAGTCATATCTTAAAGAATGAGAAATTCAATTTACCTAAGCACTTGATGAAAGTGTTGGAACAAGCTAAAAAAGAATAAGTTAGAAAACATCTTTTTTTGTATGCATTTTAATTATTTACTCTTGAAATTAAGAGTTGTAATAGCTTAAAAGGCTCTTTTATACTTTAATAAGGGTAAGGATAATAGCAATACTACCCTTAAGCAGAAGAAGTTGGTTAAAAGTGAAGAAGATAGTCTACTCCTTCAAGGAACCAAGATCAAGTTTAGAGACATATATCATAGAGTCAAACATCACAAGCCTTTAGGCTCCTTCCCAAACTTCTACTAGTGTAATGTAGAGTTATTTTACTTAACTAAGAAAATTAAAGAGTTTAATTAAAATTTAAATGGTTTATGTGATGAAGTAAATGAGATTGAAGTTTAGTTTTAGGACTTTACGAAGGCATAAAGAGAGATTATGATATTTATTCTTGGTTTGTTTAGAGAAGATCACCGTTCTAAAATTTAGGGATGAGTAGAGGACGGTTTCTAAGATATTTTTTTTTTCGTTGCTTTCCTGTTTCGGTGCCCCACTCAGCAGCTATCTACTGCTCCTTCCACTCTTCTCTTCCGCGTCAGTCACTCGAGCCACAATCACCTCACGATAAAGCGACTAGCTTGTCCGTAGCCAAAAAGCCGCAATTGCCACAATTGCCCTTCATGTAAATCACTCCCTTGGCTAGCACGGCGTCTAATATCCAGGGTTATTACACAGTCGTCGTACCAAGCTCACTTCTTTTCACAAACCATCTTTTAGCAATAGAATCCAACAAATGGAAGGGAACCTACAGACAGTAGGGGGCCAACTCCAGAACCCAATTTTGAATCGGCTTCATATAATTTCAACCCAAAAGGAAAGAAATTAGGGGAAAAAGAAAAAGGGAAGGGAACTTTTGTTAATTTTAATGAGATACAAGCCATTTTCATTGTAGTCTTTGAAAATAATAATAATAATAAATTCAAGGTAACTATTCAATAAGTCCAAGCTAAGGCCGAAACAAAATTTCTGAGGACTATAAATGACTCATTGGAGAATATTAAACTCAAAAGAAAATAAATTTGAGAGACAGAAAGGAAATTTCTCACCTTAGCAAACCCTCCCCCCTTATTCCAAAAAAAAAAAAAAAAAAAAAATTATGAGGTTCATATATTCAATAGGAATGGAATCGCCTTTCTAGTCCTTCATTATCATAACATAGTATGTGTTGTAGAAGTTTGTCCCTTTAATCAAAAAAATGAAAGCTTTGGCTTTGGCAATTGTGGGGAATAAAAACAACCTGAAAGAACGCTAACGGTGGTGGGAGAGAGGCCAGAGATAGATAAAATAAGAATAAGATAAAAAAAAAAAAAAAATCATGAGTCCTGAGTACTAAGTACTGCCTGACCTTCTTTCCGTTACGAGACATAAACAATTTTTTTTTTTTTTTTTTAGAATTTCAAAATTATTTTCCTTTCCCTTCTTTCAGACTCAGCAGAAAAAAGAAAAAGAAAAAGATAATCAGTTCTCCTATCTCTTTATTTTCCTTGCTTGCTAAGTGATCACATTCATTTTGGTGTTGTCAATTGTCAACGTTGGCGTGATAAAAAATGCATTTGTAATGAAATTTTATTTTTTATTTTTTGAAAAAAAAAAGAATAATTAAGGACTGCGTTTACTTTTACCTAAAGAAAACAAAAGGTTTTTAGTAGGGTTCACAGATTGGATTAAACAGTTTGAGAGCAAATTTTACATTTAAACCGCATATTGACGGTTTTTTGGTTTTAATCTCAATCTGCAACAAAACTAGAACCTCTCAAGAAGGCCTCAACCAACATAAGAGGTTCAAGTTAATTGCAGACGATTTGTAATGTTTTGGAAATTTTACATATGTTTTTTCTTTTTCCATTAAACTTCAGCAAATGACGTAAGAATATGTGGCTAACTTGCGATTTACTTGATAGTTCTAGCAAAAGAAAGTCAGGCATCAACCGTAAAACTAGAAAGAAAATCATTGGTGCAAATTCAACCCTTTGAACATTTACTTTCTTATGAATAAATGACAGTGACATTAGCTTAATACAAGAAACTTTTGACAATCATAGAACACAGTCTATATGTTGTTTACTACAAAATTTGATTCAAACGAATGTCAAGCATCTGTGTTTAGAGAGAAACTATTGGTTTCGTTCGCCCAAACTCCAAAAGCAAAAGGGGAAAATGTAATCCAAATTCTACTAATCTTCGCAGACCATAATGTGTACCTACCCACGCTTACCGAGATACAAGAATGGCTGCCTATCAACTTTGAATTTGAACTTGAGTTCCCGATCATGCGGTTTGGGTTTAATTAACAAACTCAAATGACGTTTGTCTTGTGTTTTTAGCATAATCAGTTAGGAATTTTTTTTGTTGGAATGTTTCGATCTTATGTTCTACTTTTAAGTGGTTTTGTTCTCTTTTGCTGGCCTTTTCTAGCAAAACAAAAAACAGAAAGAACAATCAAAAGACGTCTTTTTGTTTAGAGTATATGTAATTTTAACAAATTGGATCTGATTTGACGATTCTTTTTTTATTTGTTTAAAAAGAAGAAGTTCACAGCAAAAATTCTTTTTTATTTGTTTAAATCGAAGTCTGCAATTCACATTGCTTGGACTATCTAACAAAATTCATTAGATTAGAAGCATATATTTACCCAAAAAAAAAAAAAGTGTTAAATTTTAAAAAATTTGATTTTTTTTTTTTAATGATAATTAACCCTTAACTTCGTTTCTCATCTCTAACAATATTGTGCCATTGTTCTCTTATTTGGAAAGTGTTAGTCTTATCCGGAAGAGGAGAGGGAAGTGGTTCGATTTTTCTCCCGTGGTCCACAGAATACTCTCTCCAGAATCACAAGGAAAGCAACCAATCTCTCTAAGAATTTTGGTCAAAGACATTGCTGGCCCTGGTTTAAAGTTACCAAGTGGACCCAAATTGCCTGAAATACTTGAAACAGGCAAGGAGCTTTATCAAACTTTGGGATAAGGAGAAAGAAAAAAAATAAAACAATTTTATTGAACTATTAAAAGAAAAGCTGAAAACAACTTAATCTTTGCAGCAACGCCAACTTTGCTTGTCGTTTTTTGATTAAGCCTTTTCATTTGTTTCCTGCTCAACAACTCTTTGGCACAAAAGTCTTTCCTAGTCTTTCATTTGCTTATTCATGCAAAATAAGTTATACTTAGAAACTAATAGTTAATACAACAACTCTTATTTTATTTATAACTTATAAATCCACTTTACATTTTTGCAATGATCTACCATTCCTTAGTTTCTATACATTTTTACAAATGTGAGAACTATATGGTATTCAATGCTTAAGATGAATGATTAGAAGTAGATAGATTGATCTCAATAACAAACATACTTAAACTTGAAACTTCATAAAGCTTATTGCCCTTTAGGCTTGAAGATACTTATATAGTTTCTCTTCCAGGGTCTTTCTTGCCACAATGATAGCATATGCTTTTATTATTACCCTTCTTGACACTACCTCTAGGATTTATTGGCTTACCTTTTTTATTGGAGCCTTTTCCTTCTTGAACTTAACTTTATTACCCTTTGAAGAATCAATAAGAAGAATAGACACCTTTTCTTCCTTAAGGGATCTCTCAACAATTTTAAACATATTCAACGATTCTAGTTGTGTAGCTTCCAAATGGTTTATATGGAAGTTCATTATAAATTATGGATGATTTAGTGGTAATCGATAATTCTAATTAGGATATTTTATTTTAAAAGTAAAACAACCTCCCTTTTTAAAAATAAAATTAAATCTTCTCAATTAAGAACTTTCAATACAATTGAAAATTTCATATTCCCAAATAAAATAATTCAATCAAATTTTATAACCAAATTTTGAATGCCTCCAAAATTTCTCAAATAGTTAGGAATAATTTCAAAATAATCTAGTAATGCAAAAAGACAAATCAATACATGATACAATTGGTTTTTATAATGGAACACACCAAAAGCACACTTCCTGTTGCGTAAGCCAGCACAAAATTTGTGACACTTACACTACCTTTAAAGCTTAAGAGACATATTGGATAACATCACACATATAACTTGGTCATCATGATCTTTAAGTTAATTATATGCATCCACTTTTTCCTCATCAACATCCTTAATAAAAGGATTTAGAACAAATCATTAAAGATATACAATTTCTTTTCTTACTCTAGAACAATTCTCAAGTTTCTATACTAGTCCAAAAAGTTTGTTAACATTAAGTATGTTATGGAAGGACAGGTTATTACTTATTTTTCTTACAACATATGCAACTAAAGAAAGTGAGTATTAGTTTCATACATACACAACAAAATAAACTAGATCTTTAATCATTTATTTTTATCAATCTTACTATTTTACTCAAATTAATAATCTTCACTCTTAACTTAGAAAATCTCATTGGATTTTTTAGTGGGTTAGGATCCCATTTAATTTATTTGACCACAAGAAACTCAACTAATAAAATAAAATAAATTAGGTAAGTAATATAGCTTACCAATTATATCTAATATAACACCTAGATCAAAATATATCATATATGTTTTTTCTAATTATTGCCTCTAAATTTACATGATCATGAAGGACTTATCCAATCATATAAATTTAGTCAAGTAGGATTCATTAATCATGACATTAAACATATGCATGTTAATATGACTATGAGTGACTCAACAAATCAATCATTAAACAAAACTTTGGTTTTATATTGTAAGTATAAAAGGAAATTTACTATAATATTAACATGTAATTAATATTTAAATTGATAAATTTTGTTAATTAATGTCTATCTCATACATTAATATTACAATTGTAATATATATTGCATATATAAAATAAAATTCTAGCATGATGTTCTTTTAAGAACATCCACCCATAAAAGAAAGTAAGGTGGCCAAATCCTAGGAGATTGCAACGTGGTCTTCTAAAATCCTTTTGATGTCTCTTTTATTGTTTTTGTTTTGATCTTAATGATTATAAATAAACTTCCTATCTAATTTTCAAATTCTCTAATAATATAATTTTTACATAATTGAAAAGGAAATTTCAAGTTACATTATAGGGGAGCTTAAATGAGAAAAACATTTATAATTAGAGATTTAAAAAAAGGCAAGAAATATAATATCTATATACTCAAAATAAAATATTCATTCAACAATAAACATAATTACATTGGTATATTGAGTCTATAACCATTTATCATGTCATTATAATAAGAATATAATCAAATTATAATTATAATTATTTATCATATATGCAATTTAAAATAATTAAATTAAATTAATTTGATGTTTCTTATCCCAAATAAGCATCTAATCAAATTAAATCTCAATGTTATAATTAATTCTACAATCTTAATCCAATTTAAAAAGCATAATTTTGTTCAAAATTTTAATATGGAATATAATCTTTTGGAAGGAAGTTATATAAGAGATTTTCCTAATTATAAAATTTAATTCTAATTAGGATATTTTATTTTAAAAGTAAAACAACCTCCCTTTTTAAGAATAAAATTCAATCTTTTTAATTAAGAAATTTCAAAATAATTAAAAATTCCATATTCCCAAATAAAATAATTCAATCAAATTATATATGGAAATTTGGAATGCCTCCAAAATTTACCAAACAGTTAGCAATAATTCCAAAACAATTTGGTAATGCAAAAAGACAAATCAAGGCACCATACAATTGGTTCTCATAATGGAACACACCACAAGCATACTTCCCACTGTGTAAGCTAGCACAAAATGTGCGATACTTGTATGCTTGGTAGCCCAAACAAGCTACACAAAAAGGTAGCAACTAGCTGCCAAAAAATAGCACCAAATGTGCTGCCTAAGGGCAGCACCTTCTTGCTACAACGACATCAACAATTGCTATCTAACAACAATAACGTTTGCCACCAATTTTTTTTTAACTTTGTTTTCTTGTGCAAAACATCAAATATTTTGTGTGTGTGAATTCCATGCACACTCGTGGGTATTTTAAGCATTGAAATCATACTTTGAAAATAATTTGACATAAAATGACTTTTATTTAATTTTATTTTGATTGAAACAATTTTTAAAACAATTACTTGTTGGAAAACATCAAATCAACATATAAATCAATCATATTGATTATTAATAGCAATAAACATGTAATTGAATCATATTTAACAAATGAATCTAGACTTTGATATTATTATAAGAAATTGTAAAGATATTTATCAAATAAATACGCAATGAAGTTAGAGATTTTAAAATGGATTCCTATGAGCATATTAGTTACTTGGTACATTTGATTACAAATCTAGTTTAAAAGATATAATTATTGCCAATGTAATCTTGATTCTTCTTCGAGCCCTTTAAATAGGTTATCGCAACCTATTACCATCCAAATATTTGGGTTATTATAATAATCTATACAAATAATTAGAAACAATTATCTTAAATCTTTTAAAAAGAGAGGAGCCAAAGACTAATGTTGTTATACTAAACTTAGTATCTTTTCACCACCTAATTAGTGAGTTAATTATAAGGATTCTAATTCTTGAACCCTAATTAAAAGAAATTTGTCAATTTCTTATAAATAGTCTCTGTATTTTCAAATATCACATATTTCACCATAAAGGTTTCTTAAACCTTTCAATTAAGTTTAACTTAAATTTTTATTTTATATTTTCACAATTATCCTTATATATGTGATTAATTAGAACTCTAACATATTGACCATGAATATAAATTATAATTTCAAAATATTAGATAAATTAAACTTTTTAATTTATCATTAATTGCCAATTAATTAATTCATATTTGTAAATAAAGAGTAACATTCACCTATGTGTCATGACCACTTAGATGTTAAAATTATCAAAAGTTGGTTTGACATATCTATTCAATACAAATCTCTCAATGTAATTTAATTATTTCATCATACTAATGTTCCAATTAAATTTAAAACATGAAATTAGTGTATAATTTGTTTTTATCTAATTATATATTTTTTTAAGCATAAATCATTGATTCATGAATAAGATCATAACTTCTTATAAATGCACATTCTACCTTGGTCAAAGAATTTCCTAAATTAATATTTATTAAGAATAGTGAAGCTTTCTCCTATGATTACCTTAGGGAGAATTCTTCATTGATCTATCAACTATTTTCATATAGTTTATATCATGTACAATGCAAGCCCTTACAAATTATCCTTAATTAGGATTACTCAATTGTTAAATCAAAGTATAATAATTCTTATATGAGATACTTCATTATTCTCAAGTGTAAGTATCATTTATATAATTATCATATGAGAAATTCCATAAACATACAAGTAATGTTCCATTTGAAAATTCTTATAGTAGGTCAATTAAATGCATTTATTCATCTAAAAAGTATTCATATGTTTATTTAAATATTCTTATACTTTATTCTATAAGATCAACTACTTTCTTCATAAAAAAAGGAATATAATATATGCTAGTCTTATATCTTTATTGATATCATATTGACTAAGAATATTTAGAAATAACAATTTTGACACAATATATATTTCATAACTATGATTCAATTATAATTTTTTTTGGAAAATATTTTTTTTCATGCATTTTATCTTTAGAGTTTACTAATAATAATATCATTCATATAAATAATACTAAAGATAAATAAATAAATATATATATATATATAAAATGCATGCATGAAATATCTAATATATGTTTAAATAATAACCCACTTATACTAATACTAAATGCATAATCGGATAATAAACATCATAAAAAGAATAGGTTGCATCATTAAAAATTCTAAAAATTTAACAAAAGTTTCCAGAAGAAATAAAACTCTTTTCCTCTGAAAAAAGAACTTCTACTTTAATATTAGTGAAAGGACACAACTTTTGATACTTTAATACATCATTCAATATTTTATATGTTGAATTCCAACAATTAGGAATGTCTTTGAGAATATTTTTAGGACATTTACCATAAATTCTACAAAAAACACATCATGCATTCATTACTTGTATAAATTGTTAGTGTTCTCTTTTTCTAAAACTCATGAAAACTCCGCCTAAAAATGTTTGATTATAGTAAAGGTCAGGAAAGAGAGAAATCAATTATCAGTTAAGGAAAACTCTCTGTAACAATGGTTTTAATATTGAAAAATTAGTTATGTTATTTATAATATTATTTACATGAAATATTCAATAGTAAGAGAATTTTAGAATATTTCTAATTAATAGAATTATAATATTCTCAAACAATATTCTTATTAAAAACTAAATTATAATGTGGTTTGATTAGTGAATAACAATTATATACATTATTACACTATTAAAAAATACAATTTTAAACTTAATTTGACTATTGATAAACATATCTAATTTAAATTATGTAATTGTATATATATATATTGTTAGTCTTTTTTTTTCCTAACACATATGAAAACTCTATCTAAAGATGTTTGATTATGGTAAAGGTTAGGAAACAAAATCAATTACCAATTAAGGCAAACTCTTCAAATGCATCAATGATTTTAATTTCACAAAATTAGTTATGTCATTTATAATATTATTTACATGAAATATTTAATTTTAAGATTTGAAATTAATGTTTAATAAAATTATTCTTATTAAGAAGTCTAACATACTTTGCAAGGAAAACATTAAATAATTTTGCGTACAAGTGCAAAACCAAAAGAATAATGAAAAGTTTAGAAAAAAAGAAAAAGGCATAATGTTAATTAAGCAATGCACTATTACATAATGTTTTTGAAGAGATTGAACTTTAATAAATTAAAAGTTTTGATATATTATTTTATTAATGGAATAAAAAAGTCATAGACATTACATATATATATAGTAAAAAGTATGACTTTATAACTTATTAATAGGAAAGTAACTATAACAGTTAATTTGAAAATAATAAAAGATAAATTGAATAACATAATTGATAATAATCTGTTATTAAAAGAATCTTATCATTCTTCCACTTTTTAAATTAGCTATGTCCTTAAATTTAATTGAAAATAACTTATCTCAATTAATTATTTTCTTCAATCTAATCTTTTTTTTGCATAACTTTTTTTCATATATGATTGATAGTTGCATTGAGTTTAATACCATAATTTCTCTTTGAAATATTTGTTAAAGTTAATAAGGAATCACTCTCTAGAATAATTTTGCAACTTTTTATAAGTAATAAAACAATTATGACTAAAGGGTTTTATCTTATAATGACAAATTTTTACCAACTATGACTTGCTTATTTAGCTTGTTACACATTTTTTAAAAAGTAAGTTATTGACAAACTTATTATTCATAGAGTCGTTAGTTTTATCTAAATCAATTAATGACTTGCTTTTTTTAAAAGATTGATCAATTTTCATAGGAGAAATGTTAGATTATTCAATTAAAGGTATAATAAGTTCACCAAAATTTTTTCTTTTTGTAATTTTATGCTTTAAATCACCGTTATCATTAGCACTTTACAATTTTGTATCTAACAACTTATTGATAGGTTCCATTTCTTTCAACTTAGTGACAAATTCATGGTTTTTAACTAATAATAGTGTGCAAAAACAATCTGTTCTAGCCATTAAAGAGACTCTTAAATAAAAAATACTAATTTTTCAACATAAGATAATCTAATTTTGAAAGAATTTGATAAATTTTGTAAAATCATGGTAAGATTTTTTTTCTTTTGATTTTTTTATTTGATGGTGGTGGTAAAGATAAGGAAAAGAAGTAAAATCCCTAAAAACAACACATTGATACTAAATAATGAGAAATTAAAGGTTAAAAATAAGAAAATTGTAAAAATAGATAGACAAAAGATTGATTCCTTCAGCCTCCAGTAAGGTAAAAAGTTTTGATATGTTATTTTATTACTTGAATAAAAAAATTATATGGCATAACATATATATGGTGTAAGAAGTTTGACCTAATTATTTTTTTTTAAAAAAAGTTACTATACTTACTAATTTAGAAATAATAAAAGAAAACTATATAATACTAAATGACATAATTTATGATAATCTTCTAATTAAAGGAGTCCATCACAAATATCATCAGAATCTGCAACAATGTTACATAAGTTATGAATATGATGTTCTTCATATAATAAAGCTTTAAGAAAAAGAAAAAAGAGAGAGGAATAAGAAAAGGAAATGAGGTTAAGTGAGTTTGGTCATTTGGTGAAGAAAGAGTCACGAGGCTAAAATTTCTAACGGTGAGAATGGTTGATGGATTATGAGAAAAGATAAAAGATATAATTATTAAACTTAAACTTTATAATATTAGTATATTTTTAATTATAAAAAATAAGGAAGAGTAAGTTGAATTTTAGGGCTTGCAGAAGGCTTTAGAAGAGTGAGCATGGGTAAAAAAAAATTGTTATGAGTGTAAATTTAAAAATAAATGTTAAAATTTTTATTAATTTAAATGTCAAAATTATTATTAATTTTAATAAATGGTTTATTAAGAAATTAAACAATCTCATCATTTTAATCTTCTCCAATTAAGAATTTTTTTTTTTTTTTTGCATCCTACGATATCTATATGTATATAAATATTATTTTTAAGTCATATTTTTAGAATTATAAATACTATTTTAACTATGAAGAATAAAAATAATATTGTTATATATATTATGTCTTGGTCTTTTTCAAACTAAAAATTTGTAATTTTATTTTATTTCTTCACGTGACCCTCTTTTCATAATTTTTAAAGAAAATTTTGTCCTACTCTTAACTTAAGTGATAAATTATTGGATGCATCGTTGAGCAATTTAGTTTGAGTTCACTATCCCACTTGTCAAAATTGAGGCCCAACGTGGGGCCAGTCCCAAAAAGATGCTGCGCCGGCACAGTCCTCGCCGACCGCGACGGTCAAACGCTTCTAGCTGCGTTGCCATTACACCATACGCCTTCTTCTCGGAGGGAGCACCTAATACTCCGCTTCCAAAGTTCATAATGCTGCGATGTGAAGCCCTAATCGTCAAGAAAGCTGTAAATTTTCACATCATAAAAGAAAGCGCCTTTTGGCAGTCATTTGTTAGCACTGGAGCGCCGTCGGCAACTTTAGGAAAGGGTAGCTGACTGTTGCCGGAAAACTCAAATCTTCCTATAAAACTTGTGACTCTCACTCGGCTAGCTAATCACGTCCTAACCCAGATCTCCTGATTCGCAATCGCTTATTTGGTAGCATAGGAATCCTTCTTCTTTTTATTCAACTTTATTGTTTATTTCCTTCTCCCTGTTTCAGGTTCTCTTGAAACTCAGAGAACCCTCCCAAAAAAAATAAAAATAAATTCTAAGCTTGCATTGCTTGCCATATTCGGCGGGACTTTGGGCATACCGCGGTGAAGGGAATCGGCGTAGAAGTTCTTGCTCAGTGTGGCTTGGCTCAAAAGGTCGCGGTTGAGAATACATGGTAAGAGCTGTTCGATTAAGCTAAAACCAAAGTTTATATTCTTAATTTGATGAAACATCATAGTGCCTTTGCTAAATGAATTGTAATTGCAGCTTTCACATCTGATTTTTTGAAGTTAAAAGGGAGAGCCGTGGTTCAGTTAGTGGTGGTACATTTTGTTTCATGGAAATTTTTTTTTTCATGCTTAATCAAAATTATCTAAATGGCTTCAGATTCTTAGTAGAATTAGTTATGGAAATGGAGCTTTCTAAGTATAATAATTTTCTTTGAATGAGGATATGCTGCCTGGTTATGTGAACAATTTAAAGGTTGATTGTTTTGCAGTTCGAAGTAGTTCTTACAAAGATATAACTATTGAATTTCAACTTTCTTATGCCATGGTTTTTAGTGAACGTTTGCCATTTCAGAGTTTTATCAATATTTGTTTATGAGCTCCACAGTTGGTATTTGGTTTTATCACTAATAGAACTTTCTTTTATTCTTGTCACCTTTTCATATATCTTTCAGCTAAGCAAGTTGCTTAAGTTGAAAGTACCATTTACAACTTCATGATTTTTTGGTTATGTTCAACAAAAGATTCATTTAGTTAACTCTAGTCACCTTTGGGATTCAGGTTTGATGTTGCTTTTTCAAGTTTCTAAATTGATGTGGTTTGGAACTTTTAAGCTAAGCACTTTAATCTGTGAAAGCATGTTTTTGTATATGTTTTAAACAATAATCTTTGTGTGGAAACTGAGTTTTTATTATACATCCCTAAACTGTATCATGACACATTTGCCCGCATAGTGTTCTTTAAGCCTTTGTTAGCTTTTATCATGCTATAAAATTTCATGTGAAGATTCCAAATATTTTCATGTTTCACTTCTCTTTTTCTGATGAAGTTTCCTCAGAGCAGTTTGTGCCTTCTTTTAAATTGGGATCTATTTGTCTTTTTTTATTGGAAGACATGCCAAATCAAAGTTTGGATTAAATGCTGAAAGTCTTTTCAAACAAATCTGAGATGTATTTGAAGAGAAATGCTAAGGAAAATTGTGCAAGTGATTTCCCTTTAACAATCCCTTTTAAATCTCACCACACATAACTCAAAAGGTTAATGATAACTTGCAATGACAAAATAAAATTTATAGGTCTCACTTTTTGTCCCAGTGTTTTCCTTCTTGATGTCTCTTATAATTAAATATTAATATATTATAGATTTTGGGGCTTATGCATATTGGGATTCCATCCATAAACAAGAATCTAGTAAACCCAGCCACTGGCATCACCTCACATTCAAGCTACTACGCATTGGCCTACCCTAAACTACCCTCAGTGGTAATCGCTGCCTAAACCAAAATCCTGGAGAATCACCTCCCTGGTTCCTCATGTTGTCACCATCATGCTGACCTCCATCCTCTGCCAAATTTCCAAATGATTTGCTCACACGCTGCTTTAAGTGTTGTCCCTGTTCTGCTTTAAAAGTCAATTTCTTAGAGTCAAAAGTCTCATTATGTTTGCGGCAGAAGAAAAGACATCTACTCGGAATGTTTGATGTGATGAGCTCCAAATAGATTTAAAAAAATAGTTGGTGTTGAAATAGGTAAAAATAAAAAATTTGGCTGTCGGTTGTTTGTCTTTTCATAAATTGGTTTGTAACAGGTCTCAAGTTATCATTAACTCTGAGCATACATGTGGCAACCTACTCAAGTCACTTTTAGACATGCAAGTAAACATGAAACTTTCTTTTAAAGCAATTTTCTAATGCAATTACAATGTTTTGTTACAGCTGTCTTTTAAAAGAAAATTTGATTTGGCATTCAAGTCCCAATCCTCCTAATCCTAGTTTGATGTTGGATTTCTGTTTAACTTTGGTTGAAGGGCTTAAACTTCTCAAAAGGCCTTTTGACCACGTTTTGGGAATGCTGATAGTTGCTTAGTATGTATTTCATGTTGATTTATTTGTGTTTTTCCTTTTTCCAAAGGGAAACTTGTGTCATTTTGTCAGACTAAACTACTAAAATGCTCCAATAGCAGAAACTTAACCATGTCATGGTTTATTTCAAATGTGCAAAATGCTTAAAGTCTCAAACTACAATGAAAGGTAACAATTGGTTAACTCTCTTGCACTTGTTAATAAGAACTAGGTTTTCGCACATCTCATATGCAATGTTATACATAAATTAATTTTGAGATTAAATTTAAAATATGATCTTATGTCCTTATGGATATTGTAAAAAAAAAAAAAACTCTTTCATTGTATATTTATTCATAGTACAAGATGTTAATATATAGACAAGTAGATAATCAATTTATAAAAGAATCAAGTCCCATAATCATTCTTATAAGCATTCTATAATCAAGTAATTATATTTACTTACTATATATACACAATAATATATTGACTTACTATCCTTATAACACTTTTCCTCAAACTAGAGTATAGATATTAATCATACTTAGTTTGTTACATATCTAATTGATCCTATAATCACTTAAGGTTTTTGTAAAGATATAGCTTAACTCCTCTCTAGTTGAAATGAGATTTTGTTGAATTTTTTTCACGAATGAAGTGATAATTAACTTCAATGTTTTCAATCCTTTCGTAAAAACTTGAATTTGATTTGATTTGAAGAGGAACTTGATTGTCACACCATATTTTCATAATTTTTAAATTTCGAATTCTAATCTCAGGCAATAATTGATATATTCATATTATAGCTTACATGTGCACCATGCCACGACCCTATACGTTGTCGTTGCATTAGATTAAGACATCATACTTTTCTTCTTACTCTTTCAAAATACTTACTTTCATCTAATAAAAACACAATAACCTGCAATAGATCTTTTGTTAACTTTGGAACAAACCCAATTTACATCTAAGAAACATTCAATATGAATATGATCATGATTACAATATAATATACCACATCTCTCCCTTGAAATAACATAAAATTTTCTCCAAAGTTGCTTGATAAGTTGTGAAGAAGACATAAATTAGCTCACAACACTAATAGTATATGCAATGTCAAGACGTATTATTGTAAGATAATTCAATTTTCCAACTAATTTCCAGTACCTTTCAGTGTCTTCAAACAATTTTTCATCATAACCATAAGAGTATTACAAGATTTGATCTCAACTTTTTAAGTTTCTTGCTAAAAATTAAGTTCTAAGTGGGATTTGAAGGAAGAATCTCAAAATTCATTTGAAAATTTAAGAGATCATGCCATGGTTTTTTCAACGAAGAATCATGCCATGGCTGGGGTTCTCCTGTCTCCTCTGTGGATCACCACAAGTGGTCTGCAATGGAACCTTTATCTGGTAGAAGAAACTTGCGTAGGGATGACAGTCTTGATGAAGACCATAACAGAGCTCTGAAAGCAATCAGTACTTGGGATGAAGACAAGAGCTAAGGAAGAAGAATGTCTCCTGGTCTTGATGATTGGAGACAGAAAATCCGTCACCTCTCTTCCAAAACTGAACGGAAAGACCAAGAAGGTTTGTTTATCTAGTTAGCACATGCTAACTAGACCTGCAATGCTTACCAAATTTCTCAATTCTGGATGTTACCTAGAATTTTACTGGTTTTGCTGTAGCTTGCCATGTTTATTATTCTGCCCATGCACATGTAACTGTTGTGCTTTCCCCTACTCTTGAATAAGATTTGTTTCTTATAAACTCCAAAGAAAAGGGTAAAAAGTAAGTTATTGCTGCTTCCCTTGAAGCTAGTTTTATATTATAAATGGCAGAGGCATTGTTTTGTTGTTATGATGTAGTATCCTGTTTCTGGTTGCTTTGCAGAACCAGGAGCCAGAGCCACAGTAGTCTGTGGCTTTGGGAGAGATTTAGGAGCATATGACAGATTTAGAAGCAGATCAGGATTGTCAGTTCAATTATGTAAGGATTTTTCCATTGGGAGATGCAACAGAGGCAATCATTGTGAGTTTCATCATCATAGTTATGAGGATGGTTGGGAAAGACACAGAAAAACTGTAACTTCAAGATATTTGAGTCCCCATGATTCCAGGGATTACCCTGTGGGGGGTGGAAGACAAACTGATTGTTGTAATGATTTCCTTAAAGGAAACTGTTGGAGGGGTGCTTCCTGCAGATTTTCCCACAATCCTCATATGTCCAGCAGATGGCCCACAAATGGGGTGGTCAGAGACAGAGACAATGACAGAAGGACTAAAGTTGCATCTCCCGACAGACATAGTGAGCATGTGACCCACAGAGCAGTTGATACTCCCTGCAAATTCTTTGCTGCAGGTAATTGTTAAAATGGAAAATACTGCAGGTTTTCTCATAATGTCAAGACATGTGAAAGTCCTGACAGCTCATGGAATGATCAGTGGCTTGTGGGCCGAGATTCAGATGATGTGGAGAAACTGTGGAATGGCCCAAAATGGAGTGATACAACCACTTCACATGTTGCGGATATACATGACAATAAAACTGAACGCATGGGTGGCTCTGACCCAAGGCCTGATGCATGGTTTATGGATGATAGATGGGGCCACAATCTGGATGAAAATGAGAGAATAATTGATCATAAAGCAGTTGAAAATGACAGAAAGGGAGCCCTTCAATGGAAGATGGACAAAGCTGGTGATAACATGAATCCTTTTGCACAGAGAGCTTCAGAGGATTGGCTTGGTAATATGGAAATGTCTCCTGTATGGAATCCTGTATTGCAACCTTCTGATCACATTGATGCACGGCAGCATGCTTCTATACCTTCTTGTGAACCAAGAATAACTCGAGATGCTTCTGGTGGAGTGCGTGATGCTGTTGCAGTTGTACAACCAAAGATGAATGAAAAATTGTTCAGCCAGCAGGATTACAATTTATTGGAGGCTGATGCTGTTGTCTTGCCACATGACGACAAAACTTTGACTGGAAAACAGCTAGTTATATAGACGTTTCTTCAAATTCCCTGGCATCACAAAGCCTCGACCAAACTTGCCTGAGTTCAAACACTGTGTCTCTTCCAAGCTTGAATGTAATTGGACAAATCACATGGCAGACTCTGCTAGCTTATCAAAATATGGAAATATGGTAAATGCGTCACACCAGTCACTGTTTCTGGATGAAGTGGCTAATAAGCCAGGCCCTGGGCCAGCAAATGTCAATGATTTGAGTTCTGGAATTCCAATGGCTCCAAACATGTAAGTAGTGACCAGTTAGATCAACTTGCCAGCAACATTCAGGCTTCTCTGGTTCCAATACTTGCAAATAAACAGCAGCTTCCTCAACTTTTTGCTGCTCATATTTCCCACAATGGTGCAGATACACCTTCTCGGTCTGCCTTGGGGCCTGTTAAAAAAGATTCTGCAGAGGCAGTTTAGCCAAATCAGCCTGATGGACCTCAGAAGCAGTATGATCTTAAATTTGATAGCACTGAAGCTGAGCTCATTGGACATAACAGCATTGCTCATGGAAAGCATGAAATGCCATCCAAAAACTTACCTGCTTTTTCTTCTTCTGGTGCACCCAATGGCAGTGATTGTTATGTTCTCTGGTGTTCAGAAAGAGAACCTCACAATGAGGGCTACCCATCCAATCAGCAGGAACCAGAAACAAAATCTGAAATTATGAAGGAAAGCAATGAGATGAGCATGGTGGACAGCACAGAAGTGGAAAAGGAGAATATGAATGCACAAGAGAATGATCTGTTAGATAAAATTGATGTGCATTCATATGTTCTTTTGTGGACACTCATATATGAAATTGAAGTGGACAGCACAGAAGGTATATTTTTTGAGTGTCCCAATTTTTTTTCAAATGTTCTTTTGTGCTACATTGTGCGTTCTGAGAGTACCTGGTCC
This sequence comes from Kandelia obovata, assembly GCA_021464305.1. Classification (NCBI taxonomy): domain Eukaryota; kingdom Viridiplantae; phylum Streptophyta; class Magnoliopsida; order Malpighiales; family Rhizophoraceae; genus Kandelia; species Kandelia obovata. The sequence continues at coordinate 1,522,843 of CM038473.1, read as the reverse complement.
AGTCTGGGCTTCGTTGATTTTGATGTCAGGCATCAGAAATTTTATTGGTCAGGAAGAACTAAGCATGTGTACTTCTTAGTCAACAGTCTTTTTTTTTTTGTGTGAAGTAGTTCTATAGAAGGCAGTGGTAGCATTCCTTTATTCTTCATCAATGCTTTTATGTCTGGCAATTTCTCAGGGAAGTTGTTATTCGCCTCCTTGTGGCCATGATTTGAACTGCTGTTCCCTCGCCCTTTTTTACAGCTGTTAAAACATGCAGCCTTCATGGCAACTTTCTGGGGACTCTTCTGCTGCCCTCTTTACAGGTTGCAATCTATTGTTCAGGTGTAGGTCTGCTTTCTTATTAAGCCACTGTCAAGTTGGATTTTATTTTTGCATTGTTTTCCGCAGGCGATGTATGTATTAGTGAATGTGCACCTTTACAATAGAAAGGGCTTTCTTATCATGCAGAATAGCAACAGGGTTTCTTTCTATCATTTGTATCTATGTATGCATGTGCGTGCTCTTTTGCAGGTTGATGGGGTGGTGTTTGGCCGCAGAAGGAATGTGATGGAAGCATGGTGTTCTTTCTGGTTCTTAGCTGAATGCAGCTCTTTGGCCGCCTCAACGTCTCACATTGTTTCAATAGCTACAGCGCAATTTCTGACTTTCTATACCTCCGGCTGAGGCCTTTAAGTGCAGTAAGCTCAGCAGTTTTGCGACAGGGTTTGTAAGAGACATCCTTTGTTGTAATTTATGAGTTGCAGCCAGCTAAGTCCTGGCTAACATACACGCAATGCAATGTTCTGGCAAGTTCTTTGAGTTAAATATTTATTGAAATAATAAAAAAAAACAGTTAAAAATCGAATCGACCAGTTCATCTACACTACGTATATCCGCACCTATTTTTCCTTTTGTTCTTCTTCAAGGAGTCTGTATTTTATCTAGAAGTTGGAATAATTTGTCGGTCTTTTTCTCTCTCTCTAAGTGGGGTTTGCTCTACCCAGTCACTTAGACTATATTAGCGGCTTTTGCCACCCAATCCGCTGCACCATTGACTGCCTTGTAGACTAAATGTACCTCAGCTGTTAGCGTGTCTGCTGACTATTTCCGGAGGTCCCTGACCAGGGGTTTAACCTCCCACAGACAAGCATGTTGTCTAGCCATACAGGCCCTGTACATCACTTCACAGTCCGTTTTTAGAATCACCTGGCGCTAACTCCCATGTATAGCAAATCTAGTAGCAAGCCCGAGAGCTAGAGCTGCTGAACCCCTGTCCATTCCTACACAGAACAGCCACTCCGCAAAGAGTACCGGGCATCAGGGTTAATTTTGAGCCTCTCCCTCTGGGCATTCCCAATGTTGCAGTCTAGGCTCTTGTGGCTGAGGGCAATCTATCCTTTTTAACACAGGAAGCTTCAATAACCGATTGTCCTCAATCTCTCTGTAAACATTTCTTATTGTGGCTGCTGGGGTGATCTTCTTTTGTTCCATACAGAAAGCGCAATGAGCGTTTGGCAACTGCTTGACCAACTTACAAGGGTTTATTTTCATTTTTTCTGATCACAATTAGGGTTGTAGGGGTCTTTTTACATGGTCTGTTAATGACAATCATGCGACAAAGAGATTCCCTAATTGATTGAAGTTCATGATCGATTGTAGGAGGAGAGCTATAAGTACCACCACTTGGTAGCGTTCTTCAATGTAGTGATGCATGGTTCACGTATGGCGGGGTTTGAGGCAAAATGGAAGAACATTAACATTTAGAACATAGTCTAATGGCTGTTAGGATCCTTTATACCATTGTAGTTGTCTAAGTTAGAGAGTTTGAACATCTTCGAGGTAAAAGCATTTATAATTTCCCAGGAAATGGGAGGACGCAACACCTCTTACTCATTTTGGGCATATCGAGGAACAACATGCACGCAGGATTGTCATTTCCTCTTGTAATAAGAAACAACGCAAATAACAATAAAATACAAAATTAAGAACGTAGAATTTACGTATAAAACTCCAAATGAGAAAAAAAAAAATAATGAATAAAGAGGAGGAAATTTACTAATTTAAAAAAAAATACAAAGAATTTTTTTAAAAATTTAATTTATCTTAACAAAATTTATCCGTATTTACATAAGTAGATAATCTTAAACTTGAATATAACTAGCACATATCGCGGGCACTTTGTATCCAACTAAATAGAATTCAGGTTACCAAATTCCAACGATCTTCACCTTGACATGAATTTCAATACAATTAACAAATTTCAATCTTTAACAGAAAAACTTTTTCATCTCTTCCATAAGTGTCTCAAAGAGCATAACTAAACAAGAAGTGCTAACCAAATTTAAACAGTATCTAAATTTGACAATTAGAAAAAACTTGGTTAACATATCAACATGTTTATCATGTATACTAACTTTACTTAGAAAAATATCATTATGAGTAATGACATCCCACACAAAATGATATTAGACATCAAACATGCTTTATTCTCTTACGAAACACCTGATTTTTATAGAGAAAAATAATACTTTTACTATCATAGTAAATAATGATAGTATACAAGTTTCCATTAAGTTCACCAAATAGTCCCTTTAACCAAATAACTTCCTTAAAAACCTTAATAATAGTTATATACTCAATTTCAATCTTAATAGTAAACAATGCAATTATAACTTGCAAAATAGCTTTTCAACTAATAACATAATCATTAATGGTAAAAATATACCTAGTAAGTGATCTTTTCTTATTAAAGTCTCCAAAAAAATTAAAATCTACTTATCCAACAATTTCATTTTTAGTTCTACTAAACTGCAAACAAACATCAGTAGTACTACACAAATATTCGAAAATCCATTAAACTACTTTCTAATACTTTTTACCTAGATTTGTTATATATCTACAAATTGTACTAATTGCATATGATAAATCTAGGCATGTATATATCATAACATTTATAAGAGATTTGACTACAGTATAGTGTAGTATTCGTGACATATAATCAAACTCATCTAATTATAGAGATAAAGTATATGAAAGTATGAAATGAGTAGCTAATGGAGTATTAACAAATTGTCATTTTACATATTAAGCCTATAAAGAACTTTCTGACTTAGGCGCAACTTCCTTACCTTTCTTTGTCTCAAAATCTCCATGTCAAGTATCTTTCTAGTTGCCCTTAAGTCTTTCATCTCAAACTCTTTACTAAATTAAACTTTAATGTTCCTTATTTCTTCTTTATTCTTAGTTGCTATCAACATATCATTAACATATGAAAACAAATACACAAATGAACATCACCTCTTAAAATAGATACAACTATCATAATTGCATCTTTAGAAACCATAAGTGGTTATAAATGAGTCAAAACTCTTTATACCATTATTTGGGTGACTATTTAGTCATAAAGAGACTTTTTTAATGAGCACACATAATTCTCCTTTTTGAAACCATAAAATCATTTGGCTAATGCATATAAATGTCTTTATGAAGTTTTCCATGTAAAAATTTTATTTTCACATCTAACTGCTCAAACTTAAAATCATATTTGGCCATAACAGCAAACAATTTAGGATTGAACTATGTTTTACAATTGAAAAAAAAAAGCACATATGTGAAGTCTACACCTAGAACTTGATTATAACCCTTTGCAACTAGTCTTACCTTATACCTAATTTATTCAACTCCTAGTGTGTCCATTCATCATTCTTATGAAGGGATTTCATCCCCTCTAGCATAACAATCATACATTTACTAAAATCTTCATAACTAATTACCTTTAAGTATATAATAGGTTTTTCATTAGAATCAATACCTTTAGCCACATTTGAGGCATAGGTAGCCAATTTAGCCTTAACATACTTCTGTGATGGTCTAATTTTCCTTATGTGTCTATCTTTAGCAATAAAATAATGTAAAGATGTTGATGGTGATGAGAGAACAACATCACTTCACGTCTTTAAATTGGATTAAAGTGTTGAATTTAGTATAGATCCTAGACTAATCTTAAGTTCCACCTGTGTATTTGATTTTTACTAACTTGTATCATAAGAATCTTTAGAAGGTAAGTTAGTATAACAATTTCATCAAAAATTATATTCCTGTTAGTAATGACTTTGTCGATTTATAAAAATTATAGTTTATATCCCTTAACACCAGATTTATAAGTAAGAAAGTGATGAGATACTAGGATCGAAAATAAAAGAAAATTGTAAAAATAGGAAAATAAGGGATTGATCTCTTTGAGAGGATCGACCTCCTATCATTTCTTCAAGGGGATTAAATTATAATAATCTTTTCGAGGAGATTGACCTTCAATTTGCTAAAATAATTTTGATATAATTTTATTTCTTGTCGTTCTTAACCTATAGGCTTTAGACATATATATAATAACTGACTACCTATTACTATGAAAATAATAAATGAAGGAATCCTATATAATCATAAAAACTAATAATAATAATTTCCTAATTAAGAGGATCTTAACATTTGTCTGCCCTTCAATTTAGCCTTGTCCTCAAGGCTAATTGAAAATTTGTCTTATCTCGATCCAGTATCTTTTTTAGTTTGACTTTCTTTCTCATAACTTTTTCCCTTTGCATGACATTGTGTCTTTCCTATAACTTCATTGAATGTCCATTCAACTTAAAAAAAAATTGGAAAAAACATCTCTTAGCGACCAAACTGACATATTGACTTTGTTATACATATTTTCAATCATAAACTCATTAGTTTTGTTTCAATTAATCAATACAATTTGATCTTCTTCTTTAAAAGATTCATCTATATTCATATACAAATACTCAGTTAAAAATATAATAACTTCATCTGAATTTTTGTTTTTGTAATATCATGATCTGAATAGATGTCATCATCAATACTTTTCAATTAAGTATATGATTTGATGTCATCATCAATGCTTTTCAATTGAGTATCTGATAACTTATTGGTAAACTCATCATCCATACTATCTGACAACTCCTTGATGAGACATCTATTGTATGTAAAAACAATATATTCTAACCGCTTTAAATGTTTTTGCATAAGAAACATAAATTCTTTAAGATAAGACATTATAATGTCAGAATCTGATGAGTTGTATGAAGACATGGTGTAGGATTACAAATGAATAATACCATAAATTTGGAACAAAAGTGAAGCCTTGAGAACACTGCTCTGATATCAAATGATGAGATACTGAGATCAAAAATAAAAGAAAATTGTAGAAATAGGAAAATAAGAGATTGATCTCTTTGAGGGAATCAGCCTCCTATGACCACTTCGAGGGAATCGGTCTCCAATAATTTCTTCAAAGGGATTGACCTCCAATTTGTTAAAATAGTTTTGATATGATTTTATTACTTATTTTTGTTAATCTATAAACTTTACACATATATATAATGACTGATTACCTATTACTATGAAAATAATAAATTAAGGAATTTATAAATTAAAAAATTATATATAATAATAAAAATTAATAATAATAATTTCCTAATTAAAAGGATCTTATCAAAAAGATACATTTTTAGATCTAGGTTCTAACTTTCCATTATCAATGTGGATATATATAGGACATCCAAATATCTTTAAAGCATTAAACCATGCCTCTTATGGAGTCTTTTTGTCAATAATAGTTAAGGAAAAACGATTTATAAGAAAAAATGTTATGGTAATAGCCTCAACTCCAAAAGCTTTGGGTAAGCCAAAATGAGAAAGTATACAACATACTTTCTTAATCAAAGTCCTATTCATTCGCTTAGTGACGTCATTTTGCTGTGAAGTACCATGAATTATTAAATGCCTTAAAATTCTTTCTGTCTTATAAAAGTTATTAAATTTATCAAAATAAAACTCAAAGTCATTATCAGTGCATAGATGTTTTATTTGCTTTCCTGTCTACTTCTCAATCAAGGTCTTCTACTATTTAAATGTAATAAACACATCACTCTTTTGCTTCAAAAAGAACACCTAAATTTGTTTTAGAGAAGTTATTAATGATAATTGGTATATATATCGAACTAACCTTAGCAAGCACCTCAAATGGACCTTAGAGATTAGAATGCAAATAATTGAGTCTCTTATTTATATTGTGGATACTTTTATTGAAGTTAACTTTCTTATGCTTTCTAAAAACATAATGCTCACAAAAATCCAATTTGGTAATAATTTGTCCATCAAGAATACCTCTTTTGCTCAATTCAGCTATCCTTTTTCCATTCATATGTCCCTGATGCATATAACATAATCTGGTAACATCTTCATCTAACAAAAAAAGGAGTAGTGACAATCGCCTGACCCATAACTATAAAACCCTACAAGACATATAACTTGGCAAAGTTTAAAAGTCCTTTTATCATAATAAGTGCACCTTTGCTAATTTTCAAGACTCCACCTTCACCAATGCATTCGTACCCATTCAAATTGAGGGTACTCAATAAATATGAAACATATCTCACACCTTTAAGTGTTTTGAAAAAACCATTAAACATCTTAATTTTGATTGTTCCACTACCAACAATCTTACAAGTTGCATTATTTCTTAGTAATACAACACCCGTAGACACAATCTTATATGTTGAAAATTAGTCTCTGTTAAGATACATATGAAATGTGCAACAAGAATCAAAAATTCAATTTTCACAAGATTTGAAGTTGTCATTAAAAATAGCTGGAAGTATCTTCTACAACACTATCTGTACTAAATCTTTTCGATTGTTTTTCCTTTTGATTAATGGTAGCTTTCTTATTCTTATTTTGTTACTTGTAGCATTCAATTTTGATATGCCCTTTTTTCTTGCAATAATTACAAGTCTTGTTTCTATTTTTTGACTTCAATTTGTCTCTTCCATTATTATTAGAGTTCCTTTATTATGACCTCCCTTAAATAATAAGGCTTTTTTCTTGAGCATCAAAACCAATCATAAACTGTTTAATTTTCTCCTTAGAAAACAAATCATTATATACCGCATATATAGTGAAAGTATCGTGACTATATAAAATAACATCTTTAAAAGTCGAATATGAAGAAGGTAGCAAATACAATAGAATTAATACTAAATCTTTTTCATCATATTTAACCTCCATATTCTCTAGATCAAATATTATTTCCTTAAAAATAATTATGTGGTCTTTAATAAAGGTTAAATATTTTAAGAATACAATTATTGCTTTAGATGCATCTTACTTTTTAGACTTGTCATCATTCATAATTACTATAATCTCAACTATAATGCAGTAATTGTTTTCTCCTTAAAAACTTTATGCATAATTTGATTAGGCATATGTAGATGAATTTGAGATAGGACCTTTCGATCCCTACGTTATTTTCCGTCTGGTGACCAAGATAAGAGCATTTTGTCAAATCTTAACAGTGCATCATCTAAATCTAGTTGCACAAGCACAACTTGTATTTTTACTTGTCACAGCAAAAATCTGGTGTTGTGATTTAATATTGAAATATTGTATTTCAAAGTTGCCATCGCGAGATCAAATTTTGTGTTACTTTGATACCAATTTGTAACTATAAACAATGTGATTAGCAATAGATTACAAAATTTAGAAAACATAAAATTTACATGAAAAATCCTAAATCAAAAAAAAAAATCACGGGTAGAGAGGAGAAAAATCATTACTTAAAAAAAAGTATAAAAATATTGTTTTGAAGCTTAATTTACCACAACAGAATACATATGTATTTATATGGGTGTATAACGCTAAACTTAAATATAATTAGTCCATGCTGTGAACTCTTCAGACTAGACCAAACAGAATTCAGGTTACTAAATTCCAACACCTCTTGCATTTTTTTCAATTACTCAATTAGTAAGTCGTCATCACACGAGAATAGTGCTTTAACCATTCTTGGATGGTCGAGTCATTAGGTTTGTTGACTAAGTGATGAGGCAGAAAAAGGACTTTTAGAACACATTTTGTCATTTCTTAAGTACACAAGAGACATTAGATGATGGACCCCATCTTTTGAATACACCAGCCTCCTTCAAATATCATCCCTAAGGAGATTCTCCCTATTACCCTAGTGGTTGGTGAAGGACCATGAACTTTGTTTATTATGGATGTCACGTAAGGGTTAAGCCATGAAGATGGTGGCATGTACGAGGTGTCTTTTAGCGTTTTAACTATTTAATGAATTTATTAATTTCAAAAATATTTACATATTAATTTACTTTAATATATAAAAATAATAAGATTCTTCACATAAAAAAAAAGTACAATATAAGTCACACTTATGGGTTTATCAATGTCCCACTTTTGTAGCAAATCAACTATAGGTATTTATTAGTAGTGCTTAGATGTAATTGATTTTTTATAATTATAACCACATTCTAATTATTTTTATAAAATATATATACTCTATAAATTTAATTTTAAAGTTTAGAAAAACACTTAATTAACACAAAAATGGTAAACATCATTGAATACAATTAATAAAATAATATATACACATATATATTATAATGTAAATAATGAGTCAATAAAAATAAAAAAATAAAGACTTTGTATTATTTTATTAATTATAGTTAATTTTCTTAATCAATTATATATTTGTATAGTTATTTTTTTACAATTTAATGATAATCTCATATATATATATATATATATATATATTTGTGTAAGAGGATACATTAATAATATTTATTAATTACATAAATAATATAATTAATATGAAAAAGTGGTAATGTGTTCTGCACTATTCAATTATTCTTAATTACCTTAAAAAATGTATTTTAATATTAAATTACTATTTTTTGTAGTTTGATAATTTAGAAAGTTATTTGTACTATATTAGCTTATAAACTTAATTTTTTTATCAAATCATTCAATAAAATTAAAATATATCTGACTCTATGTATTTTTATTTTTAATTAAATTATAAAATATCATCTTTAACTTTTTATTTTTTCTAAAAAAAGTAATTTTTGTCAAATCAAAATGAGCTTTTTCTAAGCGGTCATTTGTAGACCCAACAAGTGCGATTTTCACTTTTTTATCTTTTACCGATCTGGGAAGCTTGAAATTTCTATCCAAGCAAGTCACCATGGTCCGGACTCTGAGGAGCATTGAATTCCATGACCCCTTTTGCTTTCTTCTCTCTCTTTTTTATGGAGGAAAGAATTGCGGGTGTCAGCTCTGTTCCAATCCTTCTCGTAAGATGTTTTTCTTTATTAGCTAACTGCCGACGATGTGATTCATCACTTGTGATAAAGCCATTTCCAACCATTTTCGAGGGCGTTATATATTATATTAGTTGGACTTGGACAACTATTGTAGGCTGGTCTCTTTTATATCATAGATATAGGTTAATATTTCCTTGAGCTAATTATCTGTATCAACTTCGGAACCTTTTCTTCCCTGCACGTATATATAGCTAATGAAAATTTTGTCTTTGTCAGTGTGAATTGAACCCAGCTAGGCAGGTTTCTTGGTGAGTAAACTTCAACGGTTTGCATAATGGAATCCATATATGTGTCGCCTTGGTAAAATATTAATTTACCACACTCTCCTTATTTATACAGAGGACAGGATGGATTTTCTTAGCCTACAAGACCTAGCTACGGCATAAATTAAAGATTTCATATGTACAAGCACATGATGTCATTAATAACATGAATCAAGACCCATCCACGAGATTGTACAAGGACAATAATATTCCGGAAATCAATCCAATTCTCGATGATTTAAATACTAGTCAGTTGCAATTTCCATATTTAGAAAACTTCAGTGCTACTTTTAAATCATAACTAACTTTACTTCTTTTCAAATTTCACCCGTTTGCTGTTTCCCTTTGGTACCAAAGCAAACAAAAATGTGTGCGCTCTTTCTCTCTCTCTCCTATTAATGGTTTCCCATGTCAATCCCCAAGAAATATATATATATATATATATATATATTATTTTGGAACTATGCAAAAGATTCCAACTCCCAAGTTATTGCCAAGATGCTGGGGTGGGAAAGTTGGCTTCTGGGATATTCAATTAATGTTAATGCATCTTATCTTTGTAGTGATATCATGCGCTCTTTGTAGAAGACCCCCTAGAATGATTACATTGTCCATGCGCAAGTCTACTGCATTAAGATTTATGATACAGAAGCTAGAGAAAGTGAGGAGGGTGTTAGGTTAGCACTTTTAAGCAAAATGTGACCCAAGAAACTTGCTTCACCGTCTGATCCGGATATTGGAGGGTGATGATCATGAGACAAAGTCCCACGCCTTTCGTGAAAGTGTTTTATGATTTATGGCATCTCATCCGCCAAGATCAAAAAAATGAATGATTTCTAAGAAAGCAAGATACAAGGGAACTTTCCACCTCACGATGCTAGCAACTTGATTGCAAGTTTTCTTGATAATAGAACAAACTCCCTCTCTCTCTCTCTCTCTTCTCTTCTCTCTCTCTCTCTCTCTTCTCTTCTCTCTCTCTCTCTCTCTCTCTTCTCTCTCTCTCTCTCTCTCTCTCTCTTTTTCCCTTCTCAATAGGTGAGCTAGGTCCAGTAGGTATTGGTGGAGTAGTATGAAATTATACTAGTTTCTTCTTACGTGTTTTCTCATGTCTAGCTGTCGAAATTCCAATGACGCAGAAGTTATTACTACTGCTAAAGCTTTTGAACTGGTCACTTTGAGTCAAGCCTTTAAATATTGAAGCTGAATAGTTGAATTTAATTCTTTTAATGCAATACCATGGATAACTAATGAAGTGTTGAGATCATAGACGCTAAGATATACTTTTCTTATGATTAGGAGATTCTTTTGCTCTTTAACAACTTGTACTACATTCTCTCATATTAATCTGACAATAAAGCCCGTTGTTGACACTTTAGCCAAACGAGTAGTTATATCTAAGGAATCTGATTTCATAGCTTGGATGTGAGAATTTGATGTAATCTTCCTTGTTATCGAGGCTTCTTTTGTTGCCCCTTTGCTGTAATTGTTGTTCCCATTAATATATATGAACTGCTTACTGAGAAAAAAAAAACAAAGAAAAATTCAACCGCAAAAGGTAATTCAAGAAAAAAAAACGAAAAATAAAACAAAAGCAAAAGAGTGTAAATGTAGTATTTGAAAGCTATTATGAATAAAACGGGCGCTTGGTTCAGTGATAAAGTGAGATTTTAGTGTTTTTCTTTTTCAATTGATCATGACTGAGATTAAACTCGAAACTGCAAGAGTATCACTAAATAAAAGCTCATTGAAAAAGTTAGTTTTAGTCTCTGTAAAATTCATACCCAAGTTCCAATTGCAAAGAAAAAGGAAGGGGGAAAAAAAGAAGCTTACAGTGGTAAATGCTTTCACACATATACAGTTACATCTAGTTTCCCTTTTTCAAGAATAACTTGAATTATACACGAGTTGGTGCTACTAAAATAATGAGCACGGGACTTCAAGTCAACCATGATTAAAACTAATTTTTTCAGATACTTGTGTTATACATGCAACTTGTTCTTTTCTGATGTTTGCAATGACCTGCACCCAATGATTTAACCCTGCATAAAACTCAACAAATACAGTTCACAATTAGCTAGACTAGCTAGCCAGTATCCATGTTCTATTTGGTTTATTGACATTAATCTCATGCACTTACAACTGCCTTTTTTTTTTTTTTTTTGGAATTTCTTACTTAATCATATTATTTACCATAATGGGTTTCAGATAGCTTTCACACAAACTTAAAAAATTTGAGAAATGTATAAAAACCATTATTTATATGGAGCAAACTGTGTGTGCACTTCCACTTAAAGCTAGAGGGTGAAACCAGCAAAATCCAAAACGATATTCAAGTACAATAATACGAGAAATAAGCAAATACGATTGTTGTAAATCCAACAAGCTAGCTCACAAACATTCTTCCTTTCTTGATCAACAAGACGTTCTTCCTTTTCTATACTTCCCCTTCAATGAGTTTCGATTTGGCAAATTGACATGGAATCTTTGACAAATTTTTTTTTTAAAAAAAAAAATCAGGCACGCAACATTTTTCCATGACTTAGATAAAATTACACGGTACTACTTCAATTATGAGACGAAATGTCAATTTCCCAACATGGGAGATTGCTTGTCAGACAGTGATATAACAAGCATTTTTTCAAATTGAAATGTGTGGAACACCAATGGCGATGATGCCATGTTTATTAAAGAATTGTTAGTTATAGTGAAGTATTCCCAAACTTCATCACTTGCATTCTTTTTACAGGACTTCAAGGAAGAGAACTTACCCACAAATTAGCTGCGAAAGAAAGAAAAAAAAAAAAAACCTAACTGTCATTTGCCGATCTTTTACGTTGACCTAAATTTCTGATGTCTTACTTCAAAACCATTAGCTTTAAGATCAACGTCTAAACAAGCAAGTATGTGTGCATGACATCTGAATGAAATTTATGTATGCATTTGAAATTTCTAAGTCAAATTGCAACGTAGTATTTGCAAACAGTCTTCGCCAAAGAAATCTTTCATTTCTTACAAAACAAATTTGTGTCCTCCTATAGAAAGGATACACACACACACGCACGCGCGCGCACACACACACACACTTGTAATTGTATACCATGCTGTCATTTATGAGTCAGAAAACACCAGAAGAACCCTTTACATAGAATTGTCCCCTCCTTTTAGTTTTGTGGAGTTCCTGCATAATTAAACTCGTCTTTGATAATGGATGTCAATCAAAACGAGTTTACAAATCGAACTTGGAGTCTAGAAATGTCCATGGAAGATCGAATCCCCCATGACCAAAATCCCTTCAGCTCTCTTTGGCCTTGCTGCACTCTCCAATGGCAAACACCATCCTCTTCCATCAAGATACCTATATCAAGCTCAAGCCTTCCCGGACAGTATGTAAGAAACCATAAGGAGGAAGAAGATGAACCAGAAGAAGAGCTAGGGGCTATGAAAGAAATGATGTACAAAATGGCAGCGATGCAGCCGGTAGACATAGATCCAGCCACAATTCACAAGCCCAAAAGACGGAATGTCAGAATCAGTGATGACCCCCAAAGCGTGGCGGCACGCCACCGGCGAGAGAGGATAAGCGAAAAGATGAGGATTCTGCAAAGGCTAGTTCCTGGTGGAACAAAGATGGACACAGCCTCAATGCTGGACGAAGCTATTCGTTATGTCAAGTTCTTGAGAAGGCAAATTCGCTTACTTCAGTCTAACCAGCACCAACCTTGCACTGGAGATTGGCTGGTTGCATACACTAGACCTCTGGATCCTACCATCAATTCATCCACCCTTGACATCCCACCCGGCGGCCCCACATACGCCTCTAGTGGTGGCAACGGCTTCGAGGCCTTCATCTCCTCCAATTATGAGGTAATTAATGATTAGCATGGAAAAGTGAGTGCTCAATTAGTAAGCGATTAATGTGTTAACCACCCACGATTGTAACGATGATTACAAGGACAAGGATGATGATATTATATATATATATAAAAGTGGAAAGCGATTATTGTTTTAATTGCTGTCAATGATATAGGTGCGGTACGATTGATTTGCTTTGGATGTGGGGCGGGGCGCCATGTGGGGTAAAAGAGTTGTTAGGATTTTGTTGACTAAAGGGCATATATGACCTGTAGAACAATCATAACGGTCTGCTCGATTGACATTCAGATGCCATCTTTGCCTGAAAGTTGGTTTGGCCGGCTATCCCTTCCTGCAATAAAATAGCCTTCTCGTTAGTAATACAGTTTTTTTTAACATGATTGACCTCTCTTTATTACGTGTGTATGCCTATATGTGTGTGTGCGCCTCTGTGTGTGTAACGGATGTGCAAATGCAAACGTGCACGGTCACATTAAGTTCTTGCATGTATCTTTGTGTATATATATATATATATATATGTACATTTGTTATGCATATGTATGCTGTCTGAATTACATGTATGTGTAAACATCTGCTAAGTTCATCGTATTGATATAGACTGTCTTAAACTGCGAAAGATGCAAATGATGTTATTGTAATTATTTATTATAAATTTATAATTTTTATTATTAATTGTAGTTTAATTATCATAAAAATACAATTAACAGTGACATAACTTCTCTTAGGATTCAGGTTGGGGAAGGGCAAGGTTTTCAAAATGGAAACAATTATTGAATTAAGTAATTAAAACTTAATGTTTAATCGATTGAATCATAAAATTAGCGTTAATATTAAATATATAGAATTTAATATCTATCTATATGATATTTATAATATTACTATGTAAAATATGAACATATATAATAAATAATTGTTACACACACAAATTTAAAATATTATATTTATTAAATTATATTATGTGTAATTTATAATTCCATGTAAGCTAAGACTAAAAAAGTTATTTATTGTAATGTATTGAAGGAAACAAATAATTTAAGTCAAAAAAAAAACCATAGTTGGCTTTTATAAACATCTTAAGGAAAAGATATAATAATTTTTAAAATTTGCAATCCTAATGTATTAATTATCCTATAAAACAAGAAAGAAAGACTACATTCTATTAAAAAAAAAAAAATATTAATATGGATGATTGGTAATCGTAATGTATTAATGATTATTAAGATAAAAAGATACATTCTTTCTCGGTAAACATGCTTGCACTAATTTTTAATTGAGTTGCTGTTAAGAACCGCCGGTTCATCTCAGCACCCCGCACGAGTTCAACTGTTTTTGAAATTAAAATGGCAACGTGGCACTTTTGGAGCGCACCACATTGCCAAGAAGCCAGCCAAACGAACCAAGAAAGCCAGGATCGATTCTCCAAATTACGGTCGAACTGACTGATTCCTCCCTTTTTTTATTTTTGTTTTTGACCGAATTGGACTTTGGGCCGATTTCCGGTTTTTTTAGTCGAATTGTTTGGCCCTGCTCGATTTTAAAACTGCTGGGTGAAGAAAGAGAGAGCAAACAAGGAATTAAACCGTAACCAAAAAGTGTTCCAGGCCGCTGCAAATCGAAAGAACAAAACAATATGTGCCTAAAAGAAAAAAATAAAAAAAAAAACAGAAAATAATCTACATAAATCATTTATGATGTTTTTGGCAATTCTTGAACAGGACACATCTTTGGACGCATTCAGTAGATACAAATCATGGATGCACGGGGCTTAAGTTATTCATTTTGCCCCGGATACAACTGAGTGTCGTACCCGAGAGATTAATATTTTCCTTTGAAGGATTTTTTTGATTGACCTGTTTTACTTTATGAGTTATCCGATTATCATTTCAAAAAAAAAAAAAAAAGTTATAGTATTGATTTAAATTTATTATTTAATTAATAAAAATTATTGTATAAAATCTAATACGACATCTATTAATCTACTATATTTGTAAATATTGTAATAAATTTTATACAATAATTTGCTCGATTAATTGTAACATATATCAAATCATTACATAAAGTATTTTAGAAAATAATTATAAATTATTATTGTGACAATTTTAATATTTTATACATTACACTTATAAAATATATTTGCGATGATTCTTTTATTTTTGAAAATAATTTTAAATTTGTTAAGGCATTAATTTTCCTATAATTAATAATAATTTTTCATAAAATAGACGATAAGTGTTAAAAATAATCTATTAATTTTAATATTAATTAAAATGCTAAATATTTAACACACAATTATATTATAATAAATATAAAAAATAAAATATTTTAAACTAAAAATAATTCATAATCCATGTTTAAAATTTCACATAAAATTAAAATACTATAATGTCGATAATAAGAAGTACAAAAATTACATCGATAGAAAACTTCTCAACTTTAATCATGATCATCATCCTACAATAAAATGAATAAAAATTTTAATGTGAATTTAGAAACATTTAACAATTTAGAATAAACTAAAAAAATAAAAATTAAGAAATAAGAAAAATGTTTGAAGGCGTGGACTGTATACAGCTGTCAAAAATAAATGATTTTTATGCTAAAATTCATGATCTAAAGTATTAAAAGTATCATCAAGTGAAAGAGTTAATGAAAAAACTTATAGGATATATGTCAAAATTAATGTTCAGCTCAAGATTTTGTTACTACAATTTTTGGAATATTGTTTAAAAATGCTAGGTTATTGTAGATGTTTGTACTCCATCTTATTTTACGAGTTTGTTATCTAAGTTTCAAATTTTTTTTTTCATCTATAGTTTGAAATTTTTATAGTATCTTTAACAATTGATTTTTCTTTCAAAGTATTATAATTAAGATCTCACTTATAAAGTCTTACCTTTCCATAATGCTCTTCCCCACAATTATAGTAAAAGCATATACAAAATTTTGGCTACTTAATCCTTCTTTTTGGGATAGAAGCTCCTCTATCTGAGTTGGGTCCAAAGCAAGTCGAATTCTAGGTGAAAAAAGGTTTTTTTTAAAAAAAAATTAATTATATACAAATTATTGACATATTGTCTTATTGAAGAGCTTGTATTTTCAATTAGGTCTTCCTTTGTGCATAGCCTTAAAAACCTTAAGTTAGAAAGGAGTGTTTTTACTAAGATCTTGTTTTCTTTGATAAAAATGCCAATAATGAAATTAAAAATTGGTAGCACATTATTTAACACAAGTCTAATATACAATAAACAAATTTATAGGAAATTTCTTCCAATAAAACTTAAATATGGCACTTTTCTTATACCTATTTTATAGTTCTAATCCCATTTTACTTCAAAAGGATGTAATTTATCCAAGTAATGCATATAAAGTGAACAATTTTGTAGAATACCTACCTCCATATGACTTGTTGGTGATATTAACCTTATTAGATAGCTTAATCAATAATAAAAGTAAGAACAAGAAAAAATTTGAACAAAATGAAGGGCAAAAAATAAGGAAAGAATAATAGGTCTATGACTAATTAAAAAAAAATTACATAATCTTAGACATAATGACTTTAATATGCATACACTATTAAGTGTTAACCATCATATATCATACGATTATAAGTAAAAGTGGACAAATAGCCACTCTAATAGTCAACAATAAGCTCGTATATCTCCCTTTCGAGAACTGTAAAAATACCTTTTCTTTTCCCTTTGTTAAAATGAACAACTTTAGCTAATTCTGAAGAGTATATACCTGGTATAGTTATGAATTAAACAAGATGTCAAATGCATTTAAGTAATGAATTGTGAATTAGACATACATTGTTGCAAGCACCAATTTACATGAAAACTTTGCATCGGCCAACTGAATCGATCTTTATCATGTAAAAGGTAAGTTATAAAACCTTATGGGAAAGCTAAATGCAATTAAATCAAATTGGGATAAATTTTGTATTTAGTTGAATATGAATGACAAGGCATGTACAAGTTATATACTGACAACTTTGTAAGTGTTTTTGGAGCCTTGAATATGGTAAAATAGCTTCTTTGATACAAGTTGATTATTAGTATTAACCTATTAATAAAAGCCCACATTGGCAAATCAAAGTTGTCAACAAAATCAAAGAAAGAAGTCAATTGATATTATACTAAAAAGATTTTTACATTACAAGACAAGTGTCTTAAATATAGACAGCCAAGCCATTTGATTTGAATCCCTTACATTTGATGATAAAGTTTACAAACTAATCTTATCACATTCTTGATGTTCAGTTAACAAATTGTCTAAGAGATTTTTTCAACTATCTTCAAAACTTTATTTTTACATTTTATAGCTAAAATTAGAGCTCAAACATTCATACCAAGAATATAAGATAACTTTATTATGTTGCTTGAATACAAAATAAAATACTAATGATTATAACAATAAAACAATTAAGTATTTAAAGGGGAATAAGAGCAACATATATTGCTAATGAAGGAAAGAAGAGATTAACTTGCTTATCTGGGTGCCTATCAAACTAGGTTGTACACTTATCACATGTTGTTATTGAGTATCCCCTGCACTGTCATTAAAAATTTTGTATGCAAAGGAAGCATGCGTAGTCATAAAATAAAACAAAATGTGAGAAATATGGTAACATAGTAAAGCATCTATATGAGAAAACTAGTGGTAAAGAACTTAAGCTTAAAATTAATGATCAATTAGTACCTTGAAAGCAAAGCCTTCATGACCCATATACACCAAGAAGACTGTTAAGGACCATAAAATATGTTCAATAGTACATCTAAGAAAACAAGTTTATCATATTTTTAGAACATAAAAGTCATAATGAAAAAAGCAAGCTTATATGCTGAAAAGTAAAAGTTCTTACTAATCAAAGCATGATGGCATACATACTATATTAAGACTTAAATGTGGACACTTAAATTTTCTTAAGCTAAAGAGTCTAGGCCTTTCCTTTACACATATTAAGTGATAAACTCCTTGAAAATTGCAAATAGAGAATAAGACCTCCTCTCCATTATAGATAAAGTGATGACATTCAACTTGAAAATGTGCAAGATCCAAGGGACACTAAATTTTCTTATTTATTTCATTATATTATTAAGATAGCAAATCTTATCAAATTATAAGTTTCATGATGAGAAAACCAAACTTCTTTAATTTAGATTAGTAAATGAAATAGTATATTTATCTAATAGTGATTAATTACTAGTGATTGAGACATAAATTTGATAAACAATGAACCTAATCAAGTGATACAACTGTGTTGAAACACCTTTATAAGAATCTCATTCAATAATTCATACATTCAAGTCAATCTTAATATAGGTTCCAACTGACTATTCTAGTCAATTTATATTAGCCAGTAATTTTTAAGGAAATTGTGGGAAAAGATGATTAGTGGTTTATATTGTGTATGTGTATTGTTAGCTATTTTAAGAAAATATTATTACAGATTTTATCCTTAAAAATAAGCTAATTTAGTTAGGTTTTCTAAGGTATCTCATAAATTATAGTATTTGATGAGTTAGTTTCCTTTTAGTCAATTTCCATTTTTTTTACTAGGGTTAATGTATATAAAGCTAATGTTTGATGTATTATTAAAGGTATGAATGAAAATACTTCTTTCAATCTTTGAGATAATATTAGAGCTATAGGTTCTTTTTTAGGATCTATTTTACTTTGTTTTATGATATCAAAATAAGGTATTTTAACCAACCTTTATTATTAATGATGTAAGAGGCCTTAATTGGCTAAGTTTTTTAGGTGGAAGATGTTAGAGGTTGCAGAGACAACTACTACAACCCAATCAAAAAAGGTTGTTTGATCTCAACAAGCCAAAAAATTACAAAGCATTCAAGCTATATATAGGTTGAATGAAAAAAAATTACCTTAAGTGTTCTCAACTAGTTAATATAGTGCTAAAAGGAAAAGAGAAGATCAATCACCTTACAGGTACAAGACCTTGGCCAACAGATCCTTGTTTTGAAGCATGGTATGAAGAAGGCTCTATAATTATAGTATGGTTATGAAGTTTTGTAATCCTTAATATTAGTGATACACACATCTTCTTGGTTACTGCCAAAGATATTTGAGATGTAATTCAACAAATTTATTCTAAAGCTAGTAATAAAATTTAAGTATATGATGTCAAAGTAAAGACAGTGACTACAAACAGGGAAATAAAACAATCATTGAATATACTAATCAATTGAAATCTTTATGGTAAGAACTTGATCATTATAGGGTGATAAAAACCAAATGTCTAGATAATGTGATTGTTCTAAAGGCATTCATTAAGCAAGATAAGGGCTATAAGTTTATTGTTGGTCTTAAGCCTAAATTTGATCAAGTGAGGGTCTAGATTCCTTGCAAGTTAGAGGTTTCATGTTTTAAAGAGATGATGACACTTATATAAAGTGAGGAAAGTAAAAGAAGTCTAATGCTTAAATCACAAATAATGGATAATCCTACATTGTAAAATGAAACTGAATTTCATATGGGTAAGGATGACCAAGACTTTCCCATTGCTATTAGGAAAGGAATGAGAGAGTGCATAAAATGACCATTATATCCTTTTACACATTTTATGTCTTTTAAAAAATTTTCACCATCTCATTGAGCCTTTTTTGTTAGCTTAAATATTATTATCATTTCTACCACCTTATCTGAGGCTTTGTCTAATGAGAAATGAAAAAAAGCTATGGATGTGGAGATAGAGGCATTAGAGAAAAAAAAAACTTGGGAGTTGGTGAAATTTATTGGGAAACAAAATATTTGAAAAGGAATAAAAAAACAAATACAAGGAATTTACATGTTTTGAAACCTGAATGTTCCTATGTCCACAACTGCACTAGAGTTTTTCACTATGTTAGAGTTATCACCAATTACATAATAAGTATAACCTTCATACAAGGAGACAGGGTAACTCTTATATAGAAACAATAATATGTTTACCCCCATATAATATTAATCAAACTCCACTTCTACAACAATCTCCCAATTGAAGACTAATGATCAAATTGGCAACTATTACAATGTAATTCTAACTTATCTTGTAATCCATAACCTTAGTGCAACAGCTCCTCAGCAACTAACAATGGAGACTAATTGAGGTTGTGAATAACCTTAACTTTTTTTAACCACCTACTTAGTTAACATGTTAGCAAGATTCTCTTCACTGCATATCTTTTCTAATATCAATGTCCCATTATCCAATAAACCACATATGAAGTGATATTTTAATTGGATATACTTTATTTTGGTATGGAATATAGGGTTTTTAGTAAGATGAATTACACTCTGACTATTATAGAAAAAAATACTACTTCCTTGTGGCTTGCCTATTTCTTCCAAGAAATTTTTTAACTAAACCAATTCCTTGCTTGCTTTAGTAATGACGTCATATCCAACTTCAGTAGTTGATAAAGCCATATTTTTTTGTAATTGAGATACCTAACTCACAGTCATACCACTTAAAGTGTATGCATAACCTGTTGTACTTCTTTTACTATCAATGTCTCCACCAAGATCTACATTTACAAAACCTTACAAGTTCATACTACTCTTCTTAAGACATAGTGATACATCTATGTTACCCTTCAAATAGCAAAAAATCCACTTAATGGCTTCCCAATGTTGTTTACCGAGATTAGCCATGTACCTACTTACAACTCCCACTACTTATGCTATATCAAGTATAATACAAACCATAATATACATAAGACTCCAAACTACTGACGTATAAGGAGCTCTTGATATGTATTTGCCCTTTTCATTTGTCATTGGTGACTATTTCTTTGAAAGCCTAAAGCGATTTGCCAAAGGAGTACTACTGACTTGCTTTGCTTCATAAGTTTTAAATTGATTCAACAACTTTTCAATATAAGCAACCTATACTAATTTTGAAGTACCATCCTCATTATCCCTCACAATTCTCATCCCAAGAATTTACTTTGTAGCTCTGAGATCTTTCATTGCAAATTCATTTGACAATTCTTGCTTATATCATTTACATACAAGAATAAAATAATATAACCAATGTCAAATTTATAAAATAACAACAATTATCCATGTCATATCTCTTGAAATTACAATTGGACATAAAGTCATCAAACTTCTTGTACCATTGCTTAGGAGCTTATTTCAAACCATATAAACTTTTATTAAGCTTTCACACAAAATTTTCTTGTATAAGAAGTGAAAAACCTTATGGCTGCATCATGTAAATATCTTTCTCCAAATCACCATAAAGGAAAGCTATTTTTGCATCAAGCTATTCCAGATGCAAATTTTCAGACCCAACAATACTCAATACTAATCCAATCATCGATATTTTCACCACTAGAGAAAAAATTTCAGTATAGTCAATGCCTTCTTTCTGTTAAAATCCCTTCACAACCAATATTGTCTTGTATTTCTTACTTCTATCAAGTTCTTCTTTGACTTGATAGAACCATTTGCTGTTCAATACCTTTTCGTCTTTTGGTAATTAAGTTAGCTTTCATGTATGATTTTTCTATAGTGTACTCATTTCTTCTTCCATCTTTAACTTCCAATTGGTATAATCTTTAACTTGTATTGTTTTATAAAAGCATTTTGGCTTACCTCTGTCAATTAATAGTAAATGATATAAGGAAGGAAAGAACCATTGTGGAGGCTTTGATATTCTACTAGATTTTGTCACCTATGCCACTGGTGTAGAAGGGTCTGATTGCACTAGGATAATTTCAAAGTTTTTTGACACTATATTACCCACATTGTCATCTAAAATTTCCTTTAACTCAGCATGTTTCCCTTTTGTAGCATACTTCCCAACACTATTAGATTGTATAACATTTCTGTTTTTATAGATAGTGTTTTCATTAAATATGACATCTTTGCTTCTAATGGTTTTTCTATTTTGATCATCCCAAAAATGATATCCAAATTCATCACTTCCATATCCAATTAAAAAACACTTGTGGGATTTACAATCTAATTTATCCCTTTTATCTAAATTTGCATGCACATGAGAGATGCAACTAAAGAATTTCATGTATGATAGATTTACCTCTTTACTTGTACAAGTCTCCTTTAGTAAGTCTCCATCCAAGGGAATAAGTGGTCCTTAGTTAATCAAATAGGCTACAATGTTGACAACATTAGCACAAAATTTCTTTGGTAATCCAACATGTATTCTCATACTTGTAGCATCTTTATTCAAGGTTTTGTTCATGTGTTTAATGATACCATTTTGTTGTGCTGTCTTCTGAATTGTTTTCTCTATACAAATCCCATTAGCCACTTAGAAATCTTTGAATTCTTTGTTGTTATACTCACCGTCATTATCAAATCTTAAGCATTTTATTTTTGCACCAGATTCATTTTCTACTTGATTTTTTCACTTCTTAAAATTTATAAATACATTAGATTTATTTTTTAAAAAATAAATTCATACCTGTCGAGTGGAGTCATCAATAAAGGTGACATAATAGAGTAAGCCACCTAAGGATGCCATTAGAAAGGGACTCCATACATTAGTATACATAAGTTCTAACTTCTGTGTCCTAGGTGTCCTTTCAACTTTGGAGAAATTGATCTTCTTTTGCTTTCCAAAAATATAGTCCTTAAAAATGCCAA
This sequence comes from Kandelia obovata, assembly GCA_021464305.1. NCBI lineage: Eukaryota > Viridiplantae > Streptophyta > Magnoliopsida > Malpighiales > Rhizophoraceae > Kandelia > Kandelia obovata. The sequence goes on along the minus strand of CM038473.1, from coordinate 1,499,916 downwards.
CATCCATAGTTTTTATGCGTAACAACTTGCCCTTTACTGCAAGTACCTTCATTCCTTTCTCACTTATATGTTCGAGTTTGCAACGCCACATCTTGGAATTAACCCCTAACTCAATAGCTCCCATTAAATCCTTTATTCCCAAGGTCATATAGAGTGTCCTAGTCTTGTTTCCTCTTGCTATCACCATTACTCCTTTGGTGATTTTCCATGACCTACCAATAAAGTTTATAAAATGTTCTTCTTCATCAAGCTACCCTATAAAGATTACATTCCTTTTCAATCTTATGATGTGTCTAACATTATTCAACTTCCATATGTATCTGTTTAATGTCTTCACGTGAACATCACTCTTCCCCATTATGTTTAACAGTTCATCATTAGCAAGATGAACTTTTTCAAAATTGTGAGCAATATAATTTTGCATACAATTTCTATATAAGGTTAAGTGAAAAAATGCCCTAAAGTCTAAAATCCAAGACTTTATTGGATTGTCAATGTTTAAAATCAAAGCGTTTAGGATATCTACAATTGCTACATTTGTAAAATCTTCATCCTAATTTTTCTTCTTTGGCTACTTGCAATCTCTCTTAAAGTGACCTCTACGATCACAATTCTAGCACGTAGTGCTAAATTTCAATTTACTCCTCTTCCTAGATTTCAATTTGCCCCTATTGTCATCACATTGAGTTGTTTTTCCTCTACATTCAGTACTCAAAACCAAAGTTGGATATACCTAGTTCTCTCCTACGAATATCTTTACTCAGAATCAAATCTCGAACCACACTGAACTGTAATTGTTGTGAACTAGTTGAACTAGTTACTGCAGTTATAGTGATGTTCCAACTTTCTAGTAACGAGGATAATATAATCAAAGCCATAACCTCTTCATCAAAATTTATATTCATTAAACTTAATTGACTAGAAATCAAATTAAACTTTTTTATATGATTTGTAATAGAGACACCCTTTTTCATCTTTAGATTACAATTTTTTTTATCAGATATATCTTGTTGGAAGCAAATGGTTCTTTGCATGTATGAGTTAGTGCCCTCATCATTCTTATGGCTATCTTCTTTATTTGGACATTGAAAGTAACATTTCAAACCATTGTCAATTAGATGACTTTTGAGGCTTGTCTATCTAACAACTCCCAATCTTCCTTTCTCATCGATTCTAGTTTCTTTCCCAAAAGAGGCTGATGTAATTTTTTTTGATACAGATAATCTTCCATCTGCATCTTCTAGAATTTGAAATTGTTGTCATCAAACTTGTTGATCCTCACTTTTCCTTCTTCAAATGCCATCACTCCCACTACCCTTTTGGCTTCCTTAGAACCAAGGCTCTAATACCAGTTATTAGGAAATAAGATATTCAAAAAAGAGTAAAAACAAAACGAACATAAGGAATTTATGTTTTTTGGAACTTGAATGTTCCTACGTCCACAATTGCACTAGAGTTTTCCACTATATCACAATTATCACCAATTACATAATAAGCATGTCCTTTTATACAAGGAGACAAAGACAACTCTTATATAGAAAAAAAATTACATATTTACCCTCATATAATATTAATCAGGCTCCATTCTTACAACAAAATTGAGGTTGGGGAAAAAACCTATAGGGTGTAAATAAGTGTATACTATGAAGTATAAAGCAGATAGATCAATAGAAAAATATAATGCAAGGTTAGTAGCCAAGGGGTATACTCAAACCTAGAGAATTAATTATCTAAAGACTTTTGCTCTAGTTACAAAGATGAATATTGTTAAAGTTTTGTTATCATTGGTAGTTAACTGTAAATGGGAATTACAACGATTTTATGTCAAGAATACATTCTTGTATGGAGAACTAAAGGAAGAAATTTATATGGACATCCTACCAAGTTATGAGAAGAACTTGAATGCTCATATTATGTGTAAATTGAAGAAATCCTTGTATGTTTAAAAGCAATAACCACGAGCGTGGTTTGGAAGATTTGTTAGAGTTATAATAGCTATGGAATATAAACAAAGCTTAGGGGATCATACATTTTTCATTAAACACTCAAGTTTAGAGGAAGTCATAACTCTCTTAGTTTATGTCATGGTATATTAGTGACAAGAGATAATAACAAGGAAAAACAAGTCTTGAGTCAGTGTTTAGGTAGGGAATTTTAGATTAAGGCATTAGGAAGGTTGAAATATTTTTTTTTTTTTTGGGATTAAGGTTGCTCACTCTGGGCAAGGTATTTTTATCTCCCAACAAAAGTGTCACAAATCTCCTCAAAGAAATAGACAAGTCAACAAGTAAACTAGCAAGTACTCTAATAGATTAGAATCTTAGACTTAGAAAAGCAGAGGAGGATGTTACAGTAAACAAAGACACATATCAACACATGGTAGGAAGACTCCTTTATTTGTCTCACACATAACCAGATATAACATATGTAGTTAGTGTGATTAGCTAATTCATACATAGGCCAAAGGAAGTTCATCTACAAGTTGTTCACCAAGTCTTACAATACATTAAAGGAACACCAGGGAAGGGTGTTCTATTTAAAAGGCATGGAGGTTTAAGGCATACATGGATGCTAATTATACGAGGTCAATTGTTGATAGAAAGTCAATCACTAGATATTGCATTTTCCTTGGTGGAAACCTTGTAATGTGAAAGAGTAAAAAACAAAATGTGCTAGAATAATCTAGTGTGGAGGCAAAATTTTGAGCAATGGCTTAAGGTGTATATGAAGTACTTTGGTTGACAATCATTCTAGAAGACTCGAAGATTAAGTAAGATGGCCTAATAAGACACCATTTTGATAACAAATTTGTAATTAACATAGCTCATAACCCAATATAACATGATTAAATGAAGCACATTGAAGTTGACAAACACTTTATCTAACAATAATTGGGGAGTGGGTTAATTTGTACACCTTATATTCCTATATATGGCCAACTTATTGATGTTCTTTCCAAAGCATTAAGTGATTCAGTGTTTCAAAGTATCGTTTCCAAGCTGAGAATGGAGAATAACTATTCACTAGCTTAAAAGGGAGTATGGGAAAACGTGATTTATGCATATGTATAGTTAGTTATTTTATCAAAACCTTATGATAGATTTTATCCTTAGAAATAGGCTTATTAGTTAGGTTTTCTAAGGTATCCCATAAATTATGGGATCTAATGGGTTAGTTTCCTTTCTTGGTCAATTTCCTTTATGCATAAAGTTAATGTTTGATATATTACTAAAAGTATAAATGAAAATACTTCTTTTAATCTTTGAGAGAAACTAATTACCTTTAACAAATTAAAATCCTCTAATTGTAAACCTAAACATAACTATAGAAAAAAGAAAAAAAATAGAAATAAAGAAATCACCATTATCTTAACAACAATAGGGAAGAAAGAGAGCACACCCTCAAAAAAATGAAAGAAAAAAATTACCCATATGTGAGAGAAAATAATTGTTAAAAAAAAAAGAAATTGAGAAAAGAGAAAGAAACCAAAAGAAAAATCACCATTAGTCTTTCTTTAGTCACCAAAATGAAAAAAAAAAATCAAAGAATAATAAATAAAGAAATCACCATTTTCTTGGCACCAATAACGAAAGAAAAAGAGTACATCCTTAAAACAAAGAAAGAAAAAGATTGCACATACAATAGAGCAAATGCGTGCACATAAAGAAGAGTAAAAGAAGCACTTGACATCTAAAGGAAGTTCAAACAAGGATATACAAATAACACAAAGAAGTCAAAATTCACCCAAATTTGCACCATCTAAACTCATATTAAGTCAAAAAGCAGAATTATTAAATGGTATTCCATTTATAAGACAAGTCCTAAAAAGATATATTTGAAGAAAAAAAAAGTAAAGCTACAAGCACTAAACGGTTATAAAAGGCAAGTGAATATGGAAATTTAATGAGAAGAGGCAATAGTCCTTGGATAGAAAACAAAATTTCCATATCTAATCATTAAACATTTAATCAAAAGTATGGATAAAACAAGAAGCCAAGAAAATATTCACAGAACGGAAACTTAGAATCTTGTTTAGTAAATTAGAAAATGCAAGAATAACAAAGAGAATTGTTGGCCTTAAAGAATTTTATTAAAAAAAAATGCAAGAACAATGCAGGCAAAAACTCTTTTCCCATTCCATCTTTTCCAGAAATTTTTTTTTTAAAAAAACCCAAATCAAGTGAAAAGAATCCTTAATAAATCATCATGATTCACCATCAATTACCAAACTTTAAGAACAAGTGGCATTTCTAAAGTCAAAATTCAAGATTGACTAGTAATAGATAAATCTAAACATAACTCAAAATCCTAGAAAACCCTGACAAATTTGACTAGTAATACCTTTATCACCACATATTAACCAATAATAATAATAATAATAATAAAAAGAATGGAAGGATAGAGAAGTAAAGCATACCATGTCTAGCCTAAATGGAGGAACTATAATCTTAATTAGGAGTCACTAGAGAAGTGGAAGCCAACGCAAGTACAAAAAAAACTGAAACCAAGATTGAAGAGATATTGAAGAAGACAATGATCAAATGAACTTAAACTAACTAATAATTGATTTCATTTATGTTTGACTATAAAAACAGAGTGTGAAGGTGAGGATGAAAATATAAAGAAAGAGAAATAGAAATGGCAATTTTTGCTTGCATCTTTCTTGCTTAATCATTGTAAAAACTAAAATAGTAGGCTTAAGAACCATTAATGACCAAAATGATATCACATCATATATTGAAATTTTGTTTAGAAAAAATTTGTTTAATATTTTTTGTTAATATTTTTTTTAATAATCATAAACTGCTATCAAACAATTACTTATATTGTAATATAGAAAGCAATTCTAACAGCCATAACATAATATGTTGCTTATATACACAATATATGCAACGTCATCATAACAATTACTTATATGCGTAACGATTAATAAACAAAGCAATTAACCACTGTTTAAAACATTATATAGTAACGATTATTAATTTTTGCACAGAAACCATTGCATAAAATGCTTATTATAACAAAATGTGTAAATTATTTTATGTAGTGGTTTAAAACCATTGACATAAAATCATTTTAGTGTAATGTATATTGTCATTTTGTTTGTCTTCTTTTAGCTAGTTTTGCTTTTTAGTAAAAAGTTAGAGTCAATTTAACTAGAATTGCATTCTAATTCCTGACAATAATTCCTAATATTCTTTTATTTAAGTTTTATGGTTTCCATTTCAATGTTCCATGATTGCCTAGAGTTAGTTTCAATTATAGCCTCACGCCTCTCCCTCCCTCAATGTGACAAAGATGGACTAAAGTGATGACGACCATGTTAGTGCTAAATGGTAAATTTTATTGGTTAGAAAATAATATAGAATCAAGTTAATTTGGAGCTTTAATTTAGGTGATTTTATTTGAATATATTTCAAAGCCTAAAAAATAATAAATCTAAAATTAACCTATTTGAATAAAATATGATAGATATTTGAATACAACCACCTAATTAATGACTATTATAATTAAACGTTTAATTATCATTACTAATTTCCTATTTTTTTAAGCAACTAATATCATATGTTTTTAGGACATGAATAGTTGAATAAAATAACCTAACATAAGTGTTAGGTTTCCCATAATTATTATTATGTAAAAATGTATTAGTAGGTACATGTTTTTATGCCCATATTATAAGTTCTTTTATTAAAAAACATAAGAACAAAGAGCAATAAATATGACAAATATGATCATATATACTTGATAAAGAGTATGAAAACTAATTATTTCCATTATCACTAATAACATATGCTTTTATTTATACATTGATTGTACTACTTATTTACACTCAAATGGAATGTTTGCAATGTTGTTAGAAGTAAGCTTAGGCCTCCAAGTACAAATGGGGTGCTTTAAGATCATAAGGGTTTGTTTTTGTGTTTTTTCTTGTCACATTAAAGTCCAAAATTCTAATGTAGGTGAATTGCTTGCTTTGAGAAAGGAAATTGAAATAACCAGTACTTATAGAGACCTTTACATAAGGCAGATGATTAGTAAGTCAAACCTGGTCATTGTTTCTTTTTCGGTGAATAAAACAACTGGTGGCCCTTAAAAATTAAGAGATGATATGATAGGATACTCTAAATTAAAAAATTATTATTATCAATTATTTCATTTAATATTTTTCTTTTACTATTTTCAAATTAGTAGGTATAATTATGTTTGTATTAGTAGGATGTCTAGTCAGCCTCTTAAGTCTATATATATGTAATGTCTATAATGTTTTTATTCAATAAATAAAATAAGACATCGAAGCTTTTAACTTATTGTAGATTAATCTCTCCAAAGCGATCATTAGAATTTTATCCATTTGAAGAGATTAATCCCTTATCTCTCTACTTTTATAATTTTCTTATTTTTAATCCCTAGTTTCTCATCATTTGATATCAAAGTCGTATTCTTAGGGATTTTGATTATGTTTCATATCCTTACCACCACTATAAAAAAAATCAAAAGAAAAGAAAATCTCACCATGATGTTACAACATTCATTAAATACTTTTAAAACTATATTGTCTTATGTTAAAAAATTAGTATCTCTTATCCCAGAGCCTCTTAAGCGGCTTGAGAAAATTGTTTTTGTATATTATTATTAGTCAAAATCCAATGGATCTACCACTAAATTGAAGAAAATAGAACCTACCAATAAGCCATTAAATACCAAATTTAAAAGTACGAATAATAAACCTATTAATAAGTCATCAGATACTAAATTGAAAAGTATTAATGATGACACCAATTTAGAACATGAAATTATGGAAAGCAAAAATTATGGCTAAATATTCTAATCTACCACCCATAAAGATTAATAAATCTTACAAGAAAAAAAATCAAGTTGTATGAGTTAAATTAGATAAAACTAATGAGTTTATGGATGAGAAGGTTTCCAAACAAATTACTTATTCAAAGATGTGTAACAAATTCAATGCACCAATTAAAAAAGATTGTAAAATAATTCTTCAAATTGATTCCTTATCAACTTTTAAAGATATTGTTTTGGAATATTTCAAAGAAAAATTATTGTGTTAAAGTCAATACAATTGTCGATTATCATATGGAAAAAGTTATGGAAAGAACATCAAACTAAAAAGGATGCTTGGTTGAGATAAGTTGTTTTAAATCAGTTTTAAGCACAAAGCTAATTTGAATAGCGGAGGAATGATAAAATCCTCTTATTAGAAAATTATTATTATCAATTATGTCATTTAATATTTGTCTTTTACTATTTCCAAACTAACATGTATTATTACTTCTGTATTAATAAACTATCAAGTCAAGCTCTTGAATTTATTTATATGTAATGACTTATGATGTTTTCATTCAAGCAATTAAATATTATATTAAATCTTTTAGTTTAATGGAGATCAATCTTTTTGAAGTGAACACTAGAAGCTAATTTCATCGAAAATACCAACCCTTTATCTCTCTATTTTTGTAATTCACTTATTTTCAATTCCTATATGATAAGATAATCTAACTTCAAAAGTATTTGATGAATGTTATAAAGTCATGATGAGATTTTCTTTTCTTTTGATTTTTTTTTCTCATTTGGTAACGGTGGTAAACATAGGAAATAAAAGCAAATTTCCTAAGAATACCACTTTGATACTAGATGATGAGGAACTAGGGATTGAAAATAAAAAAATTATAGAAATTGAGAGATATGGGATTAATCTCTTTAAAGTGAAAAAGTTTCATTATTGCTTTGGGGAGATTGGCCTCCAATGAGCTAAAAGGATTTGATATATTATTTTATTTCTTGAATAAGAGATTTAGAAGACATTATATATATATACACTAAAGAGTTTGACTTGACAATCTATTAATATGGAAGTAGTTATACTTACTAATTTGGAAATAATAAAAAAATATTAAATGACATAATTGATAATAATAAATTTCTAATTAAAAGGATTCTATCTTGATATTAGAATTATGAAGACCTTTCTAGCTACTTATTAGAATTGGGAATTCAAGCACATTATACAAGATACAAATGCAATTGCAAATGACTTTGCAATTAGATAAATTCATCTAATTGCATGGCTTTGATCTCTTATTTTGACATGTCTTTTTTGCTTTGTGTCTTCAACTAGTATTTGGCCTTATCATTCATTAGTGGTGTCTCTTCTCTTTTGCAAATTGGATGATGAAAAATTATAGGTTATTGTTGTTATTGTCATGTTGCAAGTAGATTTTGGTGTGGCAATTTTTTTTTCCTAAATTCTATGTCAATTGTTGGTATGTTTAAAGGTATTGAGGGAGATAAGTGTTGAGATATAGATTTTGTGGTCATTTACTTACCTAGGAAAAAGTGTAGAAAGTCATATATATTAGGTCAATTTGTACTTAAGAGTTATGTCTCTTGAACTGTTGATATTCAATAAAATCATTTACAATTGATTGATAAAAAAATTAACTATGAAGGGTGAACACTTAAAGAAAAATGTATATGAACATTCAATTATATCATGGCACTTTTCATATTTTCTCCATAAAATAATTAATTATTATGGCTTGAACAATATTATTAATATGACTTGCGTACCATATGTCACTACAAGAAATAGGGGTTATAGCAGCAAACCAAAACCATTGCTATTGTGGTAAAAACCATTGCATAAAGTCAAATGTAGTAGTTTTTAGTCCACTAAATGTGCAAGTGCTACAATAGATTTTCCATAACAATTTCTTCAACTTATAATAACACATGAAACCACTACATAAATGTGTTTTAAGCAGCAATTTTAAATGTTATTGCAATGCTGTTTATATTAAATTTGCAGTAGTTATGTAATGCATATATGATGATTTTATTATTTTAGAAAACACTTTGTTATTTATTTAGGCAGTGATTTTTTTATATTTAGCCATGAATTTTGGAGAAATAGACAGCAGTCATTAGAGAAATAGGAAATAATGGTTGGAGAAATAAGTAGTGATTCTTTGTAGAATATGTAGCAATTTTATAGTGGAATTTAAAACATTTGTGAAGTATTGGGTAGAATTAACAATGGATTTCTATTAGAATTAGCCATTTGTTGATAGAATAAGGATGATTTTTGTAGCAAATGTAATTAAACAATACAAGCAACAAAAAATGACTTAACTAATGTTTAGCACATCTCACATAAAGTCAAAGTACATTCATAAGTTCTACATTAAGACGTATAAAAATTATGAAGTCCTCAACTTTGATCAAGAGCATCATTATATATCAATGATTTCCTCTTTTTCTTAATATATATGAAAATTTCACCTAAATATAAGTGATTAGACTTAATGTTAAGAGAGAAAAATTGATTATTAGACTAAGACATTATTCACATACACTAATAGTTTTAATTTTTATAAATTTAAATATATTATTTATAGTATTATTTATATAAAATTATTTAGTGTCAATATTGAAACTAATGTTTAATAATAATATCATTAAGAAATCTATAAGAAGCTTCTCACTTCAGCAAGAAGCACGACCTTGTGAACATGTGGTGAGAGCACCAATGCCATTACGTTTCTAGCGAGCAACTGGGCATGCTCCTGTAACTCGCTCGTTAGGATTATAACTTTACAATATATATTATTCATGGCATCCTGCTTTTTAGAGACCATAACAATGTAAGAAGTTCTAAATTTTACTATTTATTTGATATAATTTAATGACATGGTGGCTAGATAATAATATATTTTATCAAGCTTAATTAAAAGAATATTATGTCTGCCTAATTTATTTGAGCTAGTAAACGGATCCTCTGTAGACATGGCCATGGGTTGAAAAAATGCGGCTTATATATATATATATATATATATCGCTCATATGGCTAAAACCAGTGACTAGACAAAGATGGTACTAACTATTACTATTACATCCGTGACCCCAGTTTTGGCAGTTTCATAGCTTGCAAACAGTGCCTAAGGAATGCTCGAATAACATGCTAAAAGCCATGTGAGGCCTGACATGCAATAAAGCAGTACCCAACAAAGACAACTCATAGAACACAATTATGTACAATAATGTTGTGAACAAGTCAAAAAGGCCTCAAGGGTCTCAAATATATAAAGACCATAGCCAAAATCTTTGCTTCCTTATCTGTCAAGACATTGAATTCTTACTCAATTTTCGTTCTCTTCCCCTTTCCGCAACCAAGAAACTAAGCAGCAGGAGCCTTAAGAGTAGCTTAACAAATGGCCTCAGCAGTTCCCTTGTTCCTTACTTTCTCCCTATGTTTCCAACTGATGCTGGTGAGTGCAAACATGGGTTTGGTCCAAAAAACATGCAGAAACACCAAATATTACGATCTTTGTGTCACGACCCTTAAGTCCAATGCCACCAGTTCCACCACAGACACCAAAGGACTAGCCCTTATTATGATTGGTGTTGGGATGGCTAATGCCACGGCAACATCATCTTATTTGTCATCTCTGCTGCTTAGCAGCGCAAGTGACATGGCGTTGAAGAAGCTGCTAAAAGAATGTGCAGACAAGTACACTTTTGCTGGCGATGCCTTTCAAGCTTCAGCTCAAGATCTGGCCACGGAGTCCTACGACTATGCTTCCGTGCATGTCATGGCGGCTGCAGATTACCCCAATGCTTGCCATAATGCGTTCAGAAGGTATCCAGGATTGGCATATCCGCCGGAGATTGCGCGCAAAGAGGAAGGTTTGAAGCGCATATGTGACGTGGTTATGGAGATTATTGATATACTCTTTAGCACATAATGCCTACGATGCTTTCACTTGATTAAGATTCCCCGTTCCCTTGTCCCTTGCTTTCTCATTTTGACTTTTTATATGTACGATTATTAGTAGGCATTGACTTGTATTATGACCTTTGTTATGCTTACTTTCTAAGGCTAATAAATATCCAACTTAGATGCAATTTTATTTTGTATTATAATAATTATGAAATATTTATTAACAAAATTATAATTATAACTAGTTTTTGCTTTCTTTGTTTTTTTTTTTTTAATGCAACTAAGCCAACCCCAACAAATAAACAAGTCGAGACTTTTATATTGTTTCTTTTGGTCCAATTCGTAACAAGTTTGGACTTTTAGCCTCGTTACTTTTGTTTTTTATTATTTTTTATAAATGACTCTTAGTTAGTTACTTAGCGAGGCTAAGAAATTGACATTGTGTACAAAATATTAGTAGGAGTTGCTAATGACTTGATGTAAATAACATGTCTTTTTGAGATTTAGGACCACGTTGTTAGTTGTTAGTGGTATCTTTTGTGTTCTGACATGACAGAGAAGCTTTTAGCATGATCATGTATTCTGCTTCGTGCGAAACACTTGTTCGTGGAACCAAACATAAATGTTTCGCGCTAACTTTGTCTCAATTTTCCATTCTCCGAGTTATAGGCCATTACTATTCTATTTATCTCTCTCTATTTTATTTAGCTTTTTTTTTTTTAATTTGCATAATTTTTTAAAAAAATTCTCTTGATTTTTTTGCATTCAGTTATTGTTTCCCTGAAAGTCAAAAAAAAAAAAAAAGAAAAAAACGCAAATAACCAAAAAGAAGAAAGAAAAAAAAAAAAGGTGCAAACGAGTTTAGAGTTACAGAGAAACGAGAACGAAGGAGAGCAGTTGCCTATGCAATGGGCGACTTTTTTGGGGGCGGTGGGCGTTGAGGACTCATTGTAGTTCTTTTAAATTAATAAGGGTACTTTTGTCTATTCATAAAGGGCGGTAGAGCGCGCGTGCTTAGATCACTGCAAGCCCCATTCCCGCCAAAAAAACAAAGCAAAGCAGAGAAAGAAGAGAGACCGTCGCCGAACTCACCTTACCCTGCCAAACATTTCTGGTAGTTTTCCCACACTTTTTCTAGAAAAAAAGAAGAAGAAGAGCAAGGAAATGAAGGGAGGGACAGTGCAGATAAATTGGCACGACACAAAACCAGTCCTAACCCTAGATTTCCATCCGACCTCCGGTCTCCTCGCCACCGGCGGCGCCGATTTCGACATCAAGGTACTTCGCTTCACCATCGGTTCCGTTAAATTTTCTTTCCACTAATTTTGCAGGTGGCAATTGCAGGTTCTTTTCATTAGCTATCGCTAATCGCTTTACCTTTACGGTGGTGGAGATTAAGGCCGTGTTTGGATCTTTCATTTCTAATTATTTAATAGTATTTCTCCTTTATATTTTTTAATGAAATTAAATCGCGGTCTCGGGCTCCAAAATTAATTATTCGGCATGTTCGTATGTTTTTCCTCATTTTTGGAACAGCCCTGTTGGTGATGGTACTATAATTGAGGGCAGAACCAAGCTTTGCCCTAGGGTGGTTTTACTTGTTAGTGACGTTTCTAAATTTCTAATCCATACTGTGACGTGGAATTTTATTTCTTGGGAATTTTCGTTACATTAAACTTATAAACAATTTGTTTGCATGAATTTTTAGCCAGCAAAACGTTGAGCAAACCTTGAAAGTAGGATTATGTTTTTTTCTTTCTTTTCCAGTTATCTATAGTTAATTCTGTTTTATCAGCAGCACAAAAGAGGGCTGCAAATGGGTTTGAGTGGACTCTAACTATTATTTTGCTATGATGGAACTTCCAGTTTTGGTTGATAACTCCTGATGCATCGCAGAAGAAAATCCCCACAGCTTCTTATCAAAATAGCCTTTCTTTTCACACTTCTGCTGTGAATGCCATTCGTTTCTCCCAATCCGGTAAGCAATTTTTTGACATTCCTATATGTCGTTTTGCCCTCATTTCTAAGAAAATAAATTAATTCATACAACCTTGTTTTTGGTTTGAATAAAATTGGCCATAGAAGTGCTAATTATGAGAGTGTCAAATAGATTGATTTTAACTTATCCTATATAATCAAGTCCAACCTTTATTTGTTAGAATTTTGCTTGAGAAAGGACTTCTGAAATTTCTTTAAAACAGCACAGCCTATGACAGAAAGCCTTTTAATCTGAGTAAAATGATAGGGCCAAGGAAAAGCAAATTTGTTGCTTATCCACTCTTGTATATTTTGTAAGGCATGAGCTGTGGTCTTTGCTATTCACATGGTTAGGCCTCTCTTGAAATTTTCCTTTACCAGTGAAATAGCTACCTGAATGATCAACCTTTACATTAATTCCAAAGTTGAAGAAGAAACAAAGCAATTAAACCTGGATTATTTTAAAGGCATTTAGGTAAGGAAATAAATGGATCATGATGGGCATATATGCTTGTAACCCAATTGAAGCACTGTATGTCAAATACCTGTGGTGTGAAACAAAGACAGTATTAGGTATGAAATTTTCTTATTTTTGGACCTTTGAGATGAGCTTCATTGGGAGAAAATTTCCATTTGCACTTGTTTTGTCCTCTTAAAAGGCCCACTTTACACAAGCAGCACCTCTCTCTGGAACATGATTATATTTAATTTTTCATAATTCATTGAGCCAAAAAAAAAAAACTAGAAAGAAAAATAAAAACCACACAGCTGTTTATGTTCCTTGTTTTCACCTTATTGTTGATTTTTATCTTTAGTCAATGTAACACTTTTCTGCATATGATGCAGGGGAACAACTTGCCTCTGGTGGTGATGGTATGTGGTCATTCACAGAACTCTTTGTTCATCATTATATATAGTAGGTAATTTAGACAGGCTAGTTTATTCTTTTTCCTGTCTGCAGGAGGTGAGCTGATCATATGTAAGCAACACTCTACAGAAACCGGTCAAACATGGAAGCTTCTAAAGAATTTATCGTTGAGTACCTTTACCTGATAAGATTCTGCGGCTTTATTATGCAGCTGGCCTACATTTGCACCTGATTAGGCCTTTGTAAAATCTGCTTTATGCTAAAATTGACAATTTCTAATTGGTTGAGAAAGTTAACTTGAATCCATATATTGAATCAATCAATACTAGTCCACCATACACATCATATTTAGAAATAAAGCATCTAGAGCTGTATTACAGGGTGCTCATTATTTTGTGGGGAACTGGAGTTAAACTTTCAAAAAGATAATTTTGAAGTTCATTTGACCTGGGATTTGCTTTTATAAAATTCATTTAGTAATTGGGTCTAATCTATGAAGTTTCCTTATTTCCATTTGAATATTTGTTTGAGTTCAGCTGGCTTCACCTTTATTCACATTTTCTTCTTTCCTTTTGGACCAGATTTCACCGCAAAGATGTTCTGGATCTGCAGTGGTCTCCTAATAGTGTGTTTTTGATCTCTGGATCTGTTGACAATTCTTGCATCATATGGGATGTCAATAAAGGCAAGAAAGTTTACACAGCTTGATTTATCATGCAACTTTACATGGCACATCATTGAAGGCCTCAGTTGTTGATTTTCTGTTCATGACTATGTCTTATCTTCAGGTTGTGTGCATCAGATACTAGATGCACATTGCCATTATGTTCAGGGTGTGGCTTGGGACCCATTATCCAAGTATGTTGCTTCTCTTAGTTCGGATAGAACTTGCCGAATTTATGTCAATAAACCTCAGAAAAAAAAAGGTGTTGAGAAGATAAATTATGTTTGTCAGCATGTTATAACAAAGGCAGAACAGCAACTGATTGATGATTCTAAGGTTGGAAATCAATATAATCTTCTTTTCTTTGTTTTGCATTATAGATTGGTTTGTTGCAATAAATTACCTCATTCATTTTCGAACAGATGTCAAAAAGCCACCTCTTCCATGATGAAACATTGCCATCTTTCTTCAGAAGACTGGCCTGGTCACCTGATGGATCATTTCTAGTTGTGCCAGCAGGTATGGACCCAACAAATGTCTAATCCAATTGAAAATTAGTACATACAGTCTAATACCTTTTTTTTTTTTTTTTTTGTAATGAACAGAATCTTTTTGTATAATCACTTGGTATCTCTGCTTGAGTGCTTGTTTCACATAGCTTTTTATTCTCCTATGATTCACTGGAATATTATTTCTCAGACTCATGACACCTCATTCGTAATTTCATGCCTGTCTTGGAGAAGAGGCAGTTCTTAACAAAATATGAACTCTTCTTCTATCTAGAAGGGGTGCAGTGGTGTTTGCTTGTCTGTGCTTTAGAGGACAGCCCTACGGGGATCCACTGTACTAGTCCATTTTCAAGTGAAACTGTGAAACTTTGTTATTCTGATTATCAATGGACTCCTTTTCTAGGGACAGTTTCCATATGATAATAACAGATTTGAATTTGACTATTCTCCATCAGGTGCTTGGCATGATTATGGAGACTTTATTTATTAATTTTTTTTAATGTTCTAGATTTTGTAATGGAGTGAGAGTTTGCAAAAATGTCACTCTTTCTGATACCAATTTTCGTCTGCCAATGCCTTAGATAATCTGTAGTCTCTGACTTGTGCATTTGTTGCACATAGAACATTGTGTTTGTGATTTATTTGTGTGTGATCTTTTCCACGTGGTGCCAGGTTCATATAAAATTTCAACTGCATCAGAAATAGTGAACACTGCTTATGTTTTCTCCAGAAAGGATCTTTCAAGGCAAGAAATTCACTTTGGCTTATAATTGGGACCTCTATTTATTTTCCCACGACAATATTATCATTCAAGAATCAGTATCTCAATGCATCAGGCGATATAATAATTTATTTGCAAGATTGGAAACACTATAACTATGTTTCCAGAAAACAGGCTAATTTGAAGACTTATTCTTTATATTTCTCTTTTCTGGATATTCAGGCCTTTATTCTTTATATTTCTCTTTTCTGGATATTCAGGCCTGCTCTACTACTTCCTTGTGCTGGTAAACCTGTTGTGGCAGTTCGATTTTGTCCCACTGCTTTTAGCTTTAGGGGATCAAACTCAGGTACTTTCTTAAGTGGCTTTAGTAAAATGCATTTGCTGAAGCAAAAGATTGATGGTAAGCTTAATGTCTTTGGTGGCTTATGCAGCTGGATTCTTCAAGATTCCTCATCGCCTGATTTTTGCGGTGGCAACTTTAAATTCGTTGTATA
The DNA here is from genome assembly GCA_021464305.1 of Kandelia obovata. NCBI lineage: Eukaryota > Viridiplantae > Streptophyta > Magnoliopsida > Malpighiales > Rhizophoraceae > Kandelia > Kandelia obovata. The sequence goes on along the minus strand of CM038473.1, from coordinate 1,483,939 downwards.
TCTATGACACAGAGAGCATTCCACCAATAGCAATCTTTGCCGGTCTTCACTATGCAGCAATAACTGACATTGCGTGGTAAATATTTCGCTGGTTTCAAGACTGCATAGCTAAATGGGTAATTTGATTTTCATGTTGATTTAATTCTGTGGAAGGTGTGGAGTGATTGACTCCCTTAAAAATGTGAAAAAAGTGAGTTAAGATGGAAACAATATAGGCAAATAATTTATGTGAAAAGTTTCAACATAGACTTCTGAATGTAGCTTCTAATGTTGAGGGCAGTCATTTGATTGTTTTAGGGCTTAAACAAAATGGCAAGGAATTATATTCTCACCATTTTATTTACCCCAATCTAATGTGGTCTAATTTTCATCCTCATTGGCTTATATTATGGGCTATTACGCGACGTGAATATCAAAATGTATATAGTTCCTGAGGATGGTTGGTCTATGGCCGTGCTCTCTCTTCCTGAATGCCTAATTTGTTTGTTGGTCTAAGGTCATCTAATGGTCAGTACCTGGCAGTGTCATCACAAGATGGTTACTGTACCCTAATAGAATGTGAGACTAATGAACTGGGATTGGCCATCTCCCCAAAAGGTTTGCTGTGTTTTTTCTTCATTCATACTGCTTGTTTTTCCCAATCAATCGTGGCCTTCAACCCTTTCTCAGGCACCTTGTTTCAATCCATTGCAGAAAAAAGCAAAAATATTGTTCGGGAGAGTACGAACCCAATCGAAGAGAAACCAAAGGTAGTGATAATGGATTCAATTACAGATGATATAATGGTAGATTCAGATAGCAGTAGAACAGGTGTAAGGAAGGGTGAGGAGCGGCAGGAAACATCACTTACAACTAGTAATCCTGTCTCCAATAAGCCAGCTAGGAGAAGAATTATTCCAATGGAAATTGATCCGAAGTAGCAGGAATCTGTGTGAGTTCTCATCTCTTTCTGTCTGTCTCAACAAGTAACGCCTTGCTCCCTCGGTTCCTCATCTTCTGATCTCCTCCTTTCCTGCCCTTGTCCCTCCAAGATGGTGGATGTATAGGGGCAGTGACAATCCACTTCTGTTACCAGGGCCAGACACACTTATCAGGAACTGAAGCCTTTGTTCTGTTTTTGCTTTTCTCCTCACCGTGGATGATGCCAAGCATGTATATTTTCTTGATTTCTTGCAGATAATTCTCATCGAGAATCTTGTGCGCTGCTTGCCAGCAGCACCTGTGGAACTTCGAAGGCTTAGGGCCTATTTGTGTTATTGAAGATGGCGTCCAAGAGCAGATAATAGATACCAGATCAAATCAATCATGTTCAATAAAACTACTGTCACCTAGCTGATAGATGCTCTAAATAAAATAAAAAGAAGAAGAAAATTTAGTGCATAACTTAATTTCATGTATCACTGGTCAATAATTAAATGTATTTTCCAAATGGACACCTAAGCTCAATAATTATGTTATGGTACTACTGTCATCTATGAGACCCAAAGCTCATATGGTGTTGTATGCAATATTATTTTATTAAATGTAAACTATGAAAAGCAAAATATCCAAATTGAAACCTGTGGTCATGCCTGTGAATGTTTCTATTCTCACTTTTGATGTAAATTGGCCCTCAAAAAAGTCAAAGATAGTTTCAAGCCTTTTAATTAGAAGTTAAGACCTTCAAAATGCAAGAACAACTACAACACCAGGCAAAATATTGCATTCAGACGAAGGACCAGAACCAATTCTTCGTCACTTCCTTTTGCATTTCTTTTTGGCAGACGATTTTTTTTTTAATCTTTTTTGGTTCTTTGGTGGATATTTACAATTTACATCAAACTCGATTACATGGTCACGATGAATTTTCACAAGACATTATTATGAACATTAGATGTAAATTTAATTTGTATCATTAATTATAATTATATATGAAATTGAAAAACTAAAAACAAAACATGATAGACTATCAAGTTTTGATTCAAAACCAAAAATTAGAGATCAAGGAGAAGAAATCACAGAGAGAGGAGAGAGAAATGTTTTTCAGAAAGAGACATCTGAGTTTTATTTTTATTATTTTTTAATTCATTATTATAGAAATTGTAATATTTATATAAATGACAAGTTCAACGATCAAAAACAAAAAATAACTGCAAGTGACGAAAATTGTTAATGTCCTAACTTGCCGTTATCTTCTAACCCACTCTATCATGCCATAAATTATTCCGTTAACTACACCGTTCCAATAATAATAAATAAACAAAAACAACGTAAGCAACAAGATTATAAAACAAATTAAACTACTGTACAAGAATTTAAGTTATAATTTGATTGTTCTTTTTAACAATTCTGCACCTCAACACTGCAACAACAGATTCCACTAACACTTGACCATTGGCATCAATGAAAGGCAACCGAGGCATAAGCTGACCCCTAATTTTCACAGTTCTCTTCAATAGAGAAATATGAAAGATTGGGTGAATTTTAGATCCTTAAGCTTATAAGCTACAATGCTAATTTTTCTCTAAAACCAAATAAGTACTTGAAAGTGAGCTTAAAATTCTTTCTTAAGACTAGAGAAGTTTGCCTATATGACTAAAGTTTCAAATAAACCCAATCCACCTTAAAACATCTTTTTATCACTTCTTCCTTTATTTGTACAGGGCTTCATTTTTTCTAAGTCTTATTGAGTTCCTCATGTAGCAATGTGAACATTAACTGCTTTTCTTGTAGGTAAGTTTCCACAGAAGCCACTTGAACTTGTTGAACTAGTAATTCAGCCATTGTGATGGTGCATAACCATAAAATGCTTGAAAATTAGACATTTTAATAGTAGATTAGTGACTATTATTGTACTACAATTAAGTTAGATAAAATCACTTACTTGAAAAGTCATAAACTTCAAATAATTCTTTAAAGGATAGTTCAATTTCTCAATTTACCTATTTGAGGGTAATAAACTGAACTGAGATGCAATTTTATTTCTAATATTTTGTAAAGCTATTAAAATAAGTTAATGAATACATTGTCTTTATCTGAGATTATGGTTCGAGGCATAGTTTACAACCTATAAATGCCTTCCATAAAACTTTTAGCAACTAAAGTAGTGAAAGGATGAGAGAGGGGATAAAATTGCTAATAGTTATTACACCTATTTATCACCATCATAATGACATATTTCCCTTCAAATTTTATAAAATTATTTATGAAATTCATATTTATATTTAATCATATTTGATAAAGAAATTTTAAAAGTTAAGAAAAAAAACTGATTACTTAACATATTCTTCTTTACTTCTCAAACAAGTATCACAAACTCAAATATACTTCTTAACATTTATTTTTATTTCGGAGTACAATGTAACTTTAATACCTAAAAAAAAGTGAGTTTTGTGATAATTTCTTAGGCTAAACTTTCTTGTTCGTAATTGACAATAACATCCTTAAACCAATAAGGAATCACCCTAAGTATTGCACAATAATGATGAGTTACCAACTCAAAAGAATCTTTTGTCACCATGTCTTTTTTTTTTTTTAAATAAAGTATTAACAACACTATTTTCCAATCCTTTTCATATATGATAGTATAGTTCAATCCACCTATTTTAATTGAATATGAACGTGAAGTTATTGTTTAATCAAGTGATTGAGATTCTCATGATTAGTTTTGATGAGAAATGAATGTCTTTTAAGATAATGCCTCCATTTTCCCATAACCATTAGGATAATTAGGAACTTTTTCTCATAAATAAATAAAGACTAATATTTTATATTAAGTTACTTGCTAAGATAAAATATAGGCTTCCACTTTTGTGTTAACACTGCCCCAATATTTTTGCTATTAGCATTAGTCTTTAGGATGAAAGGCTTAAATAAGTCTAACAAAGTCAACACAAGTGTTGTAGTCATATTTATTTAGAACTTATTGAAAGCTTTATTTGCCTATAAACTTTAAAAGAAACTATCTTTCTTTAACAACTAAGTGAAAGGTTTATTAATATAACCATTGCCTTTAATGAATTTTTTTTTGTAATACCTTATCAAGTCTAGAAAGCCTACTTTTAAAAAAAAGTTGAAGTAGGTAAGTTCACCATAACTTTAACCTTTTTAAAATTAACAACAATTCCTTCTATAGACACAACATGCCCCTAACACTTAACTTTACTTTGTCTAAAGAACATTTAGACCTTTTAGTATATAATTTGTGTTTCTTTAATTCATCCAAAGTTATTGTAAAGTTTTATGCATAACTATTAATATTGAAATTGTAAATAAAGAGATCACTAAAAGAAAATAGTAAAAATTTACTGAAATAAGAGCTAAAAATATGACTCATTAATGCTTAAAAAGTGATTAGAGCATTTGTTAGCTCATAGGACATAACTTTGAATTCATAATGACCTTGGTAAATTTTGAAAGCAATATTATAAATATCCTCTTCCTTTGACTTTATTTGGTGATACCTCACCCTTAAATTAATTTTTTAAAAAGATTATAGTTTCATTTAGTTCATCTAAGAGATCATTAATAATAGAAATGAAGAATTCATTCTTGATTGTCTTAGAGTTCTACTATTTATAGTTTACATAAAAATTCCAAGTTTTATCTTTTTCTTAAATAGTGAGATTGAAGAGCCAAAAAATTATTATTAGGCTGTGCAATTTCAATGATCAAGATTTTTTGTATCAGTTTCTTTATTTCATTTTTTTGATATTGTGGATACTTATATGACTTGAGATTTACTGGTTGTGTTCCAACTTTTTAGAGGTATTATATGATCATGAGATTTCTTTGGTTACTTCATCTTATATTTAGTAAAAACATCTTAATACTAATCTAAAATAGTTTGTAATATTTAAAGCAATGTAAAGACTTCACCATTAACCACTATGGTTAATAAATGAGCTTGTACGACTGCCTTATTCTTTCTTAACTTACTTTTGCAATTTTCTAGTCATCATCTCGAGGGACAGATTGAGAGTCAAACTATATAACTTAGTTTTCTATCCTTTAAGAATTTTAGCTTGAGTTTGAAAAAGTCCAAAGTGACTAGTCCTAATCTTTTAAGTCAATATATCCCTAAAATAATGTTATATTTATTTAGGAGTAATAATCTTATATCAACTACAAATGTATACCGACACATATTCTATTCAAAGTAACATGTCATTACTTTTCATCCTTTTTACATTTACAACTCTCACCAATAATAGTTGAGTATCTTTTAACTCACAATTAAACTCTCTTACAATACTTGAGTCTAAAAATCTATGAGTAACCTAAGTGTTAATTAGAATAATCAATTGCTTCTTTCTAGCCATTACTTTTTATTGCAAAGTATTTTCACTAGTATCACTGGTAAGAGCATTATCAACCAAAGTTATAAAAGCTTACCCTATTTTAACACTAATAGCCTTATATTTTAGTTTATCCTTAATTGGATTTAATATCTTGGAACTCAAACACCCTTTTAAGGACATGTAAAACTTGTTTCTTGGCACATTGATGCCTTGAAAAATATTTTTCATCATACCTAAAGTAAGGATTAGTCTTTCTTACAAACCCCATATAGGTTTTTGCTCAATGTTTAAAGGTTGTGATAATACATATTTCACCATTTACTCAAATTCAATAGTTGTAATTGCATTAAGATTCTTAGTTGGATAAGAATTAAATTGAGAAACCGTGATACTTGTATTTCATTCTTTTATAAAAAAATATAGCTAGCTTCCATTATTTTTCAAATTCTTGTACCACTTCCTCATGTAACTTGACTAACTAATATAAATGGAATAAACTTTTAGGTTGTGACATATTCACTATAAATTTTATTGGGCAATGTAGACTACTAATCAAACTTTTCATAATTTATTCCTTAGATAAGGAAAGATTGAGATTCTTCATAAGAGACTTCAACTTTGTGAACTTCTTTTAATAATCCATCATACTATTGCTCTAAATCAACTTATTAAACTCTTTAATAATTTGTAGTAATTTTTTACCATTAAACTTTAAACATAAACCCTAAACAAATTTCTTTTGAGTAACAATAGTTTGATCTAACAACCAGTTTTAAAACAACATCTTAGGTTTTTCTTTTTAATACATTATTACCACCACAATTTAAGATACTTTAACTATATCATTAATCATAAAGTACCTATTGCACTTAACTATTGGTGTGCTATCACAGATAACTAAAAATAAAACCTATACGCCTAAAGACATATGTAGTAATGTGAGTAAAGATCGTTTCTATAGAAAGTATTTAACTTAATTTTAGACTTTATAAACAAGGATGAGAAAGTTTGAATATAACGAAAATAATTTTAAGAAATATTTAAGGAATAATTCAATTTATAGTATCAAATTCAATAAAAAAACAAACCTTAGTATAAGTCAACATCAACTACTAGAATTTCATAACTGATTATTGATCTAAGTATATGTTAATTTATACTTTGAATATTTATCATTCAAACTATTTTTCTATCTTTACTTAGTAGTAATTAACTATAAAACAAGCAATCTAATTAACTATGACTACTAAATAACCCAAAATAAGTGTTAAACGCTTAATCTAGTAATAATTTTAAGAATTAAACAGATCAATAAGGTTAAATAACACAAGTACAAATGATTACATTTAATTTAGTCAAAATTTTTCCTCAGACCTAATAATTTCTAATGTAACAAATCATTAAATTTTGGTTGTTTTATGAATTAAAAAGATTAAACAATTATGAATTTGATATCTAATATAACAATATTGCAACAATTAATAAACTAATAGGTCTTCTAATAATAAATGAAACAATAATAAAAATAGGTGAAATAAAATGTCTCATATCCAAAATATAATTCAACAATGAAACAAATTAGATCTCATATATTTTCATTTCTAAACTTTCATTTCCTTTGATCAAAAATAAAAGTTTAATCATACAAAATTATGGATGAAAACTTGAAAGAGAAGAGAGGAAAGAGAAAAGAGAGAGATTTTTTTTTTCTGTCAAATGGTTTCCTCTCATTTTATAAGTTAATTATCTCTTTTTAAATCCTATAAAATTTCTTAAAAATATTTTAAAATAATAATATCAAATTTTGATTAGTTGAAAAAAATATTGAACATAAAATAAAATATAGTTAAGAGACTTGTGTTTTTAATTGAAATTTCATATACCAAATTTAAAAACTTGTGAACCATATCAGATACATATGTATTAGAATAGTAAGTTAAAGAATGTTCTAAAATATAAAAGTATAGATATAACAAGGTTAAGTCTAATCTTGATACAATTAATATCTTTCAAAATCAAAACATGAAAATTATAGTATATTTTCTTGACTTTCTATAATATTTTAAATCAACTCAGTTAGAGTTGAAATGAAAGAGTTATATCAAGATTATAATAATGTTAAAATTATCCCCAATTACCTTATTAATTTCATTTTACACTTAATATCTTTATTTTTTACCTTAAATCAAAATATATAAATAATAAATACATTTAAACTCAAATAACTATAAAAAACTAAATATTAAATTTTTTTTTTAACATTTGTGATTCTTATCAATTATCTATTTCCTAGAATTTACTCCTTTAAATTAGGGTAAAGTTACATTGATTGTGCTCTCCAACTATGTCCTAATCATCCTGATTATCACTCACGACAAGAACAAACTCCTTAGAAGCCAATAAAATTCCTACAGAATCTCGTACCACATGTGTTTTTGCAAATCTGTAATGCCTTATTCGGCTCTGTGGCCTTTTTCTCACTAACTCATCAAACTTTACTCCTCCATTAGTTGCGAAAACTTAATATTTAGCTACGTACACCTTACCTTATGCACCGATTGCAGCTGCATGATAGTTGCTTCCTGTTCCTGGAGCTATACTTGCATCGAAGCGATTTGCTTCTCGAACTTCCTCATGAGCTCTTCCATCGCCATTGTTGACTTAGCGCAGAGTGAAATCAACAGAAAGTGAAACCACATGTCATTCGACCGTTAGAAAAAAAAAAAAACAAACAGAACCCGAAGTAATAATGTCACATAAAACGGCTCGTTACCTCTCCTCTCTACTGAGAAACTGCGTATCTCATCCTGACATCTCTCGAGCCAAGCAAACTCACGCTCAAATCCTCCTGTTGAATGACTATCTTGAGGACGACGTGACCCTCCAAACCGATCTCTTGTTGTCATACTGCAGATGTGGGTCTCTCCTGGACGCCCGCAGAGTATTCGATAGGATGTGTCAAAGAAATATGCACTCTTGGAACATCTTGATCTCCTCGTACGCGCAGACTTCTCTTCATCTTGATGCTGTTCGTGTCTTTTATGAGTTTCGAAACATGGGTTTTGGACCTGATCACTATACGTTGCCCCCGCTGCTGAAGGCTTCTGCAGGGTTGGGAGATCGTTATCTGGGACGGGTGCTTCATGGATGGGTCATCCGACTTGGGTTTGAGGGATATGTTATTGTGGCTACTTCTGTCTTGGATTTTTACTTGAGATGTGAGGATTTGGTTGATGCTAAGCGGTTTTTCTCTAGCATGATGTTGAAGGACTCTGGCGTTTGGAGTTTGATGATTTCGAGGCTTGGGAGATCAGGTTTGTATGGGGAGGCTCTGCATTTGTTCGGGGATATGATTGGAAAAGAGGTGAAGATAGACGCTCTGATCATTCCAAGTGTATTGAATGCTTGTGGAGGGGAAGGTGAGTTGATGAAGGGGAGAGAAGTTCATGCCCAAGTGGTGAAGAATCCCTTATTCAATGGAGATGTTGCAATTGGGAATTCTTTGATTGATATGTATGCAAAGAGTGGGTGCTTCTGTGATTCTCAAAAAGTTTTCAGGAACATGTGCAATTTGAATGTAGTAACTTGGACCACAATGATATCATGTTATGGAGTTCATGGGCAAGGAGAGGAGTCCTTGGCTCTATTTAATAAAATGAAAGATCATGGGTTTAAACCTAATCCTGTCACCCTAACTGCAGTATTGGCTAGTTGTAGTCATTCAGGTCTTATAGATGAGGGCTGGAAAATTTTTCGTTCCATGCATTCAGATTATGGGTTTGAACCATATACAGAGCACTATGCTTGTATGGTGGATCTTTTAAGTCGATCAGGCCATCTTGAGGAAGCACTTGGATTAGCACAGAGTATGAAGTTAGCGGCAACAGAAAGCATCTGGGGTGCATTGCTAGCTGGATGTGTGATGCACAAGAATGTTGAGATTGGAGAAATAGCAGCTCATCATCTCTTCAAATTGGAACCAAGAAACTCAAGCAATTACATAGCCTTGTGTTGCATTTATGAATCTTGTAGTGTTAGGAATGGCATATTAACAACAAGAGCAAAGATGAGAGAATTAAATTTGGCTAAATCTCCTGCCTGTAGTTGGGTAATCATAGCAGGAATAATCTATAAATTCTTCCAAGGGGACCATTCTCATTTATCAGCAAAGGTGGTATCTGAAACATTAGATGGGATGATAAAGATACCAATGGTCCTTGATGATTTTGAATGCAAGTTGTAAGTATAGACACTTCAAAAAGCTCAATATTTCCATCTCTATTTAGCGTCTTATTACTCTGCTATCATTATGTGGCAGGTGAAATGTTACACAGTAATTCTTTTTTTCATTGTTTGGGTGTAGTCAAGTTGCTTGAAGTCATGATATATACATAATGAGCCAGTATCTAACCAACTGATTCAGGAAATAGTGGAATGGATCATGATATTTTGCAGACATGCTTTGTGTCTGATTTTTTAGCCAATCCACGTTGTCAATTTCATACTTCCATGGTTATTGGAAGCTTACAAGATTGGTATTAACTTAAGTGAAGCTGATTTTTGTACCCAAAAAAAGAAGAAGCTGATTTACCTCTACAGCTGTTAAAATGCAAACAATTATATGTTTTCCTTTTCCTGTCAGACAAATGGCCTGCCATGGTGACCTTTTTTATTATTCAAATTCTTTGGTCAACCTATTAACTTTCAGCTTTTCTGCTCACTAAATCAGCTCAACAGGTAGTGCATATACTATGCATGTAACTAAGTGCTCCAGATATATGTTTTATCAGATATCATTTAATTTTTAAGGCTCATTTAGCTCATGCTATTCGGTCTTCCGTAGAATTGGTGGAGGCAAGAATGGCAATGGTGAGATCTCTTCAATTTGTGATGTCAATCTTCATAATTTTCTTGTTATGGATGCAACAATAGTTTGAGCATAATAACATTCAATATGGGTGATGATCTCTTTTATACTCACTGTTATGGAGTTATTTTTGCCTAATATCAATTAAATAATTTCTTTTACAAAGGTAAAACTTGTGCAAAATCATTGGTGCCAAGTTGGTTTTGATGTTGAGGTAGACACATTTTTCTCTTAGACATGCTATAGATGTACATAACTCTAGCTTCATATATTTGATTCCCCTGTATCTGGTCTGATTAAAGCTGGATTCATTTTTTGATTCTCATTATGGCTTGCTTGCTTATAATAGTGCTTGTTGAGACAAGTTTCATTTTGTTTCTCATTATTAATCATGAAGTTTTGAATTTAAGCAATTTTGAAAGGCTTCTTTTGATTCCTTATATGAATCAGTGCAGCAACAAGTTTACTTTTTATTGAGTAGAAACAGTTCAATAATTTTAAAGAATAACAAGTTCTTGTGTAAGGATAGGACATGAGGATTATGCAATTGCATCCCCGCATGTTCCTCTTCTTTGCATTTCAATTAGATCTTGTGTGAGATAGTACAGATTTGGCTAAGAGGAGGATGCTGCAGTATCTAAATGCAGATGACCCTTTGAACATTTGGTGTGGGAACCTCACAGGTCAGTAATGTGGTTTTCTTCCTAATGGACTGGTATGATGGCTTCTTGGAGTTCATGTGCTTGTTAATACAAATGATTTTGGTTTTATGAACTTCTTTTCTTCTTAATGAAGCAGCAGAGTGCAACTGAGAGGAATGCAAGAAGCAATAAATCACCAAGTGAAACAAAGACAAGAATAATAATAAGTGAATGATGTGCTTGCTGGTTGAGGTGGAACTATGTATGGTGGGTTAATGGAGGGAGAAAATGTGGCGGTGTTGGGGTGAGACCAAGTGACTTGGCGGCTTTGCCACAGGGCTTGCTGGAGGAAATGGAAAATGGGACAGTAATGCTGGAACTGGGAATGATGGCAATGGTGTTATGGGAGGATGGGGAGGAACAATTTTTGGGGGGAGTCCTGTGGGATGGCTCTAATTTTGGAGGAGGTTGTGGCCGCACCCCCCAGGGTGGGGGGAAGGGGAAGAGGGAAAACTGTAGTGAGAGTTACTAACAGGAGCCATTCAATGTGAGAAAGGTATTGGATACTCTGGTGTGTCATTGACAAAGCAGCATGCGCCTCAGCCTATTTGTAGTGCTGACTCTGGAGCAGGCCTTTGAAAATGGTTTGTATGCTTGTAAGCATTTGTTTACTTAACTCTCAAGCAAAGATTTTGAACAATTGTGATTGATTGCATTAAAAAGTACCTTTTTTTTTTTTTTTTTGACCTAATACATCTGTAGACAAGGGTATTTGCTTGACTGGTATGAAAGCATTTGTCCGTTGACTAGTTGGTTATAAGATTTCAACATTTGGACAATTAAATGTCGTGGGAATTATGATTAGATGGGGAGTGGGGGCTGCAGTGTTGTTTTAATTTCTGTTTCAGCTTTGCGTAAGAACTTTGGTTTTCATTTGGATGATCCAAGTCCTCTCGTGGTTTTAGCCTGCTGGCAGCGAACAAACTTTTTCATAATTTAGGATCCCTTGTCTGAGTTTTATTAACGCTGATTCATATCTGTTCAAGGACGAGTATGTTCCAAGACTGAATTAACTCTTACTCCTACCATGATTAAAAAGTTCGTGAAAAGAAAACTGCTTTAGATATTGCAGTTTAAGTTATTGCAGAATATGCTAGCCCTTGCAACCTAAAGGCATCTGATTATAGAACTCAAACAGTATCACAGCATGGAAACAATTACTTTAGATATACGCTGGATGGTTTAATTCTTGCCATCGGAAGAATCCATTTAATCATATCCTAAAAGTAAACATGTAACCGAAGAAGTATGACTTAGTAATACCAATCAAATCGTCTATAAGGTTTCACGGAAATTTTTTTGTATGATTGTACCCAAATGTGTACTACAAAGTGTCAAAAATTGGAGACCAAATTTCAGTCTCTTTTAACATATGATAAAATTTTGCAAAAACAATGAAAGAATTGGTTTCTTTGAAAGGAAAAAAAAAGACTTCCAAGTAACCCAATGTTTTTCATACGTAATTTCTATGCAGACTCCAAAACGATGTCAAAGCTGCGGTAATTACCAAAGGATGATAGGATTCAGATTCCAAACCAGATATAAGCCAGCTACTCTGCTCTCAGAATTGGAAGCATATGCTTGCAGACCAAAGGTGAAGTAGCTCTTCTGTGAAGGTATGAACTGGCACTGGGAAGATATGTGTACTTGTAATCTGCAGCCAAGAAAAGATAACTCATTGAAACCATTGTTGTAGACCCCAATCGTTCAGTATTTTAGAGTTTAAGTAAGTCAAATCAAATAAAAAATTGATCACTGGAAAATAGCGAGGGATGTTCATTGACATCAACAACATGAACCCAAATTTCAGACCAGATTTGAAATATTAAGTAGAAATGAATTAGTCGGACTTAACCAATATTTCACATTCTACTCATCCAGTGGGGAGCATATCAATGGTCATTGAAGCAAGAATGAGAGAAAAATTTCATTCCACATGTCAGGAACTCCAGGTAGACACCAGTGGCTACAATCAGGTATTGGTAGGTTGTCATTCCACTTGCCCACATGCGCATCACTCCTGAAAGCTGACATTGGGGTTACATGGAGTATGCTTACAGGAACGGACATATTCTTTGCCACCTCTTGTATCATGTCTGAAAATAGGCTTTCGTTCCTTCCTCCAGTTTCTGGCATAGGGTACTGAGTCACATTGCAAATCCTATGGGCTTCATCACTGATGGGGGAACAAAAGCCATTATTTATCATGTCAAAAAAGGAGATCTAGAATTTAGAGTGAATTCAGCTAAGTAAAGGAAAAAAAAGAAAACAAATTTTTAAAAGAAAAAAGGTAAAGGTGAATAATTTTAGAAGTATAACAAACTTGAGCTTAAGGAGAGAAATATTAAAATGGCCTGGTCCTTTGGACGAAAATGGATAACTTACAAGATACTAAATCTTGCATCAAATCATAACAGAAAGCTGGGGAACCAAGCATCTTACTATCAGATTATAGATGTACCTCCAGTGAGATGGCTCAAAAGTCCGAAAGAAGATGCGTGTCTTATTTTTATCAATCATATTCTCAACCCATGATGACCATGTGTACAATGCTATTCTGAATGCAGAAGAGATTGACAGTCCTAGCTTCACTGAATTTCCAACCTGGAAATAGCAGCCCCTGAGCAAAACATTACATGTAAATCATAAAGCATAAAACCTTTTTGGGGAAAAGAAAAGGTCTAAGCAAACAACCCATTTCCAATCAACAGCAAATATATTCTACATTGTGCATCTACAGGATAAAGTCATGCCAAGCAAAAGAAGTAAAATACAAAATGCCATGACAACTATCCCTATAAACTGGGATAAAGAAGCCTTATCACTCAATATGTGTATGCATAAAGTCAAGCAGTGTGTTATTGCACTAACTCCACTGACAGATGGGCATCATATATATCACATGATGGATTGTGATCACTTTCATTGATGCTAGGAATGAAATTCCTCTATTAGTACACTTCGGAGGAGTTTGTGGTTCTTTTTTCTTTTTTTTAATTAAAAATTAGACATGTTTATGTCAATGAGAATAACTACTTGACGTTATTGAATATTTGGCAATCCAATCAGTACATAAATAGTTATCTTGTTTCTCCTGGGCTGGATTGGAGTACAAGACAAGTGCATTGGCTCCCAAAAATTCATTCTAGACATAAACACAGATGACAATGCTTGAAAATGAAATAGCATTGAGGAGAATAATTTGGTTTGTTCTGTTCCACCAGAGAATAAACAAACACTTCCATAAATGAAGAATCAATAAAAGCCAGTACATCCCAACAATGGAAAGTACATAAAGGACTTTTATATTTCAGTCCATTATACTACATGTGCAATTCTATTAACAAAAATAGCATCAACCATTTTCACCTTTCGTCTCATGGGGAAAAATCATAAAGAAACTTCCATAAATTGTGCAATGCTTAGAAAAACTGTGAAATTTGGAAACTAAAGAGACAACAGACATGATAGGCTAAATCATACAACGTATCATTTCAAATTTTTGCTTGTTCAGAAGAAACACATTTAGAAGGAGATCTTACAAATTGGAATTCAAAAAGCAATAATGCATTTCCTTTTAACAAAATTTGGAGAAAAATAAGAGGAACTGTTTTGCCCTGCTAACTCTAAAAGTTATTGTTCAAACCTTGTTCATAGAAACACTCTAAACATATAAGAATCACAAACATACAGACTCACCAGAACCCGCCACTGACTACTCAACTACACTTGCAATGCCTTGGTTCACAATTTTTCTGAGATTTAGTTCTAGTTGGCCATAGGCTCCCCCACATTAAATGCTAGCATTAGGAAAACAAAATGATCTACTCAGACAGATTCTGTTCTTCACAATGGCTCACTGTTCCGAAACCAATAGCCAATAAAATGGAAGCTGGTTGAAAGTGAAGGCACAATAAAATTAGAAGAAGAGAACCATAATTTGTCTTCGGAAGAAAATGTCAAGCAGGTCCTCCATTCTGGAATTTTTAGGCAATCAATGGTGGATGCCAAACATAAATTTCTGTGAATAAGTATAAATGCTTGAGAAGGTATTTGACAAACTAGGTTCTATAGGCCATCAATGGGTGTCAATACAGTGGAAGAATGCCACAACTCATTATTGATTGTCTTAATTCTTAATTTCCCGTTTTCAAAACCATAATGAAGAATTTGCTTAAGCAGATTATCTGTGACAATGCCTCTCTACATTCTAATTCCAGAGAGTGATACACCGATCTTATTTTTTCAGGCAGTAATATAGAGTGAAAGGACAACAATAGCCACAGAAATTGGGCTCCATATCTTGTGGATGGAGCTACTGAGTTTGGTTGTGAGCATAAACGAAGCTAGTAAATCATGGAACATGCTGCTGTCATTCAATCATGGAACATGCTGCTGTCATTCCACTGGTTTGCCCTACATATCAGGTAACAATAAGCAATGGTGAAAGTGGTGGTCTAACATAAAAGTGGTAAGGGGACTTCCCTTTTTAACCTAATGGAATTCAGATAGATGACTTCTTTTTCCACATTAGAATAGGCTCTACTAGTTTAAGCCTAGAGAATAGTCATGTGTTGTGGCAAATCAAGAGATATGAGCAATTTTTACCAAGACAGGTGCATGAAAACAAAGTCGTAGCACATGTATTAACAAAAGATGGCAAAAGCTCGGCACGTAGGACACAATCTACCCTAAACATGGAAGACATTGGATGTGAGATTAGTTAAATTGAGCTGCAAGTGTCCATAAAACTTTTTCACGAAGTGCTTGTGTGTCACAGATATTTAACTTGAGTTCAAATACAGAAGAGTAGTGCAAAGACAAGTACATATAGGAGAACTTACGTCTCAAAGAGCTTCCCAGGCACCCACCATTGTCCAGTGTTGAATATGAGAACATCTGAATTAACCCACTCATGACTAATGTCATCCAATTTGTCTAGCTTAAGAGTTGACCTCACCCTTTTTGGTACATGTCTAGGCATCCAACCATGTTGCACCAGAAAAACTGAGCGAAAGAATTCAATTGTGAAATTAAAGGAGCTAAACCGAACACCTAAAAACCTGATCCGTTTTGTTATTTTATTATTGTTGACTTCATAAACACTCTTCTTATCCTCCACCCCAGTCATGAGCAAACATATTAATGATTCCCACTGTGTTCTACTCATTGAATCACCAACAAAGACAACCCTTTTATCTCGAAACCTTTGCAACACATGATGTACATTAAACCTTGGAATGTTGCAGTTCTTTGGTTTCCACCTCCATCTGAGATAATCATCATTTGCACGCCCATTTTCCAAACAGTTGAACCCTTTTTCAGTGAAGGGGCATTCTGAAGCATTGTACAGAGGATAACTATCATCCACAACCCAATTTCCATCAAAGATATCACAATGTCCCATTGAGTCATCGTATTTAGGGGTACCAAAACCGTGAAATGCCAAAGTGAGACTTGGAAGAACATATATGCAACCAGCACCAATGGCTATGGAAAATGAGAGCAGGGACCCTACCACAATAACCACAGGGAAACAGTGTGAGACAGAGCTCACTCTACTTACTCTGGGGCTTCCAATACCCAACGATCTTGGGGTTCCACTGCCCAAGGCCCTCTGGTTAAATGACTTGCTCCTATTGAAGGTAGTCATCATGCCAGTCAACCATATCGCCAATGCTCCACAGACGCATTCTCATACTAAAATAACAGAATAGCAAATGCCAGCAAAATAATTTCCATTCATGAAATGCCGAGATATTCAAGCCCAGCGTAGCATCGATACGAGAAGTGCAGAATTATCCATTAATCAATTCAAAATCAGTTCAAACCAACGGCAGGCTCAATGCAAAAGAAGAGTGTCAAAAGTAATACCATATAGGTTCAAATAGAAACGGAAGTCAAAAGACAATGAAAATTCAAAGCTTGGGAACATCAACCAAGAGACTGAAAGATTGAAAGCTTAGCCCCGCCACCTTTTCAATCTTCACCGCAACTCCACCAGAGAAAAACGACGGAAAAACCAGATGGGTATGGAGAAAAAGGGATCCAGATTCAACCCAAAATAATAATAATAATAAAAAAAAACATTTAAGAAAAAAAAAAAGAGACAAACACAAGAATCGTTGGACGAATTGTCTGAGAGAAGATACCAAGATAATTGCCGTTACTGACCGGCCTGCTTGAAGTACTGATATCAACTCATCATTCAGAATTACGCAGAATGGACTACTTAGAACGACTCTGAGGAAGATCGGCAAATAGACGAAAAGAAAATATGGACTTGAAGTGGATGAGAATGAGATCGGTGGCTGCGGATGATTGATAGATAGAGAGAGAGAGTGTGCGTATACATCTGTACATGTATTAAAGAACCGGCAAAAAATTATTAAGGAGAAAAAAAAAACAGAGAGAGAGAGAGAGAGAGAGAGAGAGAGGGAGAGAAGAAAGCTGAGTGGAGGGAGGAAGGCACATATTATATTCAGAGGTGGGTTGAAAAATAGGCAGTTGCAGAGGGAGACTTGGCAATAGCAGAGTACCATAGGCCAACTGTGTCATTCTTCTCTTACTTTATTATTATTGGCAGACAGCATTTTGATTTGAGGGCTATTAAGTGACGCGTTTATGCAAATCAATCCAATCGTATTGATATTTTTGAATTCCCATTTATATTTGATGAAATCATTCCATTTCTTTCACTAATTTTGTTTGCTTGTTTGTTTATCTGTTTTTATATCGTTTTACCTTCAATTTTGCATCATTAGACTTAGCTGACGTTGAAATTCTTACTTGCTAAATCAAATCAAGTTATAATATGACTCTATTATTATAAAATTAAATTGTATATCATTTTGTGTAAATTAAAATAATTAATCTCACTTATTGATTTCGATATAAGTAAATATACATGTATATATTTTAGATTCAATAAAAAGTATTGAACACAAAATAAATAAAAAATAAAAAATTATATTTTGTTGTTACATGAAAATTAATAATTATGATTTATAATTTATTATAAAATATTAAAATAATTTTAAAAATAATTATAAATAATTGTCAAGTTTTCATATTAGTTCTCCATGCATAATACTTACCTTATTATTATTTTTTTTAATTTTATTTTGGTCTCACATGCTTGATTTGTAGAAAGAAAAAAACATATAAAAATTTTAATTTTCATTAAAATTTTGAATTAATATAAAATATTATTAAATTTGATATAGTAATAATAATAATATACAATATTAAATTCTTTTTACATTTTATTTTATTTTTTATTTTTGCATGCAAAATTTTTGATAAAGATTAATTGATTAGATAGAATTTTACTTTATTAAAAATATTTTAACTATTTTAATTTCTAAGTATACTTGTTATGATAGCCTTTTAATATTTATGAAATTAAGAAAAAATTGCTCTTAGATAATATGAAAGCCTTTTATTATTCATAGAATTAAGCAATTTTTAGCTTGAAAAATTGTTAAGAATGATTAAGTTTTTTATTTTATTTATTTTATTAAAATTTGATAAGATACATATATACTAGTTTTTAAAGTTATACGGTGGGCCAATTTTTTAATTTATATAATAATACGCAAATTTTAACATAAAGAATAATAATTTTTACTTAAAAAAATTAGTTAACAAATGTTTATAAGCCAAACAACAATAATTTAAAGAAAACAAAAGGAACAGGTTAAATAGAAGAAACTTATTAATTTATGAAATATAAGTGATTATAAATGTCTTTACAATCATTGATCTTGATTTAAAATTAAATCAAATATTTTAGTACCCCTTACAAACATATGTAAGCAAAATGTACTTGGTTTATCTAATGACACAAAAATGACTAATTAATACATTACCACTCAATTCGTTTAAATTGGAATCCCACAATTGTTATCACTTTTTATCATAAGTTTAACAAAATAGGAAAATACAAATCCACCAGTGCCACCAAGAGATGATAGATGGAATCTTTCTAATGCTTAAAAGTCTTTGTTTACTTAATGGTTTTGTAAAAATATTTGTGAGTTGATTAATTTTACCCATAAAATCAAAAACAACATCCTTTTGGAGTACTTAATCTCTAATGAAGTAATGCCTAAGGTTAATTTGATTGGTTTTAGTATGATGGATGAAATTTGTGGTGAAGTTAGTGGCACTCATATTATCATGCTTGACTTTAAAAAAAATGCAACTTGAAATCTTAAGTGTTTGTTTGATCCAAAGAAGTTAAGAATAACAATTTTCAATAACAAGACCTTAGAGAGTGATATAAGACTTTGTTTTTCTATTAGACCAAAATACTAATATGCTTTTTAAAAATTGGCAAATATTAGTGGTGTTCTTCTTATCCACTCTACTAATAAGGCTAATCTAAATTAGAAAAGCCAAATAGGTCAAAAGACTTCCCTCTAGAGTACCAAAGTCATAAACTAGCAATTTCCTTGATATATCTCATAATCATTTTTTATGAAGTAAGATAAGACTCCTTAAGAAATCATTGACAATGAGCATATAAGCAAGTAACATAATATCAAGTATATTTGCAATAAGATAAAAAAAAAAAGATTTTCAATCATACCTTTGATTTTTATATTCATCTACACTTTTATTATGTTCATCTTTGTCAAAATTTATAGATATGGTTGGTGTCATATGGGCAAAATTTTCAACCAAAATTCTGTCTTTTGTGATGACACAAAGACACTTTTTGGTCTCAGCAAAATGCACACTCTTTGGTTGCTAGAACACAATTATAAACAAACTCACATAATTAAAAGAGAAAACACAAGTATATACGAGAACTTTTCTCAACCTTTATTACTTTTCACACAAAAGTACAAAAGATACTAAGACCTCTCTTCATTTTTCAAGTGTTTTCCCTACACTTGTTGTGTGTCCCTCTTATTGTGGCCCTTGATTGCCACTCTAAACTCATATTTATAGTATGATAGTTGACACTCCCAACTACTTAGGGACATGCATGACTTCCATCATGCATAGTAGGGCTCCCCACTTTGAGATAACTTCCCTACTAGCTCCCAAGATCATGCCTCTCCATTCAAATAGGGGTTGTCACCTCATAATGAACTTGTTCAACCACTTTCTGCAATCACCCATGTTCTCCTTCCCTTAAGGAGTTCGTGCGACCTCATTTGGCTTGGATAGCTTTTCCGAAAACATGCAAATCTGCCACCATTGCCACACCCACATTTTTCTGGAGATAACCACCCACTATCTCCTATTTTGGTGGCCTATGGAGAGCCACTTCTACTATGATCCGCCTCATCACTTTCCAAGTGCTTGCTTGTCGTAACTGATCATGGTTTGGTGTTAGCTCGAACTCGTGCTTGTGCGCTAATGTTGCTGTCGTTGCCAAATTTGTGGGGCATAGTGTTAATCTTGCTAACTTTGAGAGACATGCACTACCTCCCTATAGTGCATTGGGGAATCCAACTGTCTGACAGGAGGAAATATTGATGTGTTTGAGCAATCATACCCGTTGTTTAGCCTGTTGACGAGCTCCCAGCGTGTCTCCGACACCTAACCAACACCTTTAAACGATTTTCCATGATTTCTATGCATAAGTCTTTTACCTCATGCTTTCCTGCCTGTTGTTGTGCTGCTCCTACAAGTTGCGGTGCTATTGCTGCATGGTGCCAACTTAACCAACAACTTAACCTCTCATGCCTTAAATCTCCACAACATGCAATCCTTATACGTTGTAGATACCCCATGCTTCCTTGACGTGATTGTCTCACGCTAATTTGATGCCAAGTATTGGTGCAAAGGATTACCAATTACTTGCATTTCTTTGTTACGGGACTTAAGGGGCTAACAGCTAGCTTGGAGTCCTCTACACCAAACTTTTTTCAAAAGTCTCTTAGTGTACTTTGTTTGGTTTATAAGAATTCTATCCAAAGTTTGCTTGATTTAAAGGTTGAGGAAAAAAAAAAGGTTCTTTTATCATGGTCATTTCAAATTCTTTATTCATTTAAAAAGAAAACTCTTTACATAAACTATCATTAGTAATATAAAAAATAATATCATTAATATAAATTTAAACAATCAAAATATCTTTATCATTGGCTTTTGTAAATAAGTGGTGTCAACTTTACCTTTTGAAAAGCCTTTTTCATTAAAAAAAAAAAGAAGCTTAGCCACTTATGCCAACCTCATAAAGCTTAATTTAAATCGTACAAGGCTTTAAAAAGTTTAAAAGCATGGTCTCGATATTTATTGCTTTGAAAACCTGGAAGTTGTGCAATATATGCTTCTTCCAAAATAAAACCATTGAGAAAAAAACTCTTCACTTTCATTTGAAATAGAGTTAAATTCATAACGGATGCAAATATAAGTAGAATTTGAACGACTTCTAGTTTAGTTATGAGTGTAGTGCAAATGTCTCATTATCATATATTCTCTCTTTTTGGTTGTATCTCTTGGTAACTAGTCTTGTTTTGTTTCTTACTATTTTTATCTTTTATGTAGTTCATTATGGAACACTTTTTTGTTTCCTATGATAAGATGATCTCTAGGTCTGGGAAATAAAGTCTAATCTTTATTTCATTGTATGAATCCAATGCTCATCAAACAATGCATCATCTACATGCTCAAGTTTAACATGAGAAATAAGTTTAATATTGGTGCTAGTATTTCGAGATGAGGATTTAGTCTTTAAAAGATTAGAAATGTTACCAATAATTTGATTTTGGAAGGCTTTTCTAGCATGTTTCTACTCCTTTGGCACCTATTTAGTTACATTTTGTATGCTGTCCACTTTTGTTAGATTTGACTTACTTATATCGGGTAGTTCATTTATAACATTTATATCATTGTTTTGTGCTTGCTCCCTTAGTGCATCATTTTGACTCACTTTTTGAACTTGTTTGCTTACATATGCATCATCATTAACATCTTCATTTTTTGGGTAAAATGGGTCAACCTTAAAATAATTAAATGACTTTTTAATGATTAATGAATTGTTACTAAAAATTCTATATGTTTTGCTAGTTGAAGATTATTTTAAAAAATACCATTGTTTGCTTGTAAATCAAAATTTTCAAGGTTGTCTTTATAATGTTTGAAACAAAGCACTTACAAGTAAAGACTTTTAGTCTTTCTACCATTTCATAACTCATAAGGAATATATTTGAATAAGGGACATATAAGAAATATATTAAAGACACAACAAGTCACAAAGATATATTTGGCCTAAAAATATTTAGGTAAGTTAAACTTGTTTAGTAATTTCTAGGCCATCCTTTACAAGGTGTTACTTTTTTCATTTAGTTATTTCATTTTGTTACAGAGTTATAAGGACTAAAAAATTGTGAAAATTTTCTTAAGTTTCATTAAAATTTGCAAAATCTTCATTCTTAAATTTACCTCCATTCACTCTTTTAGTTGAAGTCATGAGGTATCACATCTCATTTTGCAATTACTTGTAAAACCTTTGAAAGGATATCAAGGATTCATCCTTGTTATGCCTCTATTCTTTTTTTGCTTTGAATTTGCTTACTCTTATGGAAGGTTAATTTTGACAAGTCAATTGGATTGAAAAATATTTATTTGTACATAAAAAATAAAGTAGCAAAAAAAAAAAACAAAGAAATAATACAAATTAATATCTAATATAGAATTATAGTTTGAAATATTAAATATGTCCCATCACTACAAAAGAAAAGCCATGACCCTTTTGATCCTGAGATTAAGCCCAAAACTAAAAATTAGTTTTGGATACCAATCGTATCATCAGACCAAAAAGGGGTCTTCCTTTTCTTAAAGACCTCAAGTGAAACATCCAAGTGTAGCAGTATTAGTCTTGCCCTCTCTTCAAGGTCTAATGACTTAATTTAATTTCAATCTTGCATGTCAAAAGCTTATAAAATATTAAATATGTAGAGAGCATTTAAGGCAAAAAAATAAAAAGCACAACATCTTTAATCATAAAAACATGTAAAGGTAGTAACTGAAATGGAGAAAATTTTCGCTTTGGCTAATAATGTTAAGAACAAAGATACCTATATTTGGATTATGAGACATTTAAAATTTTCATCTTATTCTCTTTTCATTTTTTAAAGATATAATCACACATAAACAATATAGATTAAGTCCCAAATCATGATTAGACCAGGGAAATAAGTTAAAGTCTAATAATAATAAGTCAAAGTCTTTTCAAATCAATTGTTTTAGTTACCTAAAAGCATCAATTAAGTAGGATCACAATTGAGCTGAAGTAATAGAAATCAACAAAGAAAGGAAATCACAATCACCCAAAAAATAATGCAACAACAAAAAAAAGACTTATCTTAAGTGGTCGTTCTTCTATCTAGTTAAGATCTTCCTATACTAGTAGATGTATAAATCAATATATTTTGTTGTCATTTTTTTTCACATACATATACATAATAAAAAAGAAAAAAGAATATATCAACCAAAAAAAAATATGGGGAGAAAAATACATATTTAGTATAAAAAAAAAGTCATTAGTGGTGACTGATGGCCACTAGATTGTCATTAACGATGATTGCTAGCATTTGAAAAATTTCTTATACCATATTCAAAATCCTTATAAGTTGATCTACACATTCCTAAAGATTATGCACCAAAAGGAGATTGAGAAACATGCTAACTAGTTAATGGCCTAGCTTCAATCATCACATTGTCATTGTACGCAACACTAGCCAATGACATTTTAACCCAAATGACTACTAGCATGGCATCCACCATCCTACCCAATGGTGCCCTTCATGCACTAAATGGAGCACTAGATCGCACTAACCAACAACCTAAATTCATATGCCTTTGCCCTCTTTCACCCCCAACTTTGTCACTCCCAGCCACGATCGCCACATAACACTAATATTGGTGAACTTAACAAGTTATGATCTATCCATTATTGCCTTTTGTTTGTCAATTTAAGATTGACAATGACTCATCCTTGATGGCAGTAACATCTTTTCCCAACCATACCTAGTCCAAAAATAAATTACAAAAAAACATTTTGAATCCAAGTCTTGGCTTCTTACACTAGAAATCTTATTCAAGGCTTGTGATTAAGGTATTGGTAAGCTCAAAATGTGAAAAAAGATGACGAGAATGGTAGTTTAAGAGGAAGTAGGTGGCCTAAATATTTTAGGACACAAAAACTAAAACAAGGGGTGTTTTGTGATAGGAAAAGAAAGAAAAAAAATAGAAAAAGAAAAGGAAGGAAAAGTGGAAAAGAAAATAAAGGAAGAGAAAAAAGAAAAGAAAAAACCAACAAAAAGAAAAGAAAAAGGAAAAAGAAAAAAAAGGAGACATAAAGTTTCTAAAGGCAATATCATTTTAGGATACCTTGGGTAAGTCCACGAATACAAAATAATCATTTTCAAAATGTTTTTTTTTATTCTGGTGCGTTAGATCATAAAAAAAAGCATAATAAGAAATAAAAAAAAATTTACATATACTCCTCAATACTTTGGCATGTGTACTTTTATGATAAGTCATAAAAAGAGAGAGAGAGGTAATGAATAAAATATTGGCAAAGAAAATATAGAAACAAAAACATGTGAACAATAATACTATCCCCTTGTGTGACTAGCATTTGGGTCGGTTACAGCTTTCATTTAATGTAACTGCCTTCTTAAACTTTGAAAAATCCTAGTAAAACTGACTAAGTCACTTATGATGTTCCAATTGTATCTAAAATGATTAATGGCAACTCTGAAGTTAATATACTTGCATCCCAACATTCCATGCTACCCTTTAATTATTGCCTACACAAACACCACATCACATAACCAAAAGGCGCCTAACACTGCACCCTTTCCTTTGTGTCTATTGAGCCTCCCTCTATCCTAAAAGCTTGTTGTGACAATCCTTATGAGTAAGGAACAAAACCAAACCTAGTAAAGTGACTTACAACAACAAATGCATATTATTTATAGCCTAATGGAAACAATTTAGATGACCCAAATAAATCCATTTGTTATAATTATAAAGATTTGAAAGTAGATAGTATCTTTTTGCTCTTAAAAGAGTTTTTCACTTGCTTACCCATTTGACAAGTTTGATAAACTTTGCTTTTCTCATACTTGATTTTTGATAGTCCTTTTATAAGTTTATGATGATTTAACTTGGATAGCAACTTCATACTAATGTATCCTAATTGCTTATGCCATATCCAAGACCCTTCATTCAATGCAGCAAAGCACTTGATAACTTGGTTAGTTAATAAATGAAAATTAGTGACATAAATATTATTAATTCTATTTGCAACAAACAAAGTCTTATTTGTTTTTAATTTGGCCACATGACAAATTAGGTTGAAAAAAGATCCTGGAGCCACTAATAGTAAGTATATTAAATTTAAGACTTTTAACTAAAAACACATTATTAATGACAAGAGAGTTACCTTTTTCAATTATTTTATCTTTGGCATTTTCATTGAATATTACCTTTTCCATCATGGATTACAAGTCATATAACTTAAACATTTACTTTCTAAGTACCATTTGTTCTTTTGCATCCTCTTTTTAAAGCAAATTTGCATGTAAATAAATTGCCTTTGGTACCCAAATTTCCTAATATCCTCAAAGGTCAACTTTGGTGTCTTTTGTTTCATCATGAAAATTTATCATGCCATTAGTGCTCTCTTTAATGTTACATGAATATGCTATATGTCCAGTCAACACAATAATAGCATCTAATATGATATCTATCTCAAGGATAAAAATAACTATGATATGCTTTAACAAAGGTGGTTTTGTGAGATTGTGATGCATAAGCATGTACATGGGATTTTCTTTTAGCCATAGGGCGATGATGTGATGCGGATGCATGTGAATGTGTGGGCAACCATAGTCATATGCAAAAGTGTAACCCAAACTACTCCTATCATTTAGAAGCTTTTGATGACCAAGTAATGAATGAAGCTTGACATAAAAAAGAGAAGTTTGGAGATTTAAGACTTCTTAAATAAAAGGTTCTCATCCTTTTGCTTGTTTGCCTCTTACACTACTATCTCATCATGTGCCTTTTGTAAGTTATCACTCTTTTGAGTGAGTGACTTATTTTCATTCATCAAAAAAGCATTTGCTTGCTATAAGGACTTAACTTAAGCATTAACACTATTATTTTCGGCTACCATCTTTTGTGATTCCCTATTTATGCATTCAAGAAAGTCATACAACTTATTAATTAAAGTATCATTACAAGAATCTTAATCAGAGTGTACCTTTTTATCTTTGGCCATGAAAAACATTTTTATCATTTCATCATCGAATGATTTGCTGTTAAAATCATTAAAGTTTTCCCATATAGTTGTATAGGCTTTCTTGACTAGCTTATTACATTTCCTTTTATTGAGGAAATTAATTATGATATGGCCAAGTGTTTTACATCTATAACAAGCTATCACTTATTTGTTTTTGGCTGGACATCTTTCTCAGCAAGATGTTTGAATAATCTTCTTACACCTTACTTCATTTTCCTTATGAAATGAGTGAATGTTTGAGTAGCCATAACAAGCTTATCTTTATCTTGTTCATTAAATGAGCTACTATCCTCCTTATCTTCCTCATTATCAATTTTTTGTTTGTTAATGTAGAGGTTTGAATGCCCCACCTCTTTCCTTATCATTGACTTTCTTATGAAAGTCATTTTATATTTGAACAAAGAGCCTACCAATTTATCTAGACCTAAGGTGTTTAGATCTTGTGACTTTGTAATTACAGTGGCCTTTAGGTTCCATGATTAAGATGAGGCCTGCATTATCCATATCTTTTCCAAGATTTTTAAGAGCATTAACAATGTTAGTAAACCTTGTATACATTTTAGAAATATATTCATCACTTATTATTTCAAATATTTCATAATCAAGCATAAGAACATTAATCTTAATGTCCTTAACTTGGGTGGTTCGCTTGTATGTTACCATGAGTTTATCATATATTTCTTTGATTGACTTGTAAAAGGGGGTTTTATTATACTCATTAATGTTTAAGGAATAATGAAGCATATAACATGCTTTGAAATAAAAGTTTGAACTCTATTATCTTATGTGGTATACTCACTCTCTTGAGTTTTTCAACCATTCTTCTCTTTGAAGCTCTTTAAGATTTGCATGTTGCTCTACACACATATGGCAACAAAGTTTGACCTTATAGTGTTTAATTAATTTTTTATTTGCTAACATTTTCACTTTTAGGTATGTGTCTTTGCCTCACTTAATTCAGCACCTTTCCCTCTTAGATAGTTTCGTGTAAGTCATTTTGCTAAAAGTTTCACTACCTAAAGTCAATTCATGTTTTTCCTTCCTCCTTTATATCAATACAAGGATGATAACATTCATAAACCTCTCATTGTCAAAGGAACTAATTACAATGTTGGAAAACAAAATGATTATGTTTCTTTAATCTCTTGATTTTGATTTATGACAAGTTATTGTTAATGGCCTTAAGAGGATGATTTGCATGTTGCTTTACACACACATAACAACAAAGTTAGACAATTTAGTGCAATAATTTATAGAGATTTGGTCCCTCTCTCAATTTATGTCCTCTTCCTAGAGTTTTTTAGGCAATGGGAGTTTAATCCACCATAGATCTCCTTGAACCAGGCGGAGAACAATCCTTTATACACAAAAATCACATAACCTTAATTACAACATTTCACAATCCACTTAGGTTCACTTTACAATTACTTGGAGCACTCTAACTTTCTTTCTCTCTCTTTGAGAATTTTGAAGTATTTCTTTTTTATGATGGTTCCTTGCTGTCCATAGCATAATCCTTTTTAAGAGATTAAAGAATTTGCTATAGAATCTCATATACACAATTAGTAACATTTAAATTCAAATAAAAGATTTACGATTGATATTGAATCAATTATGTACTTACTATAAGCAATACCAACATTAAAGATTAATAACCCATGAAACCTTTCACCTTATCGTCACCAATCATAAATTCTAAATTGAAAAAACCATAACTCATAAGGGTGTTCTACATAATCTATTATGTATGTGATTAAACCATAAATATAACCAATGGTCCACGAACATTGAATTTGCCCTTACAAGAATGAAATTCAAATAACTTAAAAATATCAGAAAATAATCAATATAATTCTATAATCATGTCGGCAAGTCAAAATATTTTAATTTCAGCAAATGATTTAATAGTTATATCCAATTATACTTTTAATGCATTTGAAAGCATTAACATCCTCTCCATTATAATGAGATAACACACTTCTATTTTTTATATGAAACAATTATTAAGACTTCTTTTAGCATAATGGTATTTTGTGATATTAAACCAATTATTGATACTAACGTTGGTGAAAAAGGTGCTTATTGTTCGCCACTTATGTTTGTCTTTGATTAAAGCTCCAATTATGGTGACATCATAAGGGTTTTTATATTAAAGACCAATGAGCTTAGCAAAACCGACAACGTTAAACTCTTTATTGAAATAAAGTGCACCTTTTCAATTGTAGAGATATAGCTCTTCACTGATAAAGATGTAACTATTTATTCAAATTCATATAATGTGAATTTTTAATTGTAAAGATAAAACTTTTTAATTATAGGGATATACAAAAAATTAGTTTTAAATCTTTATAAATTTTTACAATTGAGTCCTAAATATTTTTGCATTTTAATTTAAGTCTTATACCTTTTAAATTTGTTTTAAATTGATCATTTTTGAATAAAAATGGTCAAAATTGTTATGATTTATTAAACCTACTTTTAACTATTAACATATTACTTTTTTATGTAGATTTAAAAAGATAAAAGTGCATTAATTTCTACAAAAAACTTTAACTTTGGAAGGTACTTATGAAATTCACTCATGAATGAATCATGTTTGTACATCTTTTTATTTTATTCATTTTATTATATACGTTATTAGAATTTATTGCAAAGTGTCTCTTTTTGAATCAAACTACACGTACAAGATCAATTTAAAATGTGATCAAACTTTTAAAGATATTAATCATAATTAGACATGAAAAAAGATAACTTAACTCAACTCGCTAGAGACTTAACTCGAGTCAACCTATATTTGCTAAAAAAATTCCATGACTTGTAACCTAAAACATCTAAACCTAAAATGATCTAAAACCTAATTGACCTAAAACTCAATTAATTTAAAACCTAAATAACTTAAATTTGAAATAACATAAAACTTAAAACCTAAATAACTTGAGTTTAAAATCTAAAAACCTTAAAATTAATATATCTAGAACATTATAAACTTCAAACCTTATAAACCCAACACTCGACAAACCCAAAGATTGATTATCGAAAAACTTGAAATACTTGAAACCTATATGATATAAGACTTGATAAACCCAATACTTAATAAACCTTATACTTGATAAACTTGATACTTTTTGAACCTATAATCAAAAATACCCAAAACCTGAATGACTTAAGATTCAATGAACCTAATCCTTAATGTACTTGTAATGTAAAATACAAAATCCCAAATGACCTAAGACTTGAAATAATTTGACTTGATATTGTCTTGACTGACCCATTAGTCACTTTTAATCACAATAACATATAATCACCCTAGAAAGAAATTTCTTGAATAACATAAAAGTTAAAGAAAACTATATAAAGTTATTAGGCTATACCATAGTCCTAACTAAGAAACTTAGTTTATGCTAAACACAATGAAAGTGGTGTAATTTTTATTCTCACTCTTATTCTCTTGCTCTTTTCATGTTGCCTTCTATTTCCTTTTCTTTTTCTTTATCTAGTCATCTCTCTCTCTCTCTCTCATGTACATATGTGTTTCTACTCTTTTTCATGTCATTTTATAATGGTGGCTCCTCTTGTTAATTAGGGTAATCCATCTTTGGCTAATCTCTAAAAACATTCTAACCCATCTTTTGTGATTGAATTTTATCCTATACAAAAATTGAATTAGGTTTTGGCATAAATTGAAGAATTATAACCCTATCTTTAATTTTTCTTTTAGTATAAGAATCACTCAATTTAAAATTCTAAAGCAAATGTTATGACAAAAATAAGAAACAATTTTCAATCAGTTATGAGATAAAATTCTAATTAATCTTGGTTTCCTAATTAAGATAGGATTCTTTCTTGAGAAAATGTTCAAATTGGACTAAGACTCCTTTTGAGGCTTCCTTTTTTTTTTTTTTTAATTTTTGTTGTTCCATCAATATTTCTTCCTTTTAATAGATTATTTTGACAACAAATATTCTTTTTGCTCTTTAACTATAAAAGAATGTAAACACACATAAAATCTATAAAGAAAATAGGAATACTAATATAAACTCAATACTGAATTAGATAAAAATGAATATCAAATTAAATATCATCAATTAAAAAAATTACTAATTGACAATAATGAACTAAAATATCATGATTATTTAAAATTCTAAAATTTATTTTTTAATGATATTATTGATTTGTAAGACTTTTTTTTTTCCTTTTTTTTTTTAACAACCTAGCAAAGTTCTATTCATAAGAACATAAGACAAAGTTACAATGCCCTAAATGATGTATTGATTAGTAAGACTTAATTTATCTATATTTTTTACTCATTAATAGGACAAGGAATTTTATTTATCATGTTTCCGAGATGAACTTATTTTTTATTTGTATTGTTTGACGATATATATATATATAAAAGATTAAAAAAAAAAAAGTGGTGGGGAGGAAAGGATCGGAGAAGAATGGAAACCCAGGCTCCATATCCAGAACCCGTTTCTCCTGGAAAAACGCGCATCGGATGGATTGGGATAGGCGTGATGGGTGCCGCCATGGCCTCTCGCCTTCTCTCCGCCGGCTACTCGCTCACCGTCTACGCTCGCAACCCATCTAAAGCACTCCCTCTGCAATCCCAAGGTGCCCTTCTTGTCAATTCCCCTCGAGAAGTCGCCTGTTGCAGCGACGTTGTCTTCTCCATGGTCGGACACCCACGAGACGTTCGATCCATTGTCCTCGAGAGCCAAGGCATTCTCGCTGGCCTCAATCCCGGTGGGGTCATTGTGGACACCACCAGCAGCCACCCTGGCCTCGCTCGTGAGATTTCCACCGCTGCACGCGCAAAAGGTTGCTGGTCCGTTGATTCCCCTGTTTCTGGCGGCGACATTGGCGCAAGAGATGGGAAATTAGCTATATTTGCTGGGGGTGATCATAGCGTTGTTAATTGGTTGTCCCCGTTGTTTGAACTGCTGGGTCGAGTTACTTACATGGGCCAAGCAGGTTGTGGCCAAAGCTGCAAGATAGCAAACCAGATTGTAGTGGGGGCTAACTTGTTGGGTTTGAGTGAAGGGCTAGTGTTCGCCGAGAAAGCAGGGCTGGATGTGAGGAGATTTGTCGATGCCGTGAGAGGAGGAGCGGCCGGGTCCATGGCGATGGAATTGTTTGGGGAGAGGATGATTGAGAGGGACTTTAGGCCTGGTGGATTTGCTGAGTATATGGTCAAAGATATAGGGATGGGCGTGGATGTTGTTGAGGAAAGCCAGGACGAAAGGTTGCCTGTGTTGCCGGGTGCTGCCTTGTGCAAGCAGCTTTTTGCTGGCATGGTGGCATGTGGGGATGGGCATCTTGGCACCCAAGGCCTTATCACTGTTGTTGAGAGGCTCAATGGCAGTAAAGAATAAAGGCCCTCATCCTCTTCCTTCCTCGCTCCGATTTAATTCGTTCACCCGAGTGTTTGACCTGTGGATTGAGCAATCTGATTAAACGTTATGTACACTGGCATCTACTTCTTGCTGCTACAAGTCCCTGCTGGACTTTGCAAATTAATTGCGTGGTATGATTAGTTTCCTTAATGAATGAATTCAGGTTGTGTAATCACTTGTATTAAGTGCAAACTTTAAATTGATGTACTCCCTGGAAGAATGAAACCTGTATTGGCTAATGTGATCAAGTGGATATGTTAGCACCTTTAGGTGTCTCAGTAGCATGAGCTGTCTTTTGAGATGAGTTGATTGCTTGTCTTAATACTGCTTCGGGGCCCCGCCATTCTAATCAACCGGCGACCTTTAGTTTTTGGTAGCATGAATCGAATTTTATGCTTTGATAGGACATGACATTGGGAAATGCCGAAACTTGTTCTAAATTTGAGGGCTAACATGAAGCCATAAAATGGGAAGTATATACTTGGAACAGTTTTAGGCATTGAAAAGACGCTCTACAGGAAGGTGATTACTATGTTCTGCCTGTTTTACAAGCAAGAGCTGAAGCTGTTGCGCTGATTTTAGCCTTGATATACACAGCTCATCGAATCCAAATGACACAAATGGAAGACAGCATAAGATTCCTTTCCCAACTATTGCAAATTACATATCATAAATTGGCACAGTGCAAACAAATTACATCAGATTGTCAAAAGAGTTTGCAGAAGAGCAAGTCTTAAGCATTACCGCAAGGATAAGGCTATTTTATTCTGACTTAGAGATTATAAATTTGTTTCTTAAAAACAATATCTCTTTGTAAAAAGAAGTATCCTTTGAGGATAAGGTTATTGTTTAATCTCTCCCAAGAACCAACAAAAAATTCTTTCCTTCTATCGTGAATCCAAGCTGTTCCACAGGTCGGTGGCCCTCTCTTTGAAGCATATTTTCGAAAGTCAATTTTTGGGAAGGGGGGACTTCATGCGTACTGAATTTCTCCTGCTCATTGACATAGAGTTAGATTTCGATCATGCTAATTCATTCAGACTTCGGGCTCCTATCCACAAAAAATTCTGTTAGCGAGGATATGTGCTTCACATGATGATAGATGCTTTCATCCAAAGAATGACAGCTAATTTTCTTACGAAAAGGTATTGATAATCAGGAGGAAACATCAGTCAAAATGTTTCCTCTGCTACGTTGTGACGATTAAAGTTCTTCGTACTAATTGCAAAACTCCACATGATCTAATGCATCACTTTAGTCGTCATTTGACCAGTATCACTAAAATACTTGTGAGACTAACTTTATGGATCAAAACAATTTAAGTACCAAGGAGGGAGCAATGTGGCCAAATGACTCATAAAACTCCTCTTACCTCAGTCATGTATTTTCCCACAACCGAAGGAAGGTCAGGGCAGGTTTGCCGTTGCGAGTCAAAGTACACTGGAGAGTCTTCTCACTCGAGACATTCGCTGGATGGGTTTTGAAAGCATCTTCCTTGTTGAGTACACCAAGTAAAGCAATGCCCCAATCCTATAATGTCCTTACAAATAGTAAAAGTAGTAGCTAGTCAAGTTTATATCCATAACCATGATGAATTTTACTAAACGTTCTTCAAGGAGGTGACAATCTTTGACATGAATCAAAGATTGGGGATCAAATATGTTTATCTATTTATCATGTAAATTGACGACAAATAAAAACCAATGCTCCTAGTAAATAATAGGGATAAAAACCTATATTGCAATGGTTAAATACAAGTATGGTAAGATAATAACACAATAAATACTAATAAGTTGTAGCTTTTCTTTTAAATCCAACAATGTCTCATGTAAGGATAGAGTAACTAAACAAATCTTTCAAAAATTGCCTACTATAAGATGAAGATTCCCATTTACGTGATGGTACCTTGGTCCTTGTACAATTGCCAACGTCAAACATAATCGCAACTTATATAACAAAACCAAGTAATACAAACCTAATTGCATGATAAGCTGAGTTAGGTTTAATTGGAATATAGCTCCTAAGATAAATCATAAATGATATTAATGGTACTTAGAATGATGGGTTCTATCATTTTTAAATATTAGTGACAAGGACTAAAAGGCTTGTGAAAGCATATAATGGGCTAATAAGTATTGAGTTTCAAATAAACTTATAGGTTCAAATCCTAAAAAGTATTAAGCCTTAATGTTAAGCAAATTTAATTTAATTCTTATTACTTAATCTTTTAAAAAGAGTATGTATGGTTATTATATAGTTCAAGAAGTCATAAAATAATGAAATTTTAATGCAATTATGAATGTAAGAATATTTAGGTTTTAAACCACACAAATTCTTTATATTTGCTTCACTTTTATGTTTTTTTGAATATTTTGTTTCCCAACATCTATTATTAAAGTTTTGGTTTTAAGGGGGCCAAAAAGGTAGTGAGAGTGAAGACGTTTAAAGAAGGAAAAGTAAGGATGGACAAGTTTAATGGTATTTATTCTAGTTTTTAAAAAATGTAGATGACAAATTATATGTACTAAAAGAAATTGCATTAGCTTCTTTTAGGGAAAAAAAAAAAAGTAGAATTGATGAGTAAGAAAAACTAGGGGTTGTTGGATAAATAAGCCTTAAGAGTCATCTGATTGACGCTAACCTAAAACATTCCTTTTATTGTCCAAACAGAGAAAATAATAATAGGATTGATAAGGGTGCTAACTCATACAAACGAGGAATTGTCCATTTCTAATCAGGTATATTTAATTAAAAAGTTATTTAATCTGAAGATAAAAGAAACTATCTTTGTTGTAAATCATATAAATGAGTTTAATTTAATTTCTAGTCAATTTTGGTTGATGAATATAAATTTTAATTGAGAGGTTAAAACTTTGATTTTGTTGTTCTTATTGTCAAAAAGTTGGAATATCATTGTATTTGCAGTAAGTAGTTTGTCTGATTCACAATAATTATAGTTTAATATAGGTTGAAATTTGATTTTGAATGAAAATGTTCACAGGAGATAATTAAGTATATCATCTATTTCTAGTTTTACCTTGATTATTGAAGGTAGAGTAAGAATAAGTTAACATGATGACAATAGAGATAAATCAAAATATAAGAAAAAGATTAAATCAAAATCTAGTACTACATGTTGGAATTGCAATCGTAGTAGTCACTTTAAGAAAGACTAAAAGTGGCCAAAGATGAACGATTTGGATAAAGATTTTGCAAATGTAATAATTGAAGAAATCTTAGACACTTTGATTATAAATGTTGACAGTTTAATGGAGTCTTAGTTGCTAAAATCTGGGCATCATTTCATTCAACCTTACATAAAAATTGCATACATAACTATGACTACTTTTGAAAAAAAGTTCATCTTGTTGATAATTAATTTTTTGATATAGTAAGGAAGGGTGATGTTCATGTTAAGATATGAAATGAATATGTGTGAAAGTTAAAGAGTTTTAGACACATTAAAGGGTTGAAAAAAATTTGATCTTTATAAAGCAATTTGACAAAGGAGGACATTTTACAAACTCTGTTGGTAGGTTATAGAAAATTACCAAAGAAATAATGAAGATAGCAAGAGAAAATAAGATTAGAACACTCTATATAGATTTAGGTATAAAAGATTCAAAAATACTTGACATCTGATAATGACAGTGAATATAATAATAAAGAATTTAAAAATATTTGTACAACCAGTGGAATTTGGAACAATTTTAAAAATTTCATGACATAATAATATCATTAAGCACATAAAAAAAATCTTGAATCTATGTTAAAAGCATAACAATATATGTTGGATTACAAAATATATTTTAGGTTGAAACTATCAATACTACAACCTTTTTAATTAACTACGGACCATCTATTCTATTAAATAAAGAACTAATAAAGGAATCTTGAATAAGTAAAAATGTAAATCTTTGACACCTAAAATTCTTTGATTGTATCTCTCATATGTATGCTGATTCTGATGAGAGGGAAAAATTAGATTCTAAATTTTGCAAAATATTTTTCATTAGATATAAAGTTTAAAATTAGACATGTTTTATAATCAAATAGAGTAAGGAAGTATGTCAAAAAAGTAGAACATTTGAAAGAAATTTTAGAAGATGACGTGGGTAAAAAAATCTTAAAAAATTGTAAAAAACATTTCAGTACAATAAAGCTTTTTATATCAATAGTACATGTGATGAAATCTAATAGAATATTTAAGCATCTATAATAATTATCTTATTTTTTGTATTATTTACTATTGATCGACAAAGGTGAGTTAAAATGCAAGACAACATTATCAAAAGTTAGTCATAAAAAATTTTAGAAGATGAGTTAAAATGCTTTAATAAAGTATATAAAATGAAAATTTTGTCAATTAGAAGTTAGTCATAAAAGAATAAATGAGTTCACTATAATAAAAAAAAACATACATAAGAGCTAAATCGGTTATCAAAAGACAAAATAACACTAAATAATAAATAAGTTTACTAAGTCAAAGAAGAATATGATAACAATAAAATATACAAATTAAAGTTTAAAGTTGGTTGTAAGAGAATTTCAACAAAAAGAAAGTATTAAACTGACACGTATGTGGCACAAAAAATTCTACAGACACATTAATTAAATTAGTGATTATAGGAAAATTGAAAAATTCTAATGACACATTAATTATATTATAATAATTATTAGTTTGATAATCAATTACCAAGTTAAAAATTGTTTAAGAGTAAAATTTGATTAATATTATATAAAAAGTAAATATATAATTTGTTTTTATATAAATTTTTTTCTAAAATATACTTATCATGTAATTTAAAAATTTTTAAAATAATAAAACTAAAGTGTGATTGAGGATAAAAAAAATTCAACTTTCAAACAATATAAATTCCCTTCATTCTTATTTTTTTCGAATATTTTTCATACAATACATTAAAAGAGAGGTAAAAGATTGTTGGAACTCTCCGATTTTGGACTCTTGTACTTTTTTAATGCACATCTCAAATAAGATGAAGTAAGACTAGTTCACAAAAGATTTTGACAGAAAAATAATTAATTTTAAGAGGAATAATTGACTCTTAATGTGTTGAATAAAATAAATTTAATATAAAAAATATTAACACTTAAAAAGTGATAAAATAAATAAAAATAATATATAAAATTATTAATTTTAAATTTTAAATTAAAACATATTATGCATATATCTGTTGTTTGTTTATAACTTTCTTAATTATTATTATTTTTTTAATTTTAAAATGGTGCGCGTCCCCCAACAGTGTGGACTCGTGTTTAAGCTCAACAGACTAATTCTTAAAGTTTTCGCGCTCAGCAATAAAATTACACTTCACCCGCCCTTGAGCCAGAGGGAGGGGGAGACGGGGGCTCGATACTTAGCCTCCTCGCCCCACTTCCCGAACAAAACCGTCCACAAAGACTAAAAAAGAAAAAGAATTACATTTTACGCAACCTTTATATTCCAAACCACCACTCTCTTCTTCTCTCCACAGTCTCGTCAACTTGATCTCTCACTTTCACTGTTTCTCAAATTTCGAATTTTCACCCTCATCATTCATTGTTGTTGTTTTTTTTTTTTTCCTTCTTTTTCTAATTTTAATTTCTCTCTCTTTTGATTATTATATTGAATGATTAAATTATTTATTAACTGTGATTATTAATAAACAAATCAAAACCTAATATAAGGATTTCAGAAATTGAACATAAAAAAAAAAAAAGAAGACAAATTCATTTTAATTCTGGGGGGTAATATTTATTATTATAGTTGTGAAAGCGGTTTGTTGGTTTGTGTTTTGAGATGGTAAGCAGCAAAGAGCACCATTCTAATTGGAATCATTCCCATGCGAAGAAGATGATGAGAGGCTCTTCATTATCATCAGCAGCAGCTGCCAGATCTCTCTTCAGGCCACCCTCTCTTTCTGCCGTTGCCCTCTACATCATTCTCCTGTTCGCCTTTTCAATCTTCGTTTTTCTGCTCACCACCAGACACGTTTTGGAAGATGAATCAAAACCTCTCTTCTTTGCCAAATCCCAGTCGCAGCCGCAGTCTCATTCTCTGGAGGTGTGCCGATTTCTTTCTTTCTAGTGATATTTGCCCCCTCCCCCTAAATTATTTTTGGCGGGAAAGTTTCAGATTGTGGTGTCTAGAAGATTCGATATTGGTTTTGGTTGCAGGATTTGTTGATGGGCTGTCATGAAATGATCGTTTTGAGGGTTAACCATTTCTGGGTTTTTTTTTTTTTTTTATCTTCTTCTTTGTGTCGCAAAAGTGGACCACTTACTTCTCCTTCATTTAGGGATGTTTTGTCTTTTTTAAGAATTGAGGAGTTGGGTTCTGCAGTTACAGATGAGATTCGCTGTGTCTTTGTCAAAGACTGTCGCCATCTTCTGTTTGTCGTTGCGGTTTCCTGTCTTTAGTTATGAGGAGCAATTGATTTTTGGCCTTTGGTTATGATGCTCGTTAAGTCTAAACAAAGCCTTAACGTAACCATATCTGCCATCTTCGAAGATCAGATATTAAGTTCCTCTTTCCTACATTTTTTTGGTTTCTATCTAATTTTAGGAAGTAGACCTTTGATAATTGAGCATTGGGCGGTGTTTTCAGTGATATTTTGGTTGATAGCTAGTTATGGATTGTCCATTGGAAAGGAGGCTTGACTCTTTGAATTTTTGCCTTTTAGCTTGTGATTCTGTGATTTTGCAGACTGCATCTTTTGGAAAGTACATTAATTGTGTTCTACGTGTGTGATACATTGCTTTTCAAATTTTATAGAGAATTTTGTGGAACTTCCAATAACCAAATATATAGAATGGAAACATTTGGTATTGGTGTAACTGTAGAGCGATTATCTTTTGGTGACAAAAGAATTTCACTTTTTCCCTGATGTGGCTGCCCATAGATTGAAATGATAAAAGAAATGTATTATCACAGCCACTCATAAGTCAAGAGGTGTTAAAAAGAGTAAAATGATGAGAAAGGATCCATGTAGGCAGCACTAATTACGACGTTTCTAAGGCTGAATTCACTTGCCTGTGCATTTATGAAGTGAATTTACTTGAGCAAAAGAATTTACACGTTGATTTAGAGTTTACATGTCAAGTGCACCATTCTTCTATCCTGCAGATGGAAAAAGAAAGAGTGTGGGATGCTCCACACAGCTATGGATTACACCCTTGTTTGAAGCCTACAGCTAAATTCAAAGGTTAGTTTATATGTTTTCATTCTCCTGCTCAATGCATTGGACTATTGTTTCTCCTTTAAGATATGCACAATCCATTTTGACTCTCTACTTGCTAGAGAGGTGAATGCAGATCATTGTGGCTTTTGGCATGCCCTTTTGCTATTATTTTAGAAATCTGTATGCATATATTTATATAATTTGGAGAATGATGGAGAGTAGTATGCCTTGACAAACTCTTTGATAGAAACAGTCAAGGTGACCTTGGTGAATTTAGTGGACCAATAGAAAAGGTCATCTACATGAGGAGAATTTTTCCTCAGGAGGTAAGAGGAGCCTTAAAGAAAATGAACAGTGAGAAAGCATGTGGGCCAAATTTGATACTGATTGAATCTT
This sequence comes from Kandelia obovata, assembly GCA_021464305.1. Taxonomy (NCBI): domain Eukaryota; kingdom Viridiplantae; phylum Streptophyta; class Magnoliopsida; order Malpighiales; family Rhizophoraceae; genus Kandelia; species Kandelia obovata. The sequence goes on along the minus strand of CM038473.1, from coordinate 1,444,851 downwards.
GAAAGTCCTAGGGGCGAAGAGGAGTGACATAGTTGAGTAGGCTATTTGATAGAATAGTGAAGAAGGGGAAGATGACTAATGAGTGAAGGATAAGCATATTTGTCCTATTTTACAAGAATAAAAGGGATGCCAAAGATTGCTTTAACTACCGTGACATTAAACCAATGAGTTATACTGATGAAGCTATATGAAGAATAATTTAAAAATGAATGTAGATGATTGTCTCAATCTTAGACCATCAGTTTGAGTTTATGTCAGATAAATTAACAAAATTGGTGGATAACTAATAGGAATATTTAGTAATCTGATTAGTGACATGAAGGAAGGAGCAGTAATCCGTGTGAGGATAATTGGAGGTGAAATAGAAAACTTCCCTCTTGCAGCTCGTCTGTTCCAAGGTATGCCCTATTTACTTTTCTATTCATCTTTTTTTATAGATGAATTGACTGGACATGGTCAAGGAAATCTTGTGTTATATGTTTACAGATGATACATCTTTGATAGATGAGAATAGGGAGGGAAGGCGTAGTTTGAGTTACATAAAAACAAAATGTACATATTGTAATTTTAGTAATGCTAGGAGTGAGATATAGCTTTGTATTCTAATAAATGGTACAAAAGTCCCTCAATATGACCAATTCTGCTATTTCGGAAGGATTTATTATTTAGAGGGGTGGAAATAAAGAAGTGGATGTTCTTCACAGGACAAGGGATGTATAATTAAAATGTTGATGTGTGTCTACAGGTTTATATAACCACAAAATGCTCATTAAATTGAAGGGTGATTTTTATTGAACAACAACTAGACCATTGAGGCTATGTAGTAGTAACTGTTGGGTTGTTAAGAAGCATCTCCAAAAGATGAGTTGCTGATAATGCTTAGATGAATTTGCAGACACTCTAGGAAGCATTGATTAAGAAATGAGGATATTCATGTAAAAGCAGGTGTAGCTTTGATTAGAGACATGTTGAGGAAATGACATTTGCATTGCTTTGTATAGGTTTAAGGTAGACCTAGAGTTACTCTAGTTAGGGGGATCAAATTCAGAAAGACAGTGAAATAAGAGAAAGAAGGAAACCTAAATTGACTTGAGAGTTTTTGGTTAGGAAGGATTGAGGACCAGTACAGCTCACATTAAACTCAATTCATAATAGAATAGAATGGTGACCCCAATTAAATTTGGGCTTAAGAGCTTGTTATTGTTGTATATGTACATACATGCAGACACACACACACACACACATCAAGCGTTGCCTACCCTGTCTGATTAAGGCCAGTGTCTGTAGCCTTGTTATTATGATGATGGTTTAGAGTTTTCTCTCTTCTCTCTCATGACAAGGGGGAAATTCCTACTGTAAAAATTAACTCTTTTCTGGTTTAACTTTGAAATGGCAGCTGCCCAAGGATTGGAACGCTATATAACTGTGAGAAGCAATGGTGGTCTCAATCAAATGCGCACAGGCGTAAGTTTGTATGATCTCCATTTACTTGGCTTTCCTATTCATCTATCTTTGTAATGGTCTGTTTTATTACCATGGCTAAATCTTGCATCAACGTTGAGGCCATTACAAAAATTTATTCTGTCCTGCCTCAGTATCCTTTATGTGTCATCGGAATTGTTATATCGCTTTGCTCCCACACATTCTAAAGTGTCATCATTCTGAAGGATTAAGTACATTTGCTGAGAAAATTGTTTATCAGATTAAAAGTGCTGTGCAAAGACATGGAATTTAAGGGTGTTATATACGTTAACTTTTTGAATCATTATGTGGGAGTTTTATTACTTCTAGTAACTTGTGAGCATGCATGAATCCTGCTGGACAAAACCTAGCATTTCTGCAAATTCTGATCAGTGTAAGTTGAACAAAGATAAATTTCTTTCAGATCTCAGACATGGTGGCTGTGGCACACATCATGAATGCAACATTAGTTATTCCTCAACTAGACAAACGTTCATTCTGGCAAGACTCAAGGTCTCAAGCATTTATTGAAATTTCCTGTATCACTGGAAAGTGTAAATTTCCTTCATTTTTTTTCTTATTTACTTTTTCATGGTAAAGCTGTAATTTGTCACTTATCAAGTGTCCCATGTGCAGTAAATTTTCAGATATATTTGACGAGATCCATTTTATCACAACCTTAAGAGATAATGTGAGGATTGTAAAGGAGCTGCCTGCAGAGTTGGAATCTGTTCCTCGAGCCAGGAAACACTTTATGTCCTGGTCTAGTGTTGGTTACTATGAAGAGATGACACAGTTGTGGAAGGACCACAAGGTATAGGATTTGCTTGATTTCTGCTAATCCTGTCTCATGAGTGCTCCAGTTAAAAATGGCCAGTGACATAAATGTTCTGAAATTAACATTTGCTTGTATAACAGATTTGACAATCATATTTAAGTATGATGATTAAATGCTATCGGGGTAAAAATTGCTGTAAACAATTTTTTCAAATGACAATATCTTCTTTTTCATCTCTTCTTTGATGACTTGGAAAATAATAGATTTGCAGTAATGCTAACTGATACATGCATACTTTGTCTTAGATGCCACATGCATCTTTTGATCTGACAGTCCTTGGCTTGTAGATTATAAAGGCACATGTTATCGGTTTTTGTTATGTCTAGAAAGAGGATATTTCTCACAGTTTGAGATTTGAATCAGCGCTTTCTTCTGTGAGTATTGGTCACCAAATATGGTGTCTTAAGAGTTTTAATGTTTGACGGTGGCTCATAAAGTTGAACCTGCAGGTTATTCATGTTCCAAAGTCTGATTCTCGTCTTGCAAACAACAATCTGCCTCTTGATATACAGAGGTTGAGATGCCGTGCTATGTATGCTGCTCTTCGCTTTTCTCCGTCGATTGAAGGCTTGGGAAAGGTTTGGAATTTATACCCATGTTAATTAACTTAAGTTATTTTCCAAGTGTAGAACTAATTTTTGGCAAAGGGGCAAGTTCCAAATTGAATATTGGAACATCTGAATAAATGTTTGTTAAATTTGTTCAAACCTTATTAACAATGTTTATAGTATTGAAGTATCTAATTGTTTAGAATTGTTGCATATTATGCTAGAACACAATATTCATGATCCCAGACTGACAATCATTTTCAGCATCACTGAATTGAGGTTTCCTATGGGGATTCATGTTAAATTTGCTTCTGAGAATGCATGACGATGACATCACAGAAGCTGGTGGAGCGGCTAAGATCACGGGAAGGAAAATACATTGCTCTTCATCTACGATATGAAAAGGACATGCTTTCTTTTACTGGTTGTACCTATGGTCTGAGTGAGGCAGAATCTGAAGAGCTGCAGATAATGAGGTTAGAATATGTGGTTTGCTGTTTTGTTCTCTCTGTCTCCCTCTCTCTCTCTTTTGCCTTGCTTCCTTGCACACAACACATATGGGAGATATTGAGGTTTGACAATGACCTGCACAATGCATTTATATAGTTGTCAGCTTTTAAGGATGAAGACTATAGAATTGTTTTTCTCTGCATGCTATTTTTATTTGTTTTCAGGTCAAGAATTCCTAAAATAATGTTTTAATTTACAGTTTTTCAAGCGGTAATTGGTGGTTACTTATTTGTCACAATGCTGGACAAGATAATGAAACTATTTTAATAGTCTGTATTCTTCCATATAGATTCTGGATTGTGAGTGACTGCTTTAGTTGCATGTGAATAGTTTTGCTTATTAGACTTGTCTTTGATGGGGACTGTTCAATTCTAATCTTGATGTAATCAAATCACATTAGGTGAATTTGGTGGCAATGTAATCTGTGATGGATGGTTGACTATTGTCTTGTTTCTCAGAGAGAATACACACCATTGGAAGGTTAAAAAGATAAACTCAACAGAGCAAAGGATGGCAGGCTTATGTCCTCTAACTCCAATGGAGGTGGGAATGTTTCTTCATGCTCTTGGTTATCCTCGAAATGCAACAATTTACATTGCAGCTGGGGAAATCTATGGTGGTGAGTCTCACATGTTAGGGCTCAAATCTCGTTTCCCAAATATTGTCTCCAAGGTTTGTCAGTACAATCCTAATGCATTGGTTCTACTAAAAGTGGATATAATGTTTTTGTTGAACTGGTTTTTCTCTTGCTGTAGGAAACATTAGCATCAGAGGGCGAGTTAGCAGCATTTGCTAATCATGCATCTCAAACTGCGGCACTTGATTATATTGTCTCTATAGAGAGTGATGTCTTCATTCCATCATATTCAGGTAATATGGCCAGAGCTGTTGAAGGTCACCGCAGATTCCTTGGGCACCGGAAGACAGTCACCCCAGACAGGTATATATCTTTTTAATATTGTAACATATTTTGAACTGCATTTTTAAATTGAACAGGAATTAGAAGAAAATGTTCACTTACTGATAAGAGTATGTCTTCCATGTAGTTTCTATACATATATATTTCCAATGTTCGCATAAAACTGAACAAAATGTCACATCATCCACAAAGGATGTTGCACGATTGCTTGGAGCTTTTCCTTATATTCTTGTGCATCCCAATGTTTTTGCAATTTCAGTGTAACTTTATGAGTTCAGTTTCTCTCTGGTTATTGACTCACAATGTGGCTAAGTGATCCCTGGAAGTTCTATCAATTTATTGAAATCATTATCTGTAGGAGCACTAGTGTTTTGTTCAGTCTTCTGGTACAAGCTAATTTGACATCTCAAAATCGTTTCTTTATGACATCTCAATTAGTGTCATAGCTTTCTGAGGTTCATGCTCAGGTTTGTATCTTTTAAATCTTCACCACTGTATCATATGCAAATTTACCTTTGGCCATGATCTTGGAAGAAATGGAGGGACTGATTATCTTAGTCATTTTCTTCCCTTTTCCTTGTCCAATGGGTGTTCTCTGAGTTGCTTTCTTTGACATTCTTCTGCCACTTTTGTATTTTAATTTATTGCAGAAAAGGGCTCGTTAAACTTTTTGATAAGCTAGAAAGTGGACAGATGGCAGAAACTCTCTCATTGTCATACCTCATACAGGAAATGCACAAGGATAGGTAACTTTATTTGCAAGTTAATTTTGGACAAGTAAGTAGTCTATAGGATGGTTGAAATATGTTTAAATATCAATATAATTACTGGACATTTTTTTTTTTCAAAAACTATTGGAAAATTTATTTTATTATTTATTTTCTTTTATGGCGCTGGGTGTGTTGGTAGCCAGTGGCAGCAATGGTGACTGGCAGAATTGTTGTGGTGGGGTAGTGGAGGTGGCCGACAGTGGCAGCAGTAGTGTGTTGCGGTGGTGGTGCAGCTGGGTGGCTGGTGGGGGTAGTGGTGGGAGAAAAGACGAGTGAAAGGAGAGAAGAGCAAATAGGTTTTGAACTAATATTGTAGACCTTTTATGTAAAGGATATTTTAAAAATTGGACTTAGTCTATATGATGGGATCATCTAGCACAAGGGGATTGATGTGAGAAGACTAAGCGATTTAATATTAGCCTATCCAAATGACTTGCCAAACATAAGACATGATGGGATAAGAGTGGTTTATCCTTTACCAAACGCACCCAAAGTATATATTTACACTGAAGAAAGACTCTTTGGGCTATTAGAAACTAAACCTGCATGTGGAGTAACTGGTTTCAAACTTAAATTGCAGGCAAGGAGCTCCAAGGAAAAGAAGAGGCCCATTGCCTGGGATCAAGGGCCGAGCGAGATTCAGGACTGAGGAATCTTTCTATGAAAACCCGTATCCAGAGTGCATTTGCAGATCAAAAGGGGCAGCTTAAATTTGGAATGAAGTAATGCCTTCTGCTCCTGATTGCAGACAACGGTTTGCATGTGGGGAGTCATATCATAATTAGTATTATCACTCATTTTCTGTCAAGACGCAAGTCTTACTGATTGGGTCATGGTAGGTTGAGAAAAGCCCCAAACGGGATGAGAGTTTACAAGTTGCCACATATAGAAGAAGATAAGAATCAATTCTAATTTGTAACCAACTAGTGGGATGCTTGTAAATGAAACAGCTTAGATTAGGGATATGGGTTTCTTCTTGCATTGTGGAGTACTGAAAAAGGAGAGTAACTATGTTACCCAAAAACCAAAAAAAAAAAAAACAAAAAAAGAAGAAATGTTCAGTCTGCAGTGCACTAAATAAGGAACAATTCTAGGTTTTGCTAAATGAGGAACGATTCATGTTAACAAATATTTAGAGCTTTTCTCGTGCAAATACCATCTTACGATTAATGTGTTATATTGAACGCAGTTTTAGGATCCATTAAATTGATGAAATTTGTTGGTGTTATATATGTAAGCTATGTGTGTCAAGTTTATTTACAGTTGTATTCGTTTATACAAAAGAAAGAAAAGTTCAGTTTCTTACACAGCAGACTGCTGGCCGTTTAGGGCTGTTTTAGTTTTGGAGAGGGGGAGGAACCGTAATCGTAATCGAAGTGTCTCTTAGTAGGTCCGGCTATGGCTTAAGAAACCGACCCAAAATCCATCTCTTGGAGTCTACTATACGAGCCCAAACCAAGCCTACATCCACCAATTCCCTTTCTTTAATTTTTGCCCTTAACATAATGCATTTAGCCATAGGCAGGCACGTACAAGCTCAACATAAAAGCTTGGTCCCCATGCAGTGTAACAAACACTACCCCTCCCTCAATACAAATCAAAGAAATAACCCCATCCATGAGTGCGAGAAGAAAAAAGATAAAGCTAGTGGTCATCCAATAACAACTCAAGCCCAGAGCTGCTCCCCCAATTCTTAACAATATGTTAAAAAGATGATGATATAACAATGGCATCTGGCCTATAGCAACCAAGAGACTAATGAAGCTTATTACTTTGAACTTTTAAGGGTTAGGACAATTCTTAACATTTCCAACGCTAAAGGAGCTCAACCAGAGAAATTACCCTTCAATAATTTTATTAAAGGAAACGAACATATGTGGATTGTCTGTAAAATGAGTTTGTGTTTTAGAGGTGCTGACCACGTGGAAACAGTTAGTGCAACAGGGGGCTTGTGCTCCGCTTGACTAGGGAGGCATATGTTCTTCAAGTTACTTATTATTTATAAAATAATTACACAGCAGAATGGCAATTTGGAACTGCTTGATTCCTAAAAATATATCCAATTACTTGTTAAAATAATCACAAGCTAATATTATTCGAGATTCATATCCTCAAACTTTTTAGCATTTATCATAACCTACCAGTGTCCAATTGTGTTGTGATCCCAAGATTTCACATTTAATTTTGATGACAATAAGACAATGAGTGTTACTAATATACTTCTTTAAATGTTACACAATATGAATGGAAGCAATGCGAGCACAAAAGGAAGAGTGAGCCAACCATTCAGTTAAAGGAGTTGATAAATTGCAATTAGAGTATATCATGAGATCAACTCAGCAATGGAGAAGAAGATTCTCAAGCTTAGCAATGTTTGATGGAGGTCAAATCATGAAGCTTGGAGAATAAAGAGACTGTTGCGCTCAATCAAAGATGAAATGATGAACTATAAATTTTTGGAAAAGCTGGATATGTCTAGTTCCCAACAACACCAGGAAAGCATTAATGAAAAGGATTTGTAGAGAAAGATAGGACAAAAAGGTGAAGAGTGACAAAGTAGTGATAACTCACTGCGCGGGTCAATTTTCAGTAGATGCTACAGATACCAGAGATGAATTAAGTAGCAACAAGCTTTATGTGGTTGGAGATATATTTGAGTGTAGTTTCCAATGGCACCAAGAAAGTATAAATTGAAGATGTGTGAAGGAAGTTATGGCCAAAATAATGAAACATGACAAAGCTGCCAACACAATTATATTGGTCAATTTCCAGAAGATACAGTAATAGTTGAAGATGAATTAAGATATGGATGAAAAGACATGTGAGTCTACTTTTCAACGCAATAAGTAGGACATGATTTGGAGTTACATAGAAGGAGTTTTGATTGATTTTCTTGAGAAGCATTAGAGTTGTGAAGCTGAAGAGAAAGAAAACAATTTATAAAGACAATGACAAGAAAAGAAAAAAGTTTGAATATGATGATAATTACAGTAATTGCATGGTTTGATCCATACTAATTGTAATTTATCATGCAAATCATCTCAAGATGTTGGCACATTAGTTTGGATTTGATTTTCTCCCTTTGCTAGCATTGTGCGATGAGATCTTACAGCCATTAATACTCTCATGAAAAGGAAACTTTTTGAATGGATTTACAGCCATGGTCTCAAAAGGAATGGATCATTGAACTTTACAGGAAAGCATCCAATAAGAGAGTCTACATGCATCAAAATTTGGCTTTCCACAGCCAACAACCAACATCCTCCACCACTATAAAAATTTATGTCCCACCAACTGTATAAAAGCATCTCCTAACACAGCTTAAAAAGCAGATCAATGTAGCAAACATATCCCTGAAATAGACCCAAAAAAAACCCCCCATAGACAAATCAGACAAGCACCAAACATAGTGCCCCTATAAAACTTGGGGTCCCTGTAATAAACCATATACAATGACCCCTTCTCCTGCACCAAAACTACGACAGATAAAAGTAATCCAGTAGCAGTAGTAATTTCTCACTTCTTGAATCTTATCCACACCAAAATTAAAACTAGAAAGCCTCCCCTATACAACGTGGCCAACAAGGCCCACCATAAGAGATAGGCCAACATCCTTAAAGCCAAGCTACGAAGGCCGGGGTCTTAGTAGTCCCTAGCTTGGCCATTGCATCCACCAAAATGTTGGCTGGTAGACATATAATATGACCCTTGGTCTGGTTTTTAATTTCATTGAATATAGAAGGCAGAAACCATGGTCTTGCTCCATAATTGTTTAGCCAAGTTAGTGCAGCCCTAGAATTACTTTCAATTATCAAAATCGCTTGATCAGCACCCTCCCACTTCCCCCATAGCACCATCACTTCACTATTTGATAGGGATTCTGCATCATTTATATCAACAACCCCGAGAAGTTTTGAAAAAATACACATAACTTTCTTGTCATAACCCCTTAAAACTCTTCCAATCCCTGCCACTTGTGTGGAATCAATGACAGAAGCATTGGTATTAACCTTATGACTGCCATTTGATGTTGCATTCCAACCTTTATATATCTAGAATCCTTCCTAGACAGCGTAATATTTGATATATTTAGCATGAGGTTGATTATTGAGTAGCAACAATCCCCCCATTTAGCTTTTGACCACCACATCATCCTAAACTGGATCAAATCACAGACTCTTTTTAATAAGGAAGGGTTACCTCCAAAGACAAAATCATTCCTTGCTAGTCATATAGACCAAATTATTGCATAAAATCCCATTGCCAAACCTTACCAATTCTACAAATCATATACAAAAGATCCTCAATCCTCACCAAGGGGGACAAAGCCTCACCACATCCAAAACATTGTTAGCTAACTTCAAAATCACATTGATCCATTGCTTGTTCTTCAACTATTGAGACTATCAATAAGCATGGTACAATGTCTTCCTCTTACAAAACCAAAAAAGCATCCATTCCTGGTTATTTTAGTTTAACCACAAAAATGATTTCTCCTAAAGTCCTAATTTTTTTTAGCAATGGTGGACATATCTTGGATCTTTGTCAAACATTCTCACCCCATAGGTTCAAGAAGGATATAATTTGTTTAAATTAGAATATGTACCTCTAAATGAGGAAAGGAGATTCTCTTTCTTAATCCTTTTTTATACAAAATTCTTTATACCATGGACCTTATCTTGGTATTTTGAGTATTAAAACCAAGAAAATACTCTCATTCAACAAAATTAAAACACATCTTTCCAAACTTCACCCTTCCTCCTCCAAAACTATGAACACCCTAAAACAAAACTTAGAGGGAGAAACCCTAGAAGCCTTCAAAATTGAAACTCTAACACTCAATAGGATCAACTGGCTGAAGCCCATATTTGGCCTTATTAAACCAAATTCATACGTTTATAATAAACCAAACACATTAGCCTAATACCAATTTAGTACCTCTTCCATTTACAAATGAAATTTTGATGACATGTTTAAATACACCATTTTAGCTTTTTACAACAAAGGACCATGACAACCAATGCTTAGAAAATTCAAAACCAAAATTCAGAAAAAAAAATAGCTGAATTTTTCATTACAAGTTTTTTAGGACAATTTAAATGATTGTGGGATTACCATCTTTAAGAATCTCAAAAATTAGAAATCTTACAATCCATCAAAATTACAAAAGACAATGTTCCTATTCTTAATAGCTTAAGCAATTCAATAAAGGATGTAGTAACATGTCATAATCCTTTTACATTTTATAAGAGATTCTTCATATCTCAAAGATAAGAATGCCAAACTCCTCAACAATCTTAGATATAGGAAGCTAGTGATTTCTAGAATCATTAAATCACTTTTCTTACTAGAGTTATACTCAGAGAAGATTCTAACCAACCATTTTGTAAAGAAAATTTTCTAGCAGAACCTTTAACTTTGTTAGGAGAACATGTTAGGAATATGCTCAAAAATACCTTTGGAAACCCATTTCTTATAACTAGCTGATTTATGGAGAATTAGCCAGTTACACGATTTCAAAATCTATCAAGATTGAAAACTACAAAACCACCTCAAGTGAGGCTGAAATCTTCTATCAACAATTTTACTTAAGTTTTCCAAAATACAAGTCTCTTACTTCAAAACTCAAAATTCTCTTCCTATTAGAGAACATGTCACAGTAGAATGATTTAATGCTTTTAGAAAATGAGAGACAACAACGAAAAAAAAAGATTAATCTCTCACTTGAAACAAAATCCATTGATTCTTATAGTAAGAAGTTCTTGATTGTAAACAAGGTATTACTCGATATAGTGATATCACATCCATTGTAAGAAAAAATCAATTTGTCGGTGATTAGTTTACTACTAACTTTTGAAGGTTTTTAAGGTAATTATGATTATAAATACATATGATAAAAATAAAATCCAACTCAACCTAAAAAGATATAGTGAGTTGAGATTGATGCATAAAAATATATTTGGGACATAGAAAGACATTTTTTTTATATATATATTAAGGTTTATAATTTCTTGGATTGTTATAACTATATACCCTTAATAGATATATAAAATATGCTCTTAATTGCATGTGTGCTTATAGGTCACATAATCCATTTGTTTGTATAAATTATTTATAAAAAATTAAACATTGATATTTTTATTAATAATCAGATTGTTCCCATTCATTATGTGCAAGTGAGAGATGTAAATTATAATGGTTGTGTTAGCTCACTCATGATAAGCTAACTCATTAAAGGAAATTTGGAGGGAGTTAAAACTCCTTCTCCACTACAAATATATGTTATTAAGAATTTGTTGAAAACTGTAGCATTTGTATTAATAAAACAGTTTAACACTTTTAGAAAATGAAAGATAAAGAAAAAAACGTTAATCTCTCATACTCTAACATAAAAACCATTGATTCTTATAGTAATAAGTTCTTAAACTGTGAACAAAGTGTTATTCGATACAATGATATCACTTTGATTATGAGAAAAAATTGATTTACTAATGATTAAAAAAGACATTGGCCATAGTCATTGGTCGAAGCATGCATGGTGCCTATCTTCTTCGAGGCTTTAAATGACACCATTAGAAACACAACTTGCTTGTTTTTTTCTCCTGTAAAAAGTGTTTAATAGTCCTAGCATCTTAACTTTAAATAATGCAAGAAAGTAACTTCTTTGCTACAATCCTGCTCCACTATTAGCCTCAGCCTTATATAGTTTACAAAAATAATCATAAGTTAACAAGAAAAAAACCTGTTAATCCCAAATCCAATTACTGTGGTCATCTCTTAGTGCCTCAACCTTATTACTACTTCTTTTAATGATTGTTATTGTGTGAAAAAATTTGGTGTGTCTCATCTAAGATCCAATGAGTTCAAGATTTCTAAAGTCAAAGAAACTCCTTTTGCTTTATGATTTTAGCTAACTATGGTTGTAGTTTTCTTTTTTAAACTCAATAGGTCTACTAAAAAATGTGAAGCTTACACCTTTTGGTAACCTTGTATTTTAGCTAATTGCATTTTTTTTCTTTTTCCTATAAAATAAATATTTCCAAAAACATTGCAATTCCAATCGAACAAAGATAAAGTCAGATCCTATAGAGCAAAGGGACCTTTGCTTCATTATTCAACTATTACTCCAGTACAAAATCTTTATGAATGAGCCATGCACCTTGTAATAAAAAAGGCCTTTTAATGGACATGGGTGAGTTGCCATGCAAACAAACAAAATGGGGCTAAGATCTGACTACATTTTAAGGAAAATGACATATAGATGTTGCGAGCCATTATATATGCCCCTAAAGGTTGCATAGAGACCCTTGATGTGGGACAAAAGTGCAAAAAATAGGTAATAAAAGGTCAAAACTTGATTAAACCTCTTAAAAGAAATTTCTAGAATCCACAAGAAAATGTAACATCTCACAATCAATAAATTCTATTAATTGAATTTTTTGATTTGTAGGATGTAGGATGCTTTGGCCCTTAATCTTAAATATGTATTTATAATTCAAAATTATTTAACTAATTAAGAAATAATACTTTAATCTAAATGATAAAATATTTTAAAACATCTAAATCATTTATATATCCTTCCTAAATAGTTTACTAAAATTCTTAACTAGACTTAAATGCTATAAAACAATTAAATAAATTATAAAAAAATTATAGAATAATAAAAAAATAATTTTCATAACGTGTCATAAGTCAGATACTGCCACTTGAAAGAAATTTGCCTTAATAGTGAGGAATCAATGTCTTCTAGACCATAGGAATAAATATTTCAAATAACTTAATATCTTTTACACGAACCAAAAGCTTCTTTTGTTTATCATTGTGTGAGCAATGACATCAACAACTAAGGATGTCAAACCATCATTTGCTTAATTATCCACTCCAAGAAAATTAACAAATACCAAAGGTAAAGAATTAACAAGATCTTGATACCTGTGAATTGTGGAATTATCCTCTAATTTGGTAATTAGATCCTCAAGATTATGGGCTCAACTTCTGAGTTGATAGAATTTATATTATTTGTTTTTCACCACAATCTTCAGATCTATCAACTTCTCCCTCAGAAGACATAAAATTAACTTGTTCAATTATGTCTTGAACAATAATTGATATTTCTTCTCTTTTTTGATCCATATAAGTAGACATATTATTATGCAATTTATTATTTGGTAAGAAATAAGAATTAAATTTGCTTTTAGTTTGATTTAAAATTTTCTCAAATTTATTAACACCATAAAATTTAATAACCAATAAATTTATCTATAATTGAATTTTAAACTTATCACATCTTACTCGAAAGTATTGAATATCATTCCACCATTTAATTATACCATCACAAAGTTTGGAATATGTAAGAATCATTTTATCTTTTATACCAATATCATTGTATTAAAAAAAATTATCAATTTCTGCTAACCATCTCACAAAATTTTCAATGATGAAATCTCCATCTAGAAAAGAAATATGTTTAAATCAAGAGCATGTATATAAACATACTAACTGTGAGTGATATCTTCAATACAAAATGTGTTGTATTCATGATCTTGTAAAATTACTTTAGGCAGAGTCTTCTTTTCACAATCTTCATTGTTGAAGAGATTACTTTGGACTCTGTAAGATAGCATTGACATAGGTCAAACTTGCTCTGATATCACCTGATATGACATGAAAACATAAAAATGTAATATCATATCAAGCAAGGCAAATTCAAGTTCTGATACCACTTAATGCAAGACAGAAGTGTTAAGACGACAAATGATATAAACTAAGACAAATCCAAACTCTGATATCACTTGATGCAAAATAGAAGCACGAACAATAGGTAACAAAAGACCAATAATTGATTGAACCTTTTAAAAGAAATTTTTTGAAATTCACCAAAAAATATAACGTTTCACAAGAGAGGAATTCTATTAATTGAATTTTTCTATTTGTAAGGTGTAGGATGCTTTAACCCTTAAATTTACATACCTATTTATAATTTAAAATTATCTTATCAATTAGGAAATACTACTTTAATTTAAACAAGAAAAAAATTATAAAACATCTAAATAATTAAATATCTTTTCTAAATAATTTACTAAAATTCTTAACTAGATTAAAATGCCACAAAATAATTAAATAAATTATAAAACAAAATTTATAAAATAATAATAAAAAATTTTCATAATGTATCATATGTGTACGTGAATCCACTATATACCATATCTACCAAAGCCATTTCATTTATCCATTATGCAAAAGGAGCCAGAAGGACCTTCTGCCAAAACTTTCCTATGGACTCTTTATGAAATTAAAATCCCTAGTTAAAAGATATGGCATAACTACTAACTGACCAATTTCTCTTAACTTAGACCACAAAGCTATCTTCATGCTTTCACTAGGTTTTACATAAATGGCTATGAAGTACTATGGATAGACCCCTCCTCCATGTTCTCCATATGCAAGAATTGATCTCATTTTTGAAGTAAATAGATGTTAATATCCTCTTCCTTCCACAACAGCCATAGCCCACCACTAAAACCTTATGCCTTCTCCCTTATTATGCTAGAGTAAAATATAGCATTACATAACTCCTCTGGCTGTTCTCTACTTACTTGTGGTTTCACAAAGGCGTAATGGTCAGCTTATATTGTTGTAGCATTAATTTGAGCACGCAAGAAACCGTCACTTGTCACACCATAGCAATTTCAAGTTAAAATATTCACAGCCACAAAGAAAAATGAGACTAGATAAATAATCACTCAACAAGAGTGAGAAAACTCAAATATTTCATGACCTAGCACATACCTGGGTATTCTTTTGTATGGGGGTCTCAGCCACAACCGAGACCAATACCCTATCTTGCTTATGACTTGCTTCATAATCTATCTCGAAGCTTGGATCCTGCGGTTTTGAAGGGTGAGCCATTAAATGGTCACTAAGCTCCCTTGAAAAGCCCACTAATTCAGTGACAATATCCAAAGCATCATTACCATTAAATTTGATCATATTCAAAAACATGGTCCTCAGGAGCCTCAGTTGCCATTGGTCCCGACATTTACGAAGCCTAGAATCAATAGTTGCTGGCAATGTCGTTTTGACAGTTGGCATAAATGCACATTGGAAGCCTATCCCCACACTAATCCTGTGCAGTGCAAGGACTCCTACGCTTCAAAGGCATTATTATTATTAAATATCTTCACCTTCTTCTTGTTATGTTTAACAATATTTGTTTTTTCTATGGATAGGGCACGGTCAACGTCAGAGAACAAGGCCATTTAATATATATATATTTGTTTCTTCTGTGGATAGGGTACGGTCAACGTCGACCATTTAATATATATATATATATAGGTTCAAAACGTGAAAGTTGAATATTATTTACCTATTATAATAAATTTTTAAAATTTGATTTCTAGTATTTTCTTTTTTCACAATCAATGTATATGTAGGTGTGTGTTTTTCATAACTACATTTACGAGAAATTAACAAAAGAAAAAAAAATGTCATGTTATCTAAGTTTGGTAACATGACAATTAACTAAATTGATTCTTGTTGATATGGCGTGTGGGTGGGTGACACTTAAATGCATTTAACAGTCAAATGACGGAAGTGGGCCAAATTAGTTGACGGAGAAAATGCGAATGATCAATTTATAAAAATAAAATATGTGGTAACTATAGTTTAAAAGGTAGCCAGACGTGGAAGGACCAATTGAAGCTTTATTCCTTCATTAAATATATATATATATATATCCACTAAAAAAATGCGACAAACAAAAAACCAGACGTTATCCAGCTTGTCCAACACCGCCTCATGCAACACCTTTGCCGATAATCTCCTGCTTTTGTCCACCTCAACTTATTCTTGCAATTTCTTTGGTTTTCCTTCCCTAGGTATCTTTTCCAAACGACATGAAGTTAGCTCTCTCTCACTTTATACTTCTCATTCCAAGTGGGCCCTCAAAAGGGTTTCAAAAGATGTATTTGTAGTAGAGTCAATGTTGGGAATTGCGTAGTGCTTGCCATCAAAGATTGAGTTGCTTGATTCGTGTTTATTTCAATGAGCTTGATTTAGGCTTCCATGGTTTTATTTCCACGAGGCATAACTGTTGGATGAGATTTGCTCATCCAGGATTTTTATTTTTTTTCCCTTTCGGTTGAAATTTTCAACATAATTTCTTTTAAAATAAAAAAAAATTATCAAAATTTTTACAAATTCTCCTAAATTAAATCAATTGGGTTTTAAAAAATTAAGCTTCATTTTAATTTTATGGATTTGGGCGGATTCATTGAGCTTGGTTAGGTCCACGTAGATCCTAGTCAATGTTTTGTCTTTTGTCCACGTAGCAATTTTTTTCACATGGCAGAAGGCCATGTCATTTGTCCTTAATGGTTTCCATCATTCAAGGTTAATGCCGTGAAATGATTATGTCAAAAAAAAAAAAAAAAAAATTACGATCATCAAATTGTAAATTTTAAAGGTCATAATAAGTAAAAAATATAAAATTAATATTATTTTTATATATTAACGTTAAAGTTAACTGAAAAATTTGCTATTGCTGGGTACAACAAGAAAAATCAATTCCGTCCGAATTCTTTTGCGCAGACCGAAGTAACAACTAGAAACAGTTTGCATCTTTTGTCTTCCCAGAACTACGTTTGTTTTCTTTAGGATTTCCAGCTTTGTTGGATTTAGACAACGCGGACCGCTCGAACTTAATCATGTGAAAAGCGGTCTCTACAGAAACAATAGCATCCATCGTAGAGGAGAGAATGCCAACGCTCTTGCATAAGCTCTGGTACAGTGAATCTTGGGGAAAACCGCACCAGCCTGTAAATGGAAGAAATCAACAGGAATTTCAAAAATATTGTTGAAATCAAGGGCTCTGCAGAATAAAAGCAACAAGACTCGTTTGACAGAGTGGCGAAGCACATCTTTGTACCAGGAAAACAAAAATTTAAAAAAAAAAAAAAGAGGGGGGAAAGGGTAAAACATAATTCTTGGTGCATGAATTAGCCACATGTTTGGCCTGTCCATTACTGATGCCACGCCAAGACTATTCTGCCCTCATCCATGTATACATCTACTTACCAGTAGCCTAGCATAATAATGACTCGTAATTCCTCGCTCAACAGAACTCGAAAAACCAATGAATCTACTGCTTTCTTGGATTAGTCTGAATTAGGTACCTGAAATTTTTGTTGATGGACTATTTTGAGATACTCAGCTATGACATATGAATAAAAAAAAATAATAATAATAAAAAATCCAAGGCTTAGTTAACAGTTAAAAAGAACAAGAATTTGAAAGATCATGTTTAACCCTTAATTAGTTAAATGCTACACAAAAAGGTCAGAAGATCTGGTTGTGACCATCACATATGAGAACTTTTTTCTACTTGGCAATGCATGCGTTGTCAGCGTCCAATGTCCCTTGAAAATTAAAACTCCAAATAGGGCATCTCACTTTCACCTCCTTAAAAACTTCAGTTAAAAGTTATTGCTGATCACTTGATCGGATTGAACTTGTCGTA
Source organism: Kandelia obovata (assembly GCA_021464305.1). Lineage (NCBI taxonomy): Eukaryota > Viridiplantae > Streptophyta > Magnoliopsida > Malpighiales > Rhizophoraceae > Kandelia > Kandelia obovata. The sequence goes on along the minus strand of CM038473.1, from coordinate 1,427,288 downwards.
TTGTTTTCAAGTCCACAAGAAGGATTCCAATGCATACTTGGGAATGCATTCGTCACATACAATCCAAACACACGATGTACTCCAAAGTGTTGACATTCTTGTATCCTTGTAAAAAGCCATGTTCAAGGGAGATCTCTTTAAAATTTCTAGCACGTGCTGTTTCCTGAGGAGCCACACTACACGGATCATCCTCTGGCTTACCCGGCCATGCCATGTTTAGGATGAACTTTTGTTGATAAAGATTTCTGTTGAAGATTATTTCTAACTTTCTTCCATGGTCTTCTTCTTGGCGCTTTTTGAGGAGAAACGTCAGCTTATCTATTCAATTAGCAAAATATGTCTTTGTTCAAATCTTTGGGTCAGGTGGGATTGATCTACTAAATATATTTGTAACTGTAGTCAAAATTTCCAACAACTTCTAATTTTGACATTATTTCTTGATTGTCAAAGTGAGTAAACAGTACAATCTAGCAGTCTCAATTTCTTTAATTGAGATTCAATCTAGAAAATATATACAACTAGAATGTAACACATTACTCCCTAATCTGAGTAAAGCTGATGCTGCCTCATGTATATACACCGTCACAAGGCCCTATTAAAGTTTTCTTTGACCCAAGGGATTACACATTCATTCTCTCTCCTAGGAACTCTAGCCTCATTGTCATTATAAACAAGGATCAATGCATCTTTCAACATTACATCTATGGTAATCTATCACAAAAATTTTCTTCTTAATACAATTTATAATAATTTTATACTTGAAATGGAGTGGTGTACATCATCCCATTACATTTATGTTTATGTTTACTGTATTTCTATATGTCATTTATGTACGTCCTACCACGTGACTTTAGGTATCAAATTATTGCATATTGTATTAAAAAAATTTATTTTTTTTATGGATACAATGTTAAAAGATCTAGTAATCTTTTTTTACCACGATAATGGGATTAGAGTTACAATAAGGAAGAATGAAAGTACAGTTACTTGGGTTAAGGTAAATTTTGATGCGGCCTTGTGGCAAGATAGATATGGGGCATGTGCTTTTCTCAAATTGGGGAGTAGTCGATTAGGTTCTAATTATATGTATTTTCCTGATCGAATCCCAATTAAAGAAAATGAAATTGTTATATCATACTTCTTACTTACTTCAAGAAAGGAGTGTCAAAGTTAAGAGGTTGTTGGCTTTTGACTAAAGTTATAGATGTACTTATTGAATCAAATTCACTTGATCCTAATCCTTGAGCTCCTTTTAGAGTCATATTTTGGAAATTGAATTTTACCAATATAGGAAAGCAAATACTATAACTAATAATTTAGTTTATCAAGCCATTTTTGTTGAAAAATTATTATCGATATGGTTCTTAATGGACAAATAATTAAGGAGGCTAATTCCAAAAGGTCTTATTTCAAGATTATACAAGACAAAACTAAATGTCCTCTCTATTTAGAGTATAAGGGTAAGAAAAAAGTTATTTTTTTAATTATTTTTATATAAATTAACTTTGTTATGTTATAATGTGGTGATGAAAACTAGTTGGCTCATATCTAAAGCTTACATATTAGTTAACCAAAGAATTAGTTGCCATCTAGTCCTAAATTGATTGGCCATAAAAATCAAGTTTCTTAAGTTAATTCCTTTATCTTTATTTCACTAATACTTTTTACTTGGATTGAAATAAGAGAGGGACAATGAAGCTTTGGTTACTACTTCCTCCTCATTCACTACTTTGAAAACTCATGATTATATATGCTGAAATTAAATCTATACATTTATAGACACTAATATTACTTAGTGTATTGTATTTCTATTTTTTGTCAAAAAGCAAAGAGTTGTGGATGAAGTGTATGTATTAGTTACAAATAATGATTTTTTACTTGGACTACAAAAAACGGTTGTTGTAGACGACAAGAATTAATTTTTAGAATCCCTTAATGACATCAATCCTTTACCCATTGGCTGTAAAGGTTACTTTTATCCTTCACATCTCTCTGTATTTTGTAATTATTTTACTGTTAATGTTGTGAAGACATTAATCCAAGGGGAGTATAATTGAAAAGTTAATTTAAATACTCATTTCAAGGAGGAATTTATTCCTTAAGAGGTTGTTCGGATTCAACTAAAATTATAAAATATATTTAATAGATGTGCATGCTTTAGAGATGTATCCTAAAAGTTAAATTTTATCTTAGGGTATCATTTTTATTGGTAGTATAGAAAAACAAATGGTATTACTGATAATTTGGCTTATTAAGCAATTTGTGTTGGCAAATCATTATTGATATGGTTCATGTTAGACAAATGATTAAAAGGGACAATTTTGGAAGACCATATTGCAAGTTCATTTAAAATAAAACTAGATGTCCTATTTATTTAGGCTTTTTTTATTTATTATTTATTTTTGTATATGAATTAACTTTATTATTTACATATACCCTAATGCAAAAGATAATGAAACTGGTTGTGATGAAAACTAGTTGGCTCCTGTGAAAAGCTTATGTATTAATCAACTAAAGAGTCAGTCATCTTCTGGTTATCAAGTGATTGGCCATGAAATTCAAGTTTCTTGGGTCAAGTCCTTTGTTTTTGTTTAAGTAGTATTCTTTATATGGACTAGGATAGGAAAAGGACAAGAAAGTTTTGGTTGCTAATCTATTTTCTTCTTTACTTTGAAAACTCTCAATTTTATATGCTAAAATCAAATTGGTACATTTGTATACACTGATTAAGATGAGACGAAAGTATGAAGATGTCAAGATGATATCAAGTGAGGAAAATCCAAACTTTGATCTCACTTAACACAATATTTAATGAAAACAAAACTAATACTTGATTAAGCCTATAAAACAAAATTTCTCAAAGAAAAATAATAATGATAAAGTTAATGTTTCTATTGAAAATATTTATTCACTCGGATGATTTAACCCTTAAATTTATACGTGTATTTATAAGTAAAATGATATAATTAAATAGGCAAAAACCATATCCTAAATAGAAAAACACTTTAATGACTAATTATAAAAGTATTTAACTAAATAGAAAACACTTAAAAATAAAAAAATAAAAAATCCTAAATAGTAACCATAATTCTTGAATAACTTCACTTAATGAATGGATAATGGAATTATGTTTGGAAATCAAGTCTTTTAGAATTTTCCTCTAAACTTTTGATGATCCCTCAGATCCATAAAGTTTTAGATTATTCATTTTTACGTTAGTCCTCTCCACCCAGGAAAAACTTGACCTTAAGTTCAAGTTAGGCTTTGGATAGAGAGACTCATCAGTTGAATAAAATAGATAAATATTGGCAACATTGAAGGTTGTTGAAATGCCTTATTCCTTAGGTAAATCAATCATATAGGCATTGTTATTGATTTTCTTCAACACCTAATAAGAATTATACATCTTAGGTTGTAACTTATTGTAAGAACTAATGAGAAATTGCTTTTTGCAAAGGAACACTATCACTATATCACCTTTTTGAAATAGTTTGCTATTTTGATGTTTATCTGTAGCTCTATAGTATTTCTTCTTGATAAGTTCTAACTTCTATTTCACTTCAACTTAGATAAATTGTACCTATTTTGTAAGATGTTTAGCTATAATGCTAAGGCTTAAAACTTAAGGAGTTTGACCAAATTCAAAGCATATGACAAACATATAGTATAAATAATAGAGAAATGAGACTTCCTTATAACACTATAAACTACTTGTTAAGGTCTATTTTTTTATTTTTTTTATACCATTAGGTTTCTTATATCCTTAAAACATCCTAGTTTTCTTTTGCTTCTCTCTTTCTCTTGCCAAAGGCTTTTTTCCCTTTATTCTTTTGATTATCAAATTAATGGGTTAACTACTAGAAAAGGTGCCTCAACAAAAGGAAACGTTGCCTTAAAAGGAAGAGATGTCAGTTAGTTATGGAAAAGAAAAGGGTCTATGGGCAATGGTGACTAGCATTAAATGGACATACCACCTTGCAATGTGCTAAGTTATAGAGCTAAGAGAAAGAAAGATGCCCCTTAGGTCTTTCTAGCCACATATGATAGCTACTTAAGCCAAATCGATAAATAGGTAATCCATATCTTTTATCCTCGTGAAACTGAGAAAGCATGTTACATACCTTCAGGTTATACTTCTATATACATTTAGCAATTGAATATAGGGCTAAGTTTTCCTATTCCCCAAGTTTTTAAAGAATATCTTTAATTTTTTAGGATCATGTCAAGACAACTTCATCCTAATAACTGTTAAAATCTAATTTTATTGAAGAATGGAAACTAAAAGGTTAAGATTACCATTAACATGAATGTCCTTATCCATCCTTATAACTTTAAAAATGTCTTTAGTAATGACAATGTTAGCTTGTAAATGCTTAATGTCAAGCTAAAGAAGGACTCAAGCTCATACAATAAGAGCAAAGTGGAGTACTGATCAAAGTTCATTTTCATTTGGGATTAAGTTTTAATCCTTTATCCCTTGGTTTAAAATCCTAAAGTTTAAATCAAGGAAAATCTTACTCTTTACAAGATGTTTATGGATGCTGCCATATAAAGGACTCCAAAAGGGCCTTATAAGAAAATAGTTTAATCAGATGAGCATACCATAGTCAACACCTTTGTTGGTGACATAAAAGGTTTCTTAATTGCAATATGCTCATTACTTTGACTTGTAAGTTAGTGTCTAGGTTGGTCATCCTATTAATTCATCATTTATCATAATAAACAAGCCCATCATGGCTAATCCAGTAGGGAAGGAAAAGAGGCTTGCTTTTGAAGCAAGGATTTCTTCTGAAGGGGAAAAAAACATAAATCATATGTGATTCTTAATAGAAAATACTATGTAATTGGTTCCTTGACTAACTAATGCTTAAGTGCATGTAAAAGGTTGTTGTAAGAATGAAGAGGATTAGGAAGAATTGTGAGAGTTCCTAAAATAAGAAGGTCATGGAAGTAAAAGAGAAAATGAAAAAGAGTGATGATGATCTAGCGGTTACATATGAGGTTAGCAAAAAGGCGATAGATTGTTGGCTAAGAAACTCTAATGGACGTCATTGTCTTACTTACTAAAGAGATTATTTGACATTTGGGAGGTAAAAGATCCTTGTCTTACACCTTGACTATGACCTCAGTCAATTGCAATTGATCCATTATATTTTCAATATTTTGAAAATGGTGGAGGATTGTTGAAACATTTTCAAAATGAGAATTAGACATGTCCCTCAGTCTATTTGGTGGTTATAAAAAGATGTCCTTTCATAAAAAGACACATTAAAAAGGTTATGTTCATTGAATTTAAGAAATATCTTTCTTAGCTAAATAATTATGTCAATTGGTATCAAGAGACATCTTTCTTGGCTAAATAACCCTTGGACCACTATATATATGGTGGTTTTCCTTTGATTAAAATGACAAAAGAAATGAAAACATGTTTTCTAGTAAAACAATTTTGGGTAATACATAAACTTCTTGAGACTTTGAAATTTGCTATAATGAAACATGTAATATAAACTATAGTTAAACATGCTTCATGTTATCATATAATGAAATTTGTTATTACATGGTTGCACTATTATGATGATAATTTTTTTCCTTAATGAAAGTGACATTAGATACATGACTTGAAACAATTCTTTCACTTTTATGCTAAACCTATTTTTGGTCCAATAATTACTAGAATAAGAGGTTCATGGAAGCAAAAAAGAAAATGAAAAGGCTTAAAGATGATTTGCAAGTTACATATAAGGTTAATGAAGAAGCAATTGATCATTGGTTAAGAAACTCCTTGTGGACCCCATGTCTTACTTACTAATGAGATTGTTTGAAATTTGGGGGACCAGATCTTTGCTAGAACCAAAATAAGGTTGTAATAAAAGTGAAAGAATTGTTTCAAGTCATGTATACATTGTCACTCTTTTTAAGGAAAAATTTGCTCTTATAATGGTGAAATTAGATTATAGTCAACTCCCTCATAAAATAAAATGAAATATGCTTAACTATAGTTTGTATTACTGAAATCAAGTCATTGAGAAGTTTGTGTATTATTTAGAATTGCTCTATTAGGAAATAACATTTTCCTTCTATATATTTTCTCCTTTTAATCAAAGGAAGACAATCATATATATAGTGGTTAAAATGTTATTTGGCCAAGAAAGATATTTCTTAGACTTAATAGACACAACCTTTAACGTTTCTTTCATGAAATGACATCTTTCTAGAACCTCCAAATAAATCAATGGATATGTTTAATTTTTATTTTGAAAATTTTCCAACAATTCCTTGCCATTTTTTAAATATTGAAAATACAATAAATTCTTTACAATTTTGAAAATCAAATACATAAGTAAAAGTGCATTACAATAAGTTTAAATAATATGGTTAACAAGTTTTGAACTAACTATTGTTATTCACACATATGACTATACACCATTATACTTATCTTTTTCACGAATGATTTAAAGACAAGCTTGTTAACTTATTGAAATGACCTAAACATTCCTTATTCATATAGGTAGACTAGGGTTTTCATTATAAAGTACTTTTTTAAGTATGTTAAGAGTTTTAAAAATTCATCTTCCTAATTTAACTATGAGTACCAAGCATTATGTGACCTTGGGATAGAAATGATTTGTATAGTACTTCAATGACACTGATAATTTATTTTGACTTAATGAATTCAATAATTGATGTTGTATTATGAATTGAGTTGAGTTTCCATAATGGGTGATTTATAAGTATGAACTTGACCTATCCCTTATAATATTTTGTTCACCAAAACTCTTGTCAACTCTTTAATCTTAATATATAATAACCACTAATATATGCACTTGATTATACAACTAACAATATGCCTTTGCAAGTTTTTTTTTTTTTTTGTATATAATATAGTGAATACCATAATCACTGAAAACAACTTTGATTTACACCTTTCCAAACTATTGTTCACCTTAGATCATATGTTGCAAACTCATTGTTTGTGACCTTTATTTGTCACGTTTTAAACTTTTCTTAACCAAAATTTGAGTCCTATAGGACCTAACATTTTAATTTTTCAATTAAAAATACTAAAACCATAAGGCCAATACACAACCTTTTTATTATATTTTATGTCATCATTCCTTTGGTTGCTTAAATTAATAAGCGATGTGGTGTCTATGCAAGATCAACAAAATGACCTTTTTTTTTTTACATGAAGACTTAAGGAGATGCACCGATTAATAGTTCTTTAAACAAAAACATAAATTTCTAGCATTTTCTATTAGACTTTATCAAAAGTAATATTAAGAATAGCCACCAAAATATGTTGCTATAACAATTATAATGCCCTTATAACATGCCATTTTGATCCTTTTCATAAGTGTAGAGGAATTTTATATATATACAAAAAAAAAAAGTTACATATTATTATATTGCCTATATGCCAACAATAAACGATGCATATGGCTTAAGTGGTTATTATGCCTTTTGAAGGCCTCATTTTCTTTAGTTCTAGACCCACACACACGCACATATATATTTATTACAATAATTGTATCCTTTAACAGAAAGGAATTTACAATTACTGTCTTTATATAGCAACCCACTTTACACCATTACACAATGGCACTGTCCATTAGCAATTCAATAACTGCACACACACATATATAGCAGATCATCATTCACTTATGTGTATATATATGTGTAAAACCACAAATGCATAATCACTTTATCAGTTTCATGCATGATTAACATGAAATCAACCAAACAATTATATTAAACATCATTACAAACATTTTTAGTGTTACTCTTCGTGTCTTTTCCAAGAGACATTATAAAGGCAACACATATATTTACTCTAGTGGCATTGGAACATCCATTATCCTAGGTTTAAATTCATCACATTGCTCTTTATTTTTTTTATGACAACAAAATGAATAAAAATATGCATAACTAATAGTTATAACAATTAATTATGGCATGACTTTTCATGCACATAATGCATCCTTTGATGCCAACCATTCATGAAGCTACCTTATGTAGGTTTTTTTTTTTGTTGTCTCAAAATGGTATATCCATTGGTCTTTATGTGCACCATCAATAGTTGTATCTTTTATGCACATCCACTAGCCCTTTTTTGGTTTTGCTTATCTATAGTAACCTACTCGAGTTTTCAACTTAACAAATTTATTTATTTATTTTTACTTTTTAAATGCACCTCTTTACACTTAAAAGAGTTTATTGATTCCACATAGCATTGTCATGAGTAAAGAATCAAGGGTCAAGGCCTTTTTGTCATACACACTGCTTTGGCACAAGGATTCTTTAAGAACTATTGTCCCTAAATACCATTTTCCCTCTTTTACAAATCATATATATAAAGGTAGTAGTCTTCTTAAATAGAAAGGATGAAAGGAATTTACAATTCCTTTAATAAGACACTCTCCCATTAAACTAATGTCCTTTATTGATTGGTGATATCCAGATCGAAAGGAAGACATTTACTCCCGTTACAAATGGTAATGGTTTTGTAAAAACTAATAATTACATGGGAATGATATATAATAAAAATTAGTTAGATCAGTTCTTGTGTAAGGGTTGATGTAGCTGCTCAATGGGTTGGAATGAATCAAGCATAAATCTCCAAGTAAAATAATGTGGTTTAATGAAATAATGACTTTTTTAAATCATGTTATGCTTAAATATTATACTTTTATATCATGTATTTTACACTTGATGTTTTCATATAATAGTAATAATAATAATAATAATAATAACATATTTTAACCCATTTGAAATTTCAAGAATACCTCTTAATATCACAAAATTAAATGTCAAATTTTTTTAACATTTCAACCATAAATTTTTTTCCTTAATATTGTTAAATTAAAAATATGTCTGCACTTGAAGTAAAAAAATTACTTTAATTTGTATATCTATGATTACTCTCTTTAAAATAAAATTTGTTATCATAATAGTATAACTAGACTACAACAACTTTTCTCACAAAATAAATTTAAGTATATTTAATTATAAATTTTATTATTAAAATAAAATTATCAAAAAATTTGTATATTATATAGAATTATTTTATTAAAAAATAATATCTTCTTTTTATATCGCATTTTAATCAAATAAAAATTATTATATGTATATAATGATTTAAAAGTTATTGGATAAAAAAAATATTTTCTTAAAGCAACGTAGATACAATTCTTCAACCTATTGACATGTCTTTTTTAAAATATTATTTATAATTAATAAATAAATTAAAAAAGCATATCTAATTTTTATGTTAAAAATATCTCAACATTCACCTCCCCTGCCTCGAATGTGACTCGGCTAATTTTAGATGAAAAAAAGAAACGCACAAGACACGAAAACCAGTTGAAACCTTAAAGCGGGAATCGGTTACCTTGTAGTTGTCAAGAATGACAGCTATATTTATTTATATATATTTTATAATTGGATAGGAGAATTCTTTTTTTTTATTATTTTTTAATATTTTTGTCAAATACACGTGCGTCAGTCGAAACATTAATTAGTGCAGGAAGGATTGTAAGAATTTTTGTGGACGAGTCATCGGGTCAAGACCCACCAGCGTTGCGTCCAGGAAATCCAAAAAACAGCGTCTGGCAGCCAACTTGCAGTTTTACTTGTATATACATAGAGAGAGCGTCATATCCTAGCAATAGCTTTGCAAGTGCCAACAGGTAATAGATTACTGGCAAAGAGAACCCATGTGAACTTAGCAGCGCTGCTAGAGTTTTACCCACTGAAAAGCATATTTTGTTTTATTTATTTATTTATTGTTCATATAATATATGTATATATATATATATATAGAGCACTTCGTTGCCCTGCTTCTTTGATCTCCTGCAATTGTTATTAACGATAATGGAACTGGAGCAACCCTCTGATGTGCACAAAACTGGGTCGTCAAGCAATGGTCGGGGGGCCGGCAAGTCATCGGCTAGTACTGCTAGTCCGTCAGCATCATCCTCCAGTGGCCTCGGTCACCATTCTGAATCCTTTCGTGATCTGGCAAAGGGTGCGCCTAAGTGCGAGTCTGCTGAGGCAAAGTTGAATTGGCTGCGATCTCAAATCATAGGCGGTAATGTTGAGTTCGATTCCCCTTTTGGTAAACGGAGGCTTACTTATGCTGATCACACTGCCTCCGGTCGGCCCGTCCATTACATCGAAGATTTTATCATTAACAATGTTCTTCCCTTTTATGGTAAGTTTCTGCAATTAAATGTAACACAAAACATTCCTTTGATATAATTATAATGCAGGAAGCTGTTTTAGACATGTTTGTATGATATATGTTAATTACCGTTATTTCAGACGTGGTGGTGTTTAGGCTCGGATTTACTATCTTCAATTTTATTTTATTTTTCTTTTTCTTGCTTATGTTAATCTGTTTCAGTTCAATTCCTTGACAATTAGGGCACTTTATTATTGTTATTTTTGTTTTTCAAGTTTTGTTTCTTGATTCTCTAGTTGTTAACCAAACTAATGGGAATGATAATCATTTTGTATTAAGGGAACACTCATACGAGTGACAGCTACGTCGGGCACCACACGACAAAAATGGTGCACGAAGCAGCTCAATACATCAAAATGTGCTTGGGCAGTGGACCAGACGATGCAATAATGTTTTGCGGGTCAGGCAGCACAGCGGCCATTAAAAGATTGCAAGAAGTTATGGGTGTGGCCGTGCCATCAATATTAAGAGACAGAATTCTAAAATGCCTTGCCAATGAAGAAAGATGGGTAGTATTTATTGGACCTTACGAGCACCACTCTAATATTCTCTCATGGCGCCAAAGCCTGGCTGAAGTGGTAGAGATTGGTTTAAATGACCAGGGCTTAATAGACATCGAAGCTTTAAGAGATAGACTTGAAGCATATAAACATGCAAAGAGGCCAATTCTTGGTTCTTTCTCAGCTTGCAGTAACGTGTCTGGAATTTATTCTGATACTCGAGCAATTGCTAGGCTTCTTCACCAATACGAAGGTTTTGCCTGTTTTGATTTTGCAGCAAGGTACATGAATGTTGTGCAGATATCTGTTTGTTCTTCTTAGAACTTTCAACTTGTGTCAGAAAATGTGCCAGTTTTGATGTATTTGAGGTACATAATTAGTTGCTAACCTGTTTGATGTCACAATTTCCTAACTGATGTATGCAGTGCCCCTTACGTGGAGATTGACATGAGGTCAGGGGAGATTGATGGCTATGATGCTGTTTTTCTAAGTCCACACAAATTCTTAGGTGGGCCTGGAACACCAGGAATACTATTGATGAGTAAAAGTCTTTACCAAATCAAGTCCTTACCCCCGTCTACGTGTGGAGGTGGAACTGTTACTTATGTCAATAATTTCAATGAGAAGGTAAGCAAGCCCAAGGAATCTCTTGGCGTCTGCTGTGATGCCCTTTTTTCTGATTCACCCTGAGAAACCGGAAGGCTTCTGGGTCATTTTCTTGAAAATAAAATGGCGCTTTTAGTGAAAAATTTTTCCTACACAAAATATTCATGAAAACTCAATCCTGTACTCGGTGGCCAACTAACATGCTGGCATCAATCTCAGGACACTTTGTATTTGAATGACATAGAAGAGAGAGAGAATGGTGGGACCCCTCAGATAATCCAAACTATTAGAGCAGCGTTGGCTTTTTGGGTCAAAGAATACATCGGCTACCAAGTGATAGAAAAACAGGAAGACCTTTTCACAAGGAGAGCATTAGAAAGGCTACTTCGAAATAAAAACATCTTCATTTTAGGGAATACAGGGGCCAAGAGACACGCTATATTGTCCTTCCTTATATATTCCACAACATACAATCCAAATGGGAGTGCAGTAGGTGGTCAAGATGTGAAAGAATTGGATCTTAATATTTGGGAAGAGACGGGGAACCAAAGAGATAAGCCCCTCTCTGGGCCTTTTGTTGCAGTTCTGCTCAACGACCTATTTGGTATTCAGGCACGAGGTGGGTGCGCTTGTGCTGCACCCTATGGTCATAGTCTGCTCAATATCAGTGAGGCTGCTTCCCTTGCTATCAAATCTGTCATAGAAAAGGTAAACAATACTGATTTTTCATCTGCTTCATGCACAATAATTTTTGAGAGATGTGATCATGGCTCGTGCTTCCCTTACAGGGTTATGTTGGAGTGAAACCTGGCTGGACAAGAATTAGCTTTCCATACCATATATCCAATGAGGAGTTTGAGTTCATTCTTGCTGCGATCGAGTTTCTAGCCATATATGGCCAAAGATTTCTTCCCTTTTATCACCTCAACTGGAAGTCTGGAGCCTGGACTATCAAGAAACAGATATGCAAGGATCTTAAACTGAAGGAGGACAAGGACGATAGCGACATTTGTGCGCTTCCATTAGCCAGTCTATTGGAAGCAACAAGGATGATAGAAAACAGCAACACCAAAGTGGATGGGCATCTTTCTGGGACTGTTACCAAGTTTGAGTCATACTTGCGAATTGCCAAAGGCATTGCAACTCTTCTTCCCAAGTTCCCAAGTCAGCGAAGGCTTGCAAAAGAGATAGATGCCAAAGTACTGCATTTTCGAGTCTAGTTCATCATGCTCACGACTGTTTTAGCAAACACTTGAAATGGCATTTGCGCTTAGCATTGACAAAGAGCTGAATTGGACCAAAATAAAAATAGAAAATAGTTTGTAATTAAAATAATGATGGAGTTTTGGGTTACGTACTGGACGCTTACATCTTGTAATTTGTAAAGGGTTGGGACAATTTTTAACAGGGAAATTATGCATACAATTAAGAAATCCAATGTAGTGTTGGGGGCTTTATTGGCATTTTATGCAGCATTCAAGTTTCGTCCGTCCTCGTTTTTGGACAGCATCATACAATGAGTATTTGCTCATAAGATGTGGCTTATAAAGCCTGAAATCTGCATAGAAAGCTCTTGCTTTCTGCAACTTCACGTAAGACAAGAAAACATTTTAAAAAAAGGAGAATTATAAAAAAAAAAAAGAAAAAGAAAAAAAAAAGGAAGTAGGATCTTAGAAAATGCAAAATTAATTATCCTCTTTTAAGCTAACAAAGAAAGATTAATTAAAAACAAAAAAAAAAAAAACAAAAGAAAAGAAAACCTTGGCTGTAGAATAGAAATGCAAACATTTTATGCCACGCCTTGGGAGAAGATGCCTTGACGGCAAACAGAGAAATAAAAATATCAAAATTATAAATGTAGAAGAATAAATGATTAATATTTTTAAGTTGATTGATCTCTAATAAATTAAAAATTTTAAATATAATTAATTAATTAATTAAATAAAAACGTTATAAAATATTTATATATAAATTCAAGAGTTTCACTCCACAATTCATTAACGCTAAAGTAATTATACATAATAATTTAAAATAATAAAAATAATTATTAAATCTCATAAATTAATAAAATGGTATCATTTCACTATTTCTTAAAATATTTTTATCTTCAAAATTGACTAATAATAAATTTTAGAAATCATTTCACAAAAAAATGATAAAATTCTTATATAGTATCTTTAACATAAAAATTAGTTAATTGAATAAAAATTTGAGTTATATCTCAATTTTCACAATAATAAAAATAATAATTTTATTTTGGGATAATGAAAATTCCTTAATAAAGTCCATAAAAATAATTGTTCAAATTTTTTTGGACTAGTTAAAGGTTGTAGAAAACCTAACTATGTCATAAATTCACTCATATGATATTGACAAACATTACATTCAAGTACTAATTGTTTTATTTCACTCTTTATACTATTCTAATAAAATTAATGACAAATGCACTTGTAGATATGAAAAAAAGTGTTCGATAATTGGAGACAACCATTGGAGATGCATGAAACTCCTACAAGATTGTTTCCTTGTAATGAGAAATAAGAACAATCATCATCATACCCTTATAATGCAAATGTGTAGAATTTTAAGTGTAATTATTGATCAAATTAGGATCTTCTTGTAATTTATTAATGATTTTTCAAGTTTTGGGATAATCTCACTACTCATTTCTAATTTCCACAAAAGTATTACAAATAGAAATAAAGGTTGTCACCAACTTAGCATGCTTTATAATGCGAGAAAATGCATTAACTACAAGATTCTTGCTTTCTTTCACATAATCATATCCTTACAATTTAGAGATTTATTTTTACTACTCTATAAAATAAATCTATTGTTCCAATAAATATTTTAGATTTTTATGATTAGTTTAAATTTGAAAACACATTCCAATCAAGTAGAGACATCATTTTATAATCGTATGAACCACAACTAATATATCCTGGACATATCATGCTTGAAACATCAAACATTTCATTCGATTTGTCATTCCATTTGAATGAATATTTATTTAAAAACTATTAAATTAGCACTGATATTTCCACAATCATGGATGAACTTGTGATCATAATCAGTCAATCTCAAAAAGTCCTATAATGCCTCAATAGGTTTTGGAACTGGTCAATTTAGCGTCAATTGAACTTTGGAAGGATCAATTGTCACACCTTCTTAGGAAATAATATATTCAGGACATTCTATTGTATGGTTAGCCAAATTGCACTTTGATTTCATAACAAATAAAAAATGCTTACTTAGAGTAATGAACACAATTTGTGAATTTGACAAATAAGTATCAAGAGAAGAATTATACACCAAAATATCATCAAAAAATATTAAGAAAAATTTATATGAATATGACCAAAATGTGTCCTTTACAAGGAGAACAAGAAAGAAGTAGGGACTAACATTAAACTTAATGACGCCAATTTCTATCATCTTTTTCACAGTTTTATCAATCTCTTCCCTTTAGAAATATGGATAGTGATAAGGTTAGACATTAGTAGGTACACCCCTAAGCAATAAAGAAATAAGATGATTATATCCCCTCCTCATATTTCAAAAATTAAATAAAATATTTCAATTTAAATACATCAACCTTTTTCATCTTCATAAAATAAGATTTTGTTACCTTTACACTTACAAATGCACAAAGAAATTTTTTCCCATTTTTTGTAAGATTCTCTATCAGATGACTTGTGAGTGTAGTTATTTTGGTATTTTGCCTTCCCTATAACTCTATTATATGCCTATTCAATAGAAACTTTATTGTTAACTTGGAAAAATTTCAAGCAATATCTCCCATGATTTGTAATTAATCAATACAAGGAATAATCTCATAATCTTCCAAAAGTAATAAAAAAAGATCAATGTAAATGGTTTAACCTTACAATAAGAGTCTTACTTTTGTGCACTTTCCTTAGTAAGTTACATTTCTCCCATTTATAACCTTTACAACAAATTTTTCATAGTTTTTTTTTATTAAAAACATAAAATTTTTGACAATCTTATCATTCATAAAATTGATGGTACTTTTTAAGTCAACTAATACCACCATTAGTTGTCCTTTAAGGAATCTATTAATTTTCATGGTTTGCAAATTAGAATATCTTACCAAAACATGAACTATAGGCTCATCAATATATTTAACCTGGATTTCATCATAATCTAGATATTTGTTCATCATATATCTCAATTGCTTCCTCAACTAACTTAATCATTAAAAGCTTTTCTTGTTTACATTAATGCTCTTTATGTCACTTTTCATCGTAGTACTAGTATAGCCCCACTTTTTCATCTGCACTTTTAACTACTCTTAAGTCAAGCATTTAGTGTTAAAGGGATGAATTGAAGAAGATCACTTCATGTTATCATCAATAGTTTCGTTCACTCCTTTAACAATTAGGTGATGATTTTTAGCACTTAACTTCCCTTCTTTTAGGTGAGCAAAGGAGATAGTCACTACCATTGTTCATGGTTGGCGAGTTTTGACTTCACACAAAATATCATGAATAAGTCCTTGAATGAGCATTCCCACTAATTGCCTTTTTAACCAATCTTTAACTTGATTGTTAATTCACTCAAAACGACTTTGATACTTTAGGACTATTAATGTCTAACAAATGTTTGCAAGCTTTCCATCAATTTTGTGATATTATGAAGGCCCAAAATGTACAAAGAAGTCTTTAGTGAAATTAGCCCAAGTTAGTATTCTAGCACAAGTTTCAAACCAATCATATTATTGGACTACATCACTTTCCATTTGAATAGAGGTGATTTCCACCTTAGAGTCTTTTTTCATATGATGTAGACAAAAATATTTTCTAATGAGAAAATTTCACCATTATGCATGGTAGTGTATAGTCCTATTTAGGGTCTCCAAAGGGCTATATTAGTTCTTTTTGTTTATTGGTGGATCCAGAAGTAACATCTACCAACTATTTTTCCCCCAGAGCTCTGACCTTTTGTTTAAGACTCTTACATAAAAGATATTAATTCCTCAATATAAAATATTCTAGTATCAGAATCAAATGCGTTGTATGAAGACATAACGTATGATTGCAAATTATACATACCAAAATTTTTCTTTTTTGATTAGGTGAGAAGCATAGAACAAATGATTTTATATTTTTGTTGTAGTCGTAATGTTATGGAATAGTAGAAAATCCTTAAAAATATTGCTCTAGTACCAAAAGATAAGAAACTATATATTAAAAATAAGAAAATTGCAAAAATAGAGGCATGAGGGATTGATTTCTTTAATGGAATTAACCTTTCATGATTACTTCAAGGGGATTAGTTTATAATAAACTAAAAGTTTTTGATATATTTTATTACTTAAATGAAAAAGTCATAAGACATTGTATATATAGTTTAAGAGTCTAACTTAACAGTATGCTAATATGAAAGTACTTGTGCTTACTAATTTGAAAATAATAAAAGATAATTATTAAAGTGCATAATTTAAAGAAATTGTATCATGACTAAACTGGTTCTTTGACTCACTATGAATACTAAAAGCACCAGTCCATTTCAATGCAACTTAAGGACATGACAATCTAAAAATGACAAGAAATGGTTTTTTCTAACAAATTATCAACATTATCACTTTCATTAACTCTAATAGGCCTTTTGCAAAAGTTATTGGATTATTTCATGTCTTAAATTTAGATCATCCTATGATATTCATCGTGTCCATATGTTAATTATGAATACCCAATTTGCATTTAAAACTTTTTTATTTCTATCTAAGGGTAATTTACAAGTCGTTTGAAAAAATAGCTTAAAGGAACACACTCAACTAAAAAGTGTGACAAAATGTACTTGTCACCATATTGTTTAAGGAGGCATAATGGAGTTGCGACCTAAAGATGCAATGTTTGACATAGGTGACAAGCCTTAGCACAAAGTATATGAAAAATGAAAGGTGAATAGTAAGTAATCGAAATTTTGAACAATAAAATGTGAATTTTTAAAAATGAAAATTTTGATTTATTGAAATGGACATAAGAAGGCTAAAAAATGAAAAAAAAAAAAGATATGAAAAAGGACATTGAGAAGTAATGGCATTGATTAGTAAAGTGATTGTGCATTATATCCTTGAAGATTTATCAGGAAACCACAAGAAAAGTCCTCCAAAAGATTTAGCAAAAGGAAGATAAGGAAAATTGAGAAAGGAAATTTGTAAACAGAGGTGGTGGGCGTCATAATTAGCCAACGGGTTTGTGGCCAACCTGGATAAGGTAAGGTTTTGGAGGTTGGGTGGTTTTTATTCCTTTCTTTTTTTTTCATTTTTTTATCTTATATGTTACAAATCTTGGGTTGTTGTTGTTATAACATAAATTTGTTAATGCATAAAATTTTATACATTTATAGATATTTAGCTTGTAAGGTTGTTTTGTGTTGACTTTCATAAGTAGTGGAATTTTGCAAAATTACTTATATCAATATGATTTTCATTTGTAATAGTAGGAATTTTCACTTTCTTAGTTGGTAGATATGTTAAGGGCATGAATTTGGTTTAACTTTAATGAAAAAAAAAAAGAAAGAAGAAAGAAACTATGCATGGCTAGGTTGAAAAGAAAGCATTAACAAGATTTGGTTTGACTTTTTTTTCTAGGTCCAGGAAAAATTGCTAGAAAATAAGTGATAAAGATGAGAATGACATTCAGATAAGCATAAAATCAATATTAGATAAGTTGTTTGTTGTGATTGGCAATACTACATTTGGAATTTTTATAATAGGTTAAAGATTGATATATGTTTATAGATTTGGCAATGTAACTATGGAGGTTGTGTAGTAACCTTAGATATGGATGCATCTAATGTATATAAGGATGCGTGTTGAGACTAAGAGTGAGATTGTTGTAATCAATGGGTAGATATAATTTAGTGGGATCATGTGTTCTATGCCATTATTTTATATTTTAATGTGTCTTCTTCACTTGATTGATGTGATTACTTACTACATAAGTATTATCTTTATTTAATTTACATTTACTATGGTAAGATCTTTGAATTCCAAATTTCAATTATGCTAGCAATTATGCATGGATCTTGTTTTCTTTTAAATTTCCATTTATGGAGAGGTATTAAATGACATTGATGGTGATCTCAAAGAAAAATGGAAAGAATTGTGAAAATTCAAAGTTGGAAGAAATATAGGATCGATCAAACTATGACATTGACTAGATAAAGAAAAGAAATATATGGTATTGACTAGTCAATTAGTAAACAAGATAAGAGAAGCAAAACAAAGAAGCAAAGAATTTGGGTTGGTTGACCAAACTTATGCCTATAATCAATTAGACCCTAAACAAGTTGCAAAAGAAAAGAAACAAAGAATTTAGGTCAACTGACTAGACTAGTGCTTGTAATTGACCAAACATAAATAAGGTTGAAAAGAGAGTTACAAATTAACAAAAATTTCAAAGTTGCAAAAATTATAGAGAATTCAAGTCAGTTGATCTAACCAATAGTTGTAGTTGACTAATAGGATTGAAAAGTTGAAAGCATAAAAACCTAAAAGAGTTAAATAAATTTTGGACTAATCAACCGATCTAAGTGCTATAGTCGATCGATACATTGAAGATAAAGTTTCTTATTTTAGAATTCATTTTCTTTATGAAAAGAAATCAATCTCCAATGGTTAGTTTGTTGTCTTTGTCTGTAAGAGGGTTATATAACTCTTTTATAAAGTGTGAAAAAAATGAGGATAGTTTCAGAAAGAAAAGGCAAGAGAAATTACAAAATCAAAAGTAAGAACTCTAAGAGAAAAAAGTTGGGACTATGGAAAAGTAAAAGTATTGAAGTTAAATTGTGAATAAAGTAAGAATGTTTTACTTAAAAATGATAAAGCATGAGTCTCTAAATTGTGAAGAACCATTAGTTCTTGTGAAAACTTCACATTATGTTTGTTATAATTAAGGTCAAGGTGACCTACCTAGTATACGTGATTATCTTCACCCTTAAAAAGAAGAAAAAGTTAATTAAGTTGAATTTTCGAGGGACAAACCTTAAAAAGTGGACGTAGGATCACGATTTTAGCTAAACCATTATAAATTGTTGTGTACCCTCTCTCTTCCTTTATCTCATTTATTTTCAATTATTTTCATTCCTTGCTTTGTTATTTATTATTGGTTATCTTGTTATTGTTCCTTAAAGTTAGGATAGAGTATGGGTTATGCAATCAAACTAAATAAACCACTCCCCCTTCTGAGTTGCCTTAGAAACCAACAATATGAAATACATATGATGAGTTGCAAAACAACTTTATCAAAAACCTATATGGCAATGAAATCTTTAGTTGAGCTAAAGAATTGGTTAACATCACGTATGACATAGCATAAACATATAATATAAATGGAATGGGTCAAAATGTTATCCTAAAGAAATAAGTGATACATATGAATAAGTTAAGAATGAGAGTACATAATTAACTAAATTGGCCAAAGTATTCTTAGATTATGTAATTTTCTATTTGGTAAATATGAAAGGAATACTTTGGGGTAGAGAAAATATTTTGTAACTTAAGAAATGAAATTATGTTAGGTATTATCTATATATGTCAGATGTTTCATTTTACTTGTTTTAATTTGTGTTTACAGAATATATGAAATATACTATTGAAGTATTAATGAAGTGTCATAGATATAGACTATTACCTTATGTTTCATGTTACTTGTTCCAACGTCCACGTGCCTCGATGTAATACTTTCCTTAAAAATGTAAGGAAAAGTGGGGCCTTACAATATATGTCAAATTTCTTGTCGTGCTAGGTCACAATAGCTTGCTGCCCCTCTTTTCAAATTGCTTTAGAATAAAGGAATGAGCAAAATTTTTCTTGGATCCCTCTTTTGTCCACCTTTTAAGCACTTGTGTGGTAATGCCTCCATTATGATCAAGTTTATTCTATAAAATAAGCTTGTAATGTATGAGAGGCTAACTCAAGTGAACTATTTGGTAGTTGTATGTCAAGGGTAAATATCAAGTCAATTTCCTATTAAGGGACTTGGGACATTGTAGGAAGTTAGAATGCTCTCTACTAAGGATCTTTTGGTGGGCATGTATTTTGCTATATTGAGAATTTAAACTTTATGGAATCTGTTAATACTCAATTGATAGCTTCGCTATTTTGTAAAGATTTCAAGATAAGCCTTTGAAGTTTTTTTTTTATCACTATTCTCAATTGAAAACTCTGTATCTAACTGGTACGCATTTGCTTAAGACAACTGTATTTTTGTATTGCTCAAGCTACAATCTAAACTTACTCAAGATGGTTGTATTTCCTTATTACTCAGGACATGAATGTAAAATGCATTCTTAAGCTTGTACTAATATGTTTTCTGAACTTGTTCAAGATGGTTACATCACCTCATTACTCAAGTTATAAATGTATAATGCATTCTTAAGGTTACACAAGACAACTTTCAATTTCAGAATTAAGCTGTCATGTTGTCTTAACTTGCTAAAGATGGTTATGTCACCCTATTGGTCAGGTTGCAAATGTAAAACACATTCTTAAACTTTTGTAAGGCTACTCCCAATTTTGAGAATAAACTAACATGTCTTTTGAACTTACTTAAATTTGTACAGGACTACTCTTAATTCCAGGAATAACCTGACATGTTGTTTGAACTTGCTTAAGATGGTCACATTACCCTAGAGCTCAAGTCATAGATATAGAAAAAATTTCTAAGCTTGTACAGAACTACTCCCAATTTTGGGAATGAACTAACATGTTGTCTAAACTTACTCAAGATGGTTACATCACCTTATTACTTGGGTCACAGATGTAAAAGACTTTCTTAATCTTGCATAGGATTACTTACAATTTGAGGAATGAACTGTCATACTTTCTGAACTTGCTCAAAATGGTTACTTCACCCTATTGCTCAGGTCATAGATGTAGAATGCATTCTTAAGTTTGTATAAGACTACTCCCAATTTCAAGAATGAACTATCATACTATCTAAACTTGCTCAAGATAGTTACATCACCCTATTGCTTAGGTTATAAATGTATAATGCATTCTCTAACATGTCTAAAGTTGTCATTACAATGAATACTTAAGTTGGCACAACATCATTCAAAACTTGTCTCTTTTCACCTTTACTAATTTGTGTCTTTCATACAATGTGGAGAGGGAGCTATTATCTAGTGGTCCTTCCTAGTCGTACTTACCATTATTGATGCTTTATACCTGCCTCCAAGCTTCCCTTTTTCCTTAGTAGTTATGTATGCTTGTAAGTTTTTCCAAGCTTTTTCAAGGGGATTACATTTCCTTATCACATTCTTAAATATGCCTAGGATCATTACAAATTGAAGCTTGGTCCTTTAACACTTATCCATGCTTATTTTAGATACTCTCGTAAATAGAGGCATGAATTTGAAACCTTCCTTAGCATTAGGTCATCATGATCAACACCTTGCCATCATTTAAGGTTCCTTATCTCCCTATAATTTCACTTTACCTCGTGTACTCTACACTTATTGGTACAAATGGCACCCAATGACTACTTTAATACTTCATACCTCATAATTTTCCTTTGTCTTTTTCTAATTCTCAGTTGTTGGGAATTGTGGTATATAACACCCTTGCCATGCAAAATTTTCAATGTTGCTTCCTTTCGAATTAAGGAGAATGCCATTGTTCCATCATAAAACTAAGTTATTGCAAAATCTTTTATGTTGATATCCTCATTTTTTTCTTTTATCTCATAAATTACTTTTCACTTGATTACCTTAGCTAAGAACAATTGTTTTATCCCACCACCTTTCACCCAAAGGAAATTTTCATTTCTTCCTTCAAGATCAACATTCAGTCTTGGATTTCTTTCACTCTCCATATTTGGAAGCACTTTGTTTCCTATCTTGTTTGCTTCATGATTTTTGCTCTATTGGGAACCTTAAATTATTGGTCTTTCCTCGTTTGCTAATCTTGTCTAGGGACTCCTAACACGATGTTTGGTTAAATTCCTAATGCCCTTTATGAGTTTTAGACAAAGTAATATGGTATGTATCTTGTTTATTTCAAATACATATTGACATATCTAAACTAATAAAATATAAGTATATTAATTGTTCTTGGGTAAGGGTTATGCAATACCCTTGCTCATTGTGATTCATAATATGAAAAGTTTATAAGCAAATGTAAAAAGGAGAAATAACCCTTACGGTTTGAATGAGGTGAATAAAATATTGGAACAAAAAAAAAATGAAAAGATGATTAAACTAGCAAAGTAGGAATCGATAAAGACTAATAGCATAACCAGTCACTAATTGTGAGCCTAATCTAAATGCCCCTAATATACCAACCTTATTTGCCTAATTATTTCTTACATCCTTTTTAATCTCATTCATTGGTCTCTTGTTTTTCATTATGTCTCCTTTTGCATTCTCATATTCTTTATCTTGTTTTTGAATGGAAGCTTGATTTCAACTGATGTTTATATTAAATATTTTTTTGCTATATTTGAATTAATGGGATTTAACACATCTTTTGTCATTAATATTTGGAAAAATTAGTGTCTCATCTAAAAATGCCTTTTTTTTTTTTACAACAAAAAGGCCTTTATAGTTTGGTGCTCGCTTCCCCTTAGGGTCACTTCGCTTTAACGAGACTCTTTTCAAAATCAAGTATCCTTCTTTAAAGTACCTTGGGCACATTTTCTTTTGATGTACTTGTCTTATCTGACTTTGATATAATTGTCCATGATATATGACATTTAAGCTCTTTTCTTTAATAAGATTCAATTGTTTATACCTAACCCTAGCCCATTTTGTTGCCTTTAATTTAGCTTCCATCAAAACTCTCAGGAAGGAATTTCAACCTTAATTAACAAAATTCCTTGGTCGCGTAAACCAATGCGAATGGTATTGCCCTTATGGACATACAGATTATGGTGCGATAGGTATGTAATGCAAATATCGCAAATGGTAACCTTAATTACATACAATTGTTATATGTAATTGTCATTGTTTCAATGATTCACTTAAGATTATTTTTTTGTTGCTTTAATTACCCCATTCATTTTTAGTCGATATGGAATAGAGTTGTGATGCTTAATTTTGAATTTATTGTAAAGATTAGTCATCATTTGGTTGTTTAGGTTGCTAGCATTGTCTGTGATTAGTCGCTCTGGCAAGCATGATGACATATAACATCTTTCTTGATGAATTTAACAACCACTTTGTGAGTAATGCTCGCATAAGATGTTGGTTCAACCCATTTGGTGTAATCAATTGCTACGAGGATAAATTGGTGCCCATTAGATGCCTAGGGTGTAATAAGGTCAGTCATATTTATTCCCCACATAGAGAAAGGCCAAGGGGATGCCATGGCATGCTATGGAGTAGGTGCAATAAATATTTTATCTACATATATTTAACAACCATGACATCTCCTAGCATGTTAGAGACAATTTGACTCCATTGTTGACCAATAATATCTTACTCTTAAGATCTTTCAAACTATGGAAAGACCATTAGCATAGGATCCACATAAGCCTTCATATACTTATTTTATGATAGTTTCTGCATCAGTTGTATCCATGTGTTGTAATAAGACCAAATCATAATTGCTTGTAGAGGATGACTCCATTAAGGAAGAAATTCATTATCATCCTTCGTAAAGTTCTTTTATCAGTTTTAGTTGCTTCTTTAAGATATTCTCTTAATTCAAGGTAGTACTTTATATCATGATACCAAGGCTTGCCATCTTTTTCCTTCTCTATGTATATGCAATGAGCTGAAGCATGATGGACATTGAGATGGATTTCATTTATATTAGATGTCAAGGTTGCTAGAGCATAAAAAATTTGATTGTTTTCTTGAGGCATACGCTTAAAGCTAATTCAATTAAATCATTTTACTAACTGCTTGATGCATAAGTGATAAGGGATAAACTTATTGTCACATGTCTCTCATGTTGGAAATATGGGTATTTTAAAAGGCTCTAATCCCATATCGGAAGTGAAAGCCTATTTTTTTAAAATTTATTAGACACCACTTGTCTTATAACTTATAAAATTAAAAACTCAAAAAATACCTCACGCATATGTAAAGTGCCCAAATGCGGGCCGAATATGGGAGGCCCAATGCGACTCCATGCAATGGACTAACCTTGGCTAATCCACTTAATCCAAAACCTTTTTTAGACTGTTCAAATTGTGTTGGTCAAACTAGTCGATTTTTACTAATCATTTATAGTTATTGAAGAAATAGCTGTTAAGAAACTAACACTTACAATCACTATCTTCCTCCCTAACACTCATCAGTTATAACCACCAGCCATTATTTTTCGACCTTAATTTTCATATTTATGAAACATTAAACCATAAGCAATATAAATTGAGTTTCCTATCTTTTAACAAAAAGAAGTATAGACAAAAAGAAAGAGAAATTGTCTTCTTCCTCTTTCATCTTGTATACTGAAATTATTAGGTATTATAAGCTTGTGTTGTTTCTACTACCTTACTTGTGGAGTACACACCAGTGGAACAATCTGTCATATCTTGGAAGGATAGTCATCATAACCTGTTGCACTGTAACAATTCGTTTACATGGGCAAAATTATTCTTAATGACAATACTTTTGCAAGCTTCAGATAAATATCCTTTTTGAATCTATATTTTAATCTATTTCTGTATTTTTATTTTAACAATCTTAAAGATACTCTTTTGTTTTGTTATCATGGATGCAAATGCGAGTTAAATTACTACTAATCAATCTATTTTTATTCTTTCTTAGACTTAGTCTATTCCATTTACTTTCAAGTTCTTGCCAGACACCTCCAAGATTGAAATGTTTACTGATTCTCACTTCAAATGTTGGCAAGAATGTATTTTTTCTGCTCTAAATGTTCTAGGTTTTACTTTTGCTCTTTTTGAACCCAAGCCAATGTCTGGTTCTAAGAATTATGACAAAATGTTTCCTGTTTGGGAACAATCTAATAAAGTTTGTCATCACACAATTCTCAGCACATTATCTAATGATCTGTTTGATGTTTATTGTTCTTCAAAAGAGGCAAAGGAAATACGAGAAAAAATGAACAAAAAATATATGGTGGAGGATGTTGGAACACAAAAATTTGTTGTTACTAATCATTTGCATTTTCAGATGTCTAATGAAAGAAGCATTCAAGATCAAATCAACGAATATCACAAGCTACTTAACGACCTAAAGAATGAGAACATCAAGCTACCAGAGGAATATATGGCTAGTTGCCTCATCGAAAAACTTCTACAGTCCTAGAATGATTACAAGTAACAACTCAAATACAAGAGGAAGTATATGTCACTAAAGGATGTAATTGTACATATCCTAATTAAGGACAAAAACATAATCCAATCGAGAGAAGAAAAGCCAAAAGAGATGGCGTTAAGGGCAAATGTGGTGGAGAAAAGAAGAGAAGACAAGAGCCATCACAGTCAATATCACCATTATAGCAGAAAGAGGTATGAAAATGGGTCTCAAAGGTATGATAAGCCCAAAACTAGTAATCCAACCTTAAGAAGAGAGGCATTTACTATGTGTGTGGGAAATTAGGGCATTATGCCCCTCAGTGCAAACATAAGAAGGGAAATGACATTCCTGTTAAACCAAATGTCAATTATGTGGACACAAATGTTATTGTTGCTGTCATTTCCCAAGTCCACATTGCCACTAACTCAAAAAAGTAGGCAATAGATTCTAGTGCTATAAGGCATATTTGTGGGTATAGAAATGCATTCACCTCCTACACGCCAATACGTGTTAGAGAAGAAAATGTCTTAATGGGAGACTTGAGAACAACACCTATTTTGGGTAAAGGCAAAGTCCTTATCAAGCTTACATCTATAAAGGTGTCGTCCTTAAATGATGTACTTCATGTCCTAAAGATACACATAAACTTGGTTTTTATGCCCTTACTGTGAAAAGTTAGAGTAAAGGTCTTATTTGAATCTGATAGAGTTGTCATGACCAAAAACTATGTGTTTGTAGGAAAGGGCTATTACAACTAGGGACTTTTCATTCTAAAAGTACTTAATGTTATCAATAATGGAAATGCATTTACTTCTTCTACTTGTGTTATTGACTCTTATAATGTATGACATGTTAAATTAGGACATGTGAGTGATCCTTATATTAGAAAAATGAAATACCTTGGTTTGATAAAAAAATTTACATGGTAGTGTCAATAAGTGTGAAGTATGTGTTGAGGCCAAATCAGTTAAAAAGAGATGTAAATCAGTTCACAGAGAAACAAAACTTCTTAGCTTAGTGCGTTTAGACTTGGGTGATTTTAAAAATACCATGATAAGAGGAGACAAACATTATTATGTAATATTTATAGATAAATATTCTAGATATACCAAAGTATTTCTATTAAGAGACAAAGATAAGGTGTATAATGTATTTATCAAATATAAAAGTGAAGTTAAAAATTAGTTAAATAAAAAGATTAAGAAACTTAGGTCATATAGAGGAGGTGAGTATAGTTCACAATTATTATTAGATTTTTGTGAAAAGAAAGGTACATACATGCTTATTCACTTGAATCAAATGGGATGACGAAGAGAAAGAATAAAACTTTGAAAGATATGATGAACGTTATGCTAGTTAGTTTAAGGGCACCTAATAATTTATAGGGAGAGGTGATACTTTCGACATATTACTTACATAATCAAATCCCTTATAAGAAAATTGGAAAAACCTCATATGAGTTATGGAATAAATACACTCCTAGTTTGATTTTTTTGAAAGTGTAAGGGTGTCTTGCAAAGCTTTTTTTCCTAAATCAAAGAAAAGGAAAATAGGTTCTGAGACCTCATATTGCATATTTATTGGTTATACAGAACATAGTGTTGTATATCATTTTCTCATTATTGAAAGTAATGTTATTAAGACAAATATTATCATTGAGACTAAGAATGCATATTTTTTTAAAATATATATTTCTAATGAGAAAGGATTTAATGCCATCAATTGCCCCTAGAGTTGAGATAGAGAGGTTGTCTAGTAACATTTCTCTTGAACCTGAATTAAGGAGAAGTAAGAAATAAAGGAGAGAAAAGACATTTGGGGATGACTTTTTGCACTCTTGTAGTGAACAATGATCCCTTGACATACACTGAAGCGATATCCTTTAATGATGCTAGTTTGTGGTTAGAAGCTATAGATAGTGAAATTGGTTCCTTAAAACAGAATTGCACATGGGAACTAGTAAATTTTCCTACAAGTACCAAACCCATAGAATGCAAATGGATATTTAGAAAAAAAATATAAACCAGATGGATCTATTGACAAGTACAAAGTCATACTCATGGCAAAAGGGTATGCTCACAAAAGGAACATTGATTATTTTGATATATTCGCTCTTATTGCTAGAATTGCATCTATTAAAATATTGATTACATTGACATCTATTTATAATTTTTTTTTTGTTCATCAAATGGATTTCAAAACTACATTTATATAAGGTGATCTTGATGAAAAGATTTACATGTCATAGCCTGAATGTTGTGTAGTTCTTGGTCAAGAGAAAAAGGTCTGTAGGCTTGTTAAATCTCTGTATGGATTAAAACAAGCACCAAAATAATGGTATGAAAAATTTGATAATGTCTTGATCACTAATGGTTTTTTGATTATTGGTGTTGATAAGTGTGTTTATACAAAAAGTTGAAAATAATACTTGTGTTATTATATGTCTGTATATTGATGACATGTTTATATTTAGTTCCAGCATGAAACTAATAACAAATACAAAATTGTTACTTACATCATATTTTGACATGAAAGATTTAGGGGAAACAAGTTTCATTTTAGGAGAAAAAATCACCAGAGCTTATAATGATATATTTATATCACAAGAGCATTATATAAAGAGAATTCTTAAGAAATTTGGATATTTTGATGTCAAACCTATCTCCATTCCTTATGATGCATCTTCAAAATTTGTTGAAAAATAATGATGTATCTCAATCCAAGTATGCACAAATTATTGGTAGTTTGATGCATTTAATGAATTACACATCTTGATATTGCATAACTAGTGTGTAGATTAAGTAGATATACACATAAACCAAATCATGATCACTGTAATGGTTTGGTGAAAATTTTGAAATATTTAAGAGAAACCATAAACTATAAGATATTTTACAGTGGATTTCTCACTATACTAGAAGGGTATAATGATGCTAACTGAATCTCTAAATTAGATGAAATAAAATCCACAAGTAGTTATGTATTCACCCTCAGAGGTGGAGTAGTGACTTAAAAGTCTGCCAAGAAAAAAATTATTGCTCGGTCCACCGTGGAATCCCAAGTATGTAGCCTTGGAGATGGCTAGTGTACAGGCAAACTAGCTGAGGAATTTCCTTATGGATATTCCATTGTGGTTAAAATTGACACCATCAATGTCTATGTATTGTGATAGTTAAGCTGTTGTTGCTCGTGCAAAAAGCAAGTCATTTAATGCAAAAAAAAATAGACACATTCGTTTAAAACATGAATTAGTAAAGCACTTGTTGAATAATGAAATAATATCACTTGACTTTATAAGATTATAGATGAATTTAAGGTGATCCTCTAACTAAAGCACTAGGCAGAAAGCTAGTGGAAGTTATCTCAAGTGGAATAAGACTAATGCTTGTAAAATATGGTCAAAAGTGATGGGAACTCAACCTATGTGATAAAAGATCCCTTGAAGTAGGTTCTATGGGTAATAACAAGTCATTAATTGACATTGTGTGCACTATCAAATTATAAGTCCCTTCCTACGACATAGATAATGCAATAATTCCAATGATTGAAGTTAAGTTATACTTTTAATAAATTTTATAGCCCTTATGGGTGGTGTGTTACTAGAATGCACACTTGATAAATTCAACTATATGAGAGTGGAATAAGGCCGCTCCTATGAAATCTAAGGTAAGATCTCTAGAGCTCTTATGAAAATAAACCAGGCATGCGTATGGCCTTAAAGCGCCTAACCGCGTTAAACAACATTGTTTTAAGAATGTAACATGGAGACAAGTTCACTAATATTCATTAAGAAGTTATGGTTCATAGAAATTCTAATTTCACCATGGTTCTGAATATCAAAACTTATATGTCTTAGTCTTGGTTCATAGCCCTAAAGACACCGATGATGATGTGTTATATTCTCACAAAAAAAAAACCCAATAAGGGTATTTTAAAAAGCTTTAATCCCATATCAAAAATGAAAGCCTTGTTTTTCAAGTTTATTAGACACCAAGTAGAGGTGGAGTAGTGACTTGGAAGTCTGCCAAGAAAACAATTATTGCTCGATCCACCGTGGAATCCAAGTATGTAGCCTTGGAGATGGCTAGTGTAGAGGCAAACTGGTTGAGGAATTTTCTTATGGATATTCCATTGTGGGTAAAACTAACACCATTAATGACAATGTATTGTGATAGTCAAGTTGTTGTTGCTTGTGCAAAAAGCAAGTCATTTAATAAAAAAAATAGACACATTCGTCTAAAACACGAATTAGTAAAGAACTTGTTGAATAATGAAATAATATCACTTGACTTTATAAGATTATAGATGAATTTAAGGTGATCCTTTAACTAAAGCACTAGGCAGAAAGGTGGTGGAAATTACCTCAAGTGGAATGAGACTAATGCTTGTAGAATATAGTTAAAAGTGATGGGAACTCAACCTATATGATAGGAGATCCCTTGAATACCACTTGCCTTATAACTTATAAAAGTAAAAGCCCAAAGAATACCTCATGCATATGTAAAGGGTCTAAACGTAAGCCAGATATAGGAGGCCCAATGTGACTCTATACAGTAGACTAGCCTTGGTTGGTCCACTCAGCCCAAAATCTTTTTGAGATTGTTTAGATTATGTTGGTCAAACTAGCTGTTTTTGATTAGCTGTTTATAACTGTTGAGAAACTAGCACTTAGAACCACTATCTTCCTCCTCAATGCTCATCAATCATTATCACCAGTCATTATTTTTCAACCTGAATTTTTATATTTATGAGGCATTAAGCCAAAAGTAATATAAATAGAGTTTCCTACCTCCTAACAAAAAAAAGTACAGACATAAAAAAAGAGAAATCATCTCCTTCCTCTTACACCTTTTATACTAAAATTGTTGGATCTTATAAGCTTGTGTTGTTTCTGTTACCTTACTTATAGAGTGCACACTAGTGAGAAGATCCGTCGTATCCTAGGAGGATAGTCATCATAACCTACTGCACTATGACAATTTGTTTATAGGGACAAAATTATCCTCAAGGGCAGTGCTTTTGCACGCTTTAGATAAATATCCTTTTTGCATCCATATTTCAATCTATTTCTGTATTTTTATTCTAACATCTCATTTATCTAGTAATTGGCAAATGACTAATGCTAAACCACCAAATACCTTAAAGACTTTTAGCCTTCAATTCTAAAGCATACAATAAGCTCATGGTGTATGCTTTATATTCTATTATATTATTAGTACATTCAAATTTCAATTTTGCTATGATTGGATATTGATTACCCTTAAGAGAGATCAAGATTGCTTTGATTCTATGCCCTAGAGCATTGGATGGCCCATCGAACCACATTTTCCATTCACCTACTACTTCCCTTTCATCTTTATCTGGATCGATGACTAAGATGTCTTCATCTAAGAAACCAAACTACATAGGCTTGTAATCAGGAAGAGCTCAATATGCCAAAAACTCAACTATTACACAACCCTTGATTAATTTGCACCTAACATATTGAATATCATATTCTGGCATAAGAACTTGCCAATGAGCAATCTGTCCTAATAGTGTTGGTTTTCAAATATGTACTTGAGGGGTTCTTCTTTATCAATAAGCCATTTTATATGGTATAATATATATTATCGAAGTCAACATGTTGTTTATGCTAAGGCACAACAAATTATTTCTAAATCTAAATATTAACTCTCATGGTCGGTGAATCTTTTGTTAAGGTAGTAAATTACCTTTTCCTTTCTATTAGTCTTATTGTGTTATCCTAAAACACAATCTATGCATTGCTTCCATACAATAAGGTATAATATGAGTGGTCTATCAGGCATCGACGGTACTAGAATCAGGGGATTAGACAAGTAATACTTAATCTTATTGAAAGCTTATCGACATTTTTCATACCACATATAAGTTCATATGTTGCTATTAGTTGGGATATAAACCTAGCAATATAATTAACTCTCCTTAGGAATCATCACACCTCTTTTGGTGTAAAAGCTGTAAGCATTTCTTGTACAGTTTTAATTTTATCAAGATCAACTTTGTCGCCCCTTTAACTTACAATAAATCCCAACAACTTGCCTAAAGTTTCCCCAAAAGTACACTTAACTGGGTTAAGTTTTAATTGAAACTTTCTTAGCCAATCAAACAACCTTTTAAGGACCATTAAGTGATATTTACCTACTCAAGATTTGACAATCATATCATCAACATAGACTTTAATCTCTTTATGCATTATGTCATGAAACAAAATGACCATCACCTGCTAATAGGGGTTGTCTACATTCTTAAAACAAAATGGCATGACCCAGTAGTAAAAGGTTCCTCATATGGTGAAAAATGTTATTTTCTCTATGTTTTTAGGTGCCATTTTGATTTGATTATATCCTGAACATTGAGTAACCAACAATGTTGTCTATAACAACATCAATATATGGCAAGGGAAAATTATCTTATGGCTTGCTCTATTCAGGTCTCTATAGTTAACATGCATACATACTTTTTCATCCTTCTTTGGTATTAGCACAATGTTGTCTATCGACTCCGAATAATTTGCTACTTAGATGAAACTTATATCTAACTATTTCTTGACTTCTTCTTTAATTTTTAACAAGATTTATGGCTTTATCCTTCTAAGCTTGTTTTACATAGGCTTGCATTTTAATTTCAATGGTAGTTTATGTACTATATTGGAATTCAAACCTAGCAAATCTTATTATGACCAAGCAAATACATTTATGTATTGTTTAAGTAACTGACTCATGCTTTGCCTACTCTATAGGGGATGTCTCACACTAACTTTGACTTCTTGTGGATTTTTTAAAGTGTTAAGGTTAACAAGTTCTGTTAGCTCTTTCTCAGTTATAGACTATCTCTCTTTTTACTCAACTAAGCATTGTAGGTTTGACAAAATATCTTTATTCTTAAAATCATTTGGATTTGACTTATTGAAGGCACATTCAGATGTTGTCTCAAGACAATCACTAATTAAACTATCAGTTTCATCTTCCAACATCTTGAACAATAGATAGGAGGCTCAAAATGAACTATGATTGTTAGATTGGCTTGTACAAATGAAAATGAATATTAATATAATAGAGGGGAATAAGAGAGTTAGGATTATAAGTGTAATTGACATAATCATATATTATTAGGAAATATATGACTAAAAGGTGCCCATTTTAATACATAGCTATTCTTTGATATGACGGGCATCAATAGGCAAGGAACTAGACTACATTACTTTGAAAGAAACTTAAGTGACTGAGGAATCTCCCAAGCTTGCCAATACAGCTTGGTGTCCTTAGGCAAGAAATTTAAAGATGATCCATTATTAATAAGGACATGAGACATATTACAATTATAACAAGTGACTAAGATATGCAATGCCTTACTACGATCATGCACCTCAATTGGAATCTTTTCATCTAAGAATGAAATGTAGTTGTTTGTCATAATATTGTTGACAATATGATTGAAGTTGCCTAAAGAAATATTTGGTGAAACATATACTTAATTAAGGATATGTAAAAAGGATCTTTGATATAACTCGAAATTCATTAACAAAAAGAGGATTGAGATTTTGGCTAATGATCGACTAAGCTACTTAACCACATTATACTCACTCTGCTTAATGTATTTAAGGAACTGACTGTCATCTTTATCAGTGATAGTTCCCTTAAATTCAGGATTTTATATGCTAGAAGATTCCATCCTCTTAGCAATTTGTAAAGGGATCTCTTCAACATCATCTAAAATTATGATAGCTTTCTATTTCCTTTGCTTCAATTTCTCCAAATACTCTAGGGTATAACACTTCCTACTTTGTGTCATGCCTTTAACTCTCATGATGTCAAATATGGTTATATATGCCAATTTTAATGCTAATACTTAATTCTAGGAATCTACTTGACAACTATAGTCCTATTGGATTGTCGTATGACGAAGGGGTGTAACCTAAATAGTTAATGAAAATATTTTTTATGGCACCTGGTTCCTTTAGTAGTGAGATGACAGACATTTTCAAACCATTGTCCTAACTCCTACCATTCCAATTTCTAAGGAACTAAAACTGGACTTTAGATAATCACCATTTATGTATTCTTTAATTTGATTCATAGTTTTATGATTAAGTAGAGGATCATTATTAACATCAAGCTTTTTTTCTGCCCATGAAAAATTGATCCATCTATTGTCCCTTAATTCTTGAACACTACATTTAAAAGTCCAACAATTATTAGTTGAATGCCTAATTTTTCCACCATCATATTTGCGTTAGTATTAGCATTATACCAATTTGGGTAGGGTGGCTTTAGTTGTTCTTTTTTAATGACGATTACTAATTCATTTTGAATAAGCCACAACAACAACTTTGAATATGGCACTAGTATAGGATCAATTCTTCTTTTTTCTTGTATTTAGCATTTGCCTAATTCCCTAAAGGTGCTAATGCATGGACATTTGATTAAGGCGTCATAGTAGAGGGTTCTAGTATGCAAAAAGGGTTGCCAAATTATGGAGTCGAAAAGACTATTGTGGGTTAAACTACTCCTAAGCATTGCCAAATAATGGATAAAAAGGTCATGGTCCTGACTGATTGTCACATTCAATCATGTTATGGAGTTAGTTAAGTTATAAATGATTTTTCCTTTTTGAATGCCCTTATTAATTCTTTTACCCATAGTTACCAAATCTGAAAAGCTTCTTAATGCATTCCCTACTATCCTATCATAATAGGGTGCTTTCAAAGTGTTAAAAAATGTAGAGACAAGCTTCTTTTCTAGCAAAAGAGGCTGAACTTGAAAAACCATGTTATGCCAACATTATGCATGTTGCTTAAAAGTCTCCCCTAACTTCTTTTCCATGGCTTAAAGATCCATTCGAGTATATTTTAACTCAGGGATATCTTTAAATCTAGCTTTTAAAGTTGTTGTTAGTTCTTTCCAAGTCCTAACATTCTTTTGATCTTGTTTAATGTATCAGTAAGAAGCCACCCCCATCAAGTTATCCTGTAAACAATGTATCAAAAGTTTTTCATTATGAGTGTATGTTATCATTTTTCAAATACACATGATTAGGTAGTCAACTGGTAATCCAATCACGTCATACTTCTTGAAATTTGGGATCTTAAATTTTTGTTGAAGAATTATATCCTGAACCAAACAAAGTTCTTAAACACTCAAAGGAGTATGAGTATCTTCCCTTTTAATGGTCCTAACTTCCTTTTCTAGAAAATCGACTTTCTGCTTCATAGAAGGTTCATGGACATATGCAATTTTATCTTTTAATTCAAGACTACTCTTGAATTCCTTGGGTATGATCTCCATAGCAGAGTTTTCCAAAATGACATTTGGTCCATAAATTTTGGTATCAGATGATTGTACAATTGTCATTTGCCTTAGAGGATGATATGTCCCTAATTAGGGATAAGTGGAAGGACTTGGGATGTGACAAGCCCTGAGGTTGATGGAAACAATCTTGCCACCAAAATAAGTGAAGTTTCCTGAGGAACTAAGTCCCTAATGATTGCCTTTCCTTTGAACATCTGAACTATTTGTTATATCTACTCCTTTAACTCTTCAATTGAGGCTTGGATTCCATCTATGTGGGTGACCACTTTTTCCTCTATCCTTCATGTGCAAGATCAAGTCAAGATTATGCATCCTACCAATTATAAGTTGTTTCCTTGTTCAACTTATTTTTAGGACTTATATACTTAAGTTATGACATAAAAATAAATACTACATAAACAATGGATGTGTAAGTTATGCATGAGTTGCCAAAAAATTTATAAAAGGTCTTTATAATTAAATGTCTAAATATTGCATCCCACAAATGGATTCTTACTAGTAGTTACATAAAGAGGAAGAATGCTCAATCCATGCCATCATAACTAGGGCTCCTTTAAGGATTCTATAAGTTCTCTACCTATAAAAAGGTACGGATAAGGCATTATATGGGATAAGCTACAAAAGCTTAGTAACTTATATAATATATTAATACTTCTTAAACTACTAGTTATTCTTCCTTGTTTAGGTTACACTCATCTTCAAGGAAATCAAGATCTTTAGAATCAACATCCTTTTTATCGCGATCACGAACAAGTTAGTGGTGAAGGAATTGAGGTATCTTAATAGCAACCTTATTTTGTGTGTAAAGAATAGTCTTAATGCCACTCTAACTTGCTAGAGATCTATATGGGTCAACTAAAGGATTCATAGGAAAATTGCAAATTCGTTGGATATAAGGATATGTGTGCATCTTAGTCTCTCAATCTTGAATCCATATATTTAAATGAAGATGGAATATACAGAAGATGAAGAAAGCATCTTGCGCACAACTGAGAATTACTATCCACTCTTGTAAAGGGCTGAAAAGGTTAAACCACATGTATAAATAGGAATAATTCAATAGATTTTGCTCCCAATGTCTCATATAAGCATTGACCATGGTCAATGAATCATTATTCCTACAATGTAGTTTTTAGCTAAGTAAATGAGTAGGCATAAAGCCTCATTTAGAAAGCTTTGGAAATGCATGATAGAAATGTGAAAGCGATGTATAAATGGATAAGAATAATGCCAATCCATATACTTTAGCGAGCAATCGCTAATCCCATAATGCTTTAGTATAATGAGTTGTAACTTGTTAATCATGTAAATTTCGTGCCTTAAGAAAACCTCTTTAGTGATAGTTTGGGCGATGTCTACTAGTAGCAAATTAATGATATTATAAAATGGAGAATTAGGAACTCAAGGGTCAAGAACCATAGATTAGAAATATTCTTCCTTAACATCCTTGTATTCTAAATATAAGTCTTCAAATCATGGCATATACAAAACCCTAGAAGGATGAGTTGGTCTTGCCAAAGCTTCTCCATAAAAAACTTGAGGCCTTTTTATTTCTTCAGGCTGTAGGTCAAGGTTTATAGCTCACAATTGTTCTAGGGGTAAAGCAACCTCTCCTACCATCAATTTTCCTTTTAAAAATTGTCTAAACCTT
This sequence comes from Kandelia obovata, assembly GCA_021464305.1. Lineage (NCBI taxonomy): Eukaryota > Viridiplantae > Streptophyta > Magnoliopsida > Malpighiales > Rhizophoraceae > Kandelia > Kandelia obovata. Next base: position 1,390,718 of record CM038473.1, on the reverse strand, counting down.
TTATATGGGTAGGTGGGGTATGTTTTAATCAAATGTCATCTACAACAGTCTTCCATTCCATCATCTGGAAAAGGAGAATCATTGTCCATCATCTCAACAAAGGACATTTCTTTGTAGACATGATTTTCCACTACAACTCCTTTCAAGAAGCTTTACATAGGTATCTCATCAAGCATAAGTTGCTTATAAGTAGCCTGATAACCATTACCTTCCATTGGGATATTGACCAAATCACTTAGCTATAAAGCCTTTAATATATATTCTTCAATAATTATTTTTGTTTCTTTCATATTATGAATATGTAAAATAAAGAAAAAATATGAGTTAGTATAGTAACTAGGTTGTGATTATGCAATATTATGTTATGCAATGTTATCATTTACTTGGTTGAACCTTAGCTAACACATCATATACTATACATAAAAAAAAGCAGAGGGTTACAACCATTGCTTATAACAAAAACTACAAACCACTCCTATACACATTCCATGTTACAAACCAAAAAGGATGGTATTAAAAGGGCTTGCATAACAACTTTTAACCCATAAATTCATATTGACGATATGCTTCATCAAGGAAGAGTACAAGACACTCCTTATAAGGATACAAAGGGACAATCTCCATTTTCAGTGCTTTTGCCTCAAACGCCATAAGACGAGCTTTATTAGTTATATGCTAGATTTGTTGAATTACGTTTCCAATTTGGGCTTATTTTATTATACTAAATTTAACTAATTACTAGATTTAGGCATCACATTCATCTACTTGATTTTGATTTTTAGTTGTAAACTCGTTAACTTGTAAAAGTGTTAAGTTGTAATTTTGATTAACAACAGATAGCTAGACATTCTTGACCTTAAATTCATTTAACTATATTAAAGTTAAAGAGTTGTTTGTCGAAGAATCTTTACTTGCTTTTGGAAAATAAACAAGGCTTCATACATATGATTAAAACTTTGCACTACATTTATCATTTCCTTCATCTTATTGTTGGCCCTTTTTAGTTGAGAGGTTATGTCGTTATTCCTTTTCACAGTTTGCTTAGCTCTTTAGTGAGGTGTTCTGTGATTGATAAATGATCATTACTTTCTTGTGTAAAACATGAGTCACATAGTAATCTATAATCTCAAAACATATATATATATATATAAAAAGAACACTTATGAGAGTAAAGTTAAAAGAACAAATAAATATGATTTAAATTTTAAAAATATTAATAAATTTAATTTCCTTAATATTTATTCTCATTAATTAAGAATCAATTATTTAGATTGTTATTATTTTTATTATTGAATTATTTGGAATAACACAATAATCAAATTACATTTTGATATTAAATTGAAATCACATTGGCATTTCTCAACAAAAAAAGTTATGAAACCGTATATTATATATGTTCAAATTTAATGTATATTAATATTGTTGATATTAAAAGAAAGTTAATATAGTATTCATATAATATTAGTTGTTTAATTTTTATAATATTTAATTATTTGATTTAAGTTTTACTCTTTTTTAGTAGATTTTCACTATTTGTAATATTTAACATTAAGTTAATAGTTAGTTTCTATTTTTTTAATATTCTAATAAAACTAAGATTTTAATATATATATATGATTTATTTAATTTACTCAATTATTATTTAATATGTATTACAATTTAATTAATTTATATTAAAATATTTTTATATATGTTAAAAATCAGTGCAATACAAATATTTATAATTAAGAAAAATAAAATAAATTAAGAAAATAAATTCTTAAAAAATAAAAAAAAAAGAATAATTCTGAATTTTTAGAAAGGGAAATAAATATTTTCAAAAAAAAATTTCTTTAAAAACTAATATTTATAATTTAAGTTTTTTGTGTGTTATTTTCCTATTTTTGCTTTCTTAAAAAATAATCTCAAATTTATTTTTCAATATTTTTTAAAAATATTCATAATTTAATTTTTTATTTAAATAATATATAAGTAAAAATATACTTTTTAAAAATATGATAAACTCATATATCATTTGAAAATTATACTAGTATTATATAAAATTATATCTAAGATATGTTTAAGACAAAACAAACTACCACATCTATCAAATACATATACTTGATATGTATAATATCAAGCATGTTATATTTAAAAATTGTTATTATTATATTTTAAATAATTATTTTTTTAAAAAAATTACATTTTTTTAATTTAAATTAGACTTTTTAATATTTTTATTAAAATAAAGTTTTCACTAACTATCTAATTTACAGAATGCATTGAACTAAAATTTTCTTCAATCAACCGAGAGTGTGGTTTTAAAACTACAAACTAAAACTTTAATTCATTTAGTAAAAGTGTGGACACCTTCAAATGGAGAGAGGAAATGACAATAAAATTAATTAAGAATAATAAAAAAAAGGAATGATGATTTGAATACATGGAAAAGTCTTGTTCTAAGGCATAAGCAAAATAAAAATGAAATTTCACATAATCAAACACAAAAAAAATAAAAAAAATGAATATTTATGAAGAGAATGTCTCCTTTATTTTTATTGTCAATCTTCCTAATTTGAACAACAACCAAAAAAAAAAGAAAAAATTAAAACAAAGGTAAATTTGAAAAGTAGGCAGTAGGCATATGTTTTGAAGGAAAATTTTAATATATATATATGTTAATTATTAAGTATACTCTAAAACCACTAAACATTTGTTTGATATATTTTAAATTTATTAATTATAAATTATAATATATATATATATATATATTATTTTTATAAATTTTATATTATTTTTAAAATTAAAATTCAATATTTTTAGATTTATAATTATAAAGTGTACCTGAAAAACACCTGAGGCCACTAAACATGAAACTTGCAGTAAACTTGCAATATAGTAGCGGTGCATCACACTTTGGTTTTTTTGGGTGACTTTTGGTGGTGTCGGGTGCAGAGAAGAAAGGAAAAGAAAAACTATCGAATTTGAACTGAAAAACGGCAACTTAAAAAACATGGAAGTCTTAAGCTTGCCAGCGGGAGACGAACAAGCAGGCCGCCAGACCCCGATAATAACGATGATCAAAATTCAAATTTGTTCTGACTGAGCGGGAACATCGACGAAAGAAAGCGATTTCAAAGTCGCACCCATTTCTCGTTTATAAATTGCATTCTCTCGCGCAGAACTATCTGCTTCCTTACATGTTATATTTTTCTGTCTATCAAAAGCAAAAAAAAAATATTGTAAATAACAATAGAGAGAATAGAAAAAGGAAAAAAGTGCAGGATGGGCGATGAGAAGCAAAGCAACCGCCGGAAACCATTAAGCCTGAACGATCGCCACTATCGCTTTCTCCAAGATCTCTCTGCTCCTCCTAAGCCACCACTCCACTCCTCTTCCGGTTTCTTTTTGTTTTCTTTTTCTTTTTCTTTTTCTTTTTTATTTTTAATTTTAAAAATTAAAATCTTCTTTTTTCTTCTTGCTAGCCGTCAACCGTTATTACTTTTCTTAAGTGGTTAGGGTTTTTGATGGTCGATCGATTTTTACATTGACAGAGAATGAGGTTAAGCCTTCGAAGGTGAAGTTGGAAGGACGGCGTCGTCTTTGCAAAGCAATTGCCGGGGACGACGACGATGTCGATGTTGTTGCCGATGGCATCCCTCAGTTCTCTGGAATCACAGATTTCGATTCTTCTCCTGGTACTCCCCCGACCCACTCGCCGCTGTTTACTGTTGGCTTAAATCCTTAAATTTGACACACTATTCTCCTTTGTTGTCTCTGTCTTTGGCGTGGGATCATCTTTGCATGTACCATCCACGAGTTTGAGGCCACATTAAGGGATTATAAACTGCTAATGCTTGTCTTTCTAACTCGGGTGGGTGAAAGGAATTTTGATTTGACCCAATAAGTGCTTTTTTTTCCCTTTTTTTGAACCAAAAAAAAAAAAAGAATCGAATACTAATTTAAGAGAGAAAATGGCCCATTCTATTATTTATTTCCTAATTTTTTATTTTTTATTTTGTTCTGCTCATGTTGCACATTTATTTATGGGAGAAATTTCGGTTTTTCCCTTGGTCTAATGTGAATTGTGTGATGAATGATTTCAGAAGAACAAAGGCCAGCAAAGGAGACAGCAAAGATTAAGATTGAAGGCAGGCGTCGGCTCTGCAAGGTCTCGTCTCGAGACAGTGGAGTTGCTAAGAATGAAGCAGCTGTACCTGATGAGCCTGTGTTTTCTGACATTGCTGATTTTGATTCTCCACTACCTTCTAAAAGTGTTGGTTGTAGTGAAAAAGATCAAGATGCCAATGAAATCAGAGACATTCTTAATGAATTGAGCAGCAGGCTTGGCCTCTTGTCAATTGATAAAAAAAAAGCCCCAAGAAGTGTTGATGACATGACTGATGATTTTTCAGAGTTTAGAGACAAGTATTGTAGGAAAAGAGATGGAAGTAATGGGAAAAGGGTTGATGTACCTGAATATGAGAGTGCCGAATCCTCATTTTCTCAAACATCTGATCCATTCAATTCTCCCCTTGATGCAACTAGGAATGTGGGAAATGGTGTGGACAATGGTGCAGATGAGTTTGAGGATGAGGGGCATGAGAGCTACAGTGGCAGCAGGGAGTTACAAAAGGATCAATGCAGAAGGATGGAGGACAAATTGGTGCCTGTTGGAGAATCTTTTATATCCATTGTTGGGGAAAAAGAAGCAATAGAGCTGGAGAGTGAATCAGAGGGTGAAAACTATGTCAATGGGCTAGAGAAAGCTAAGAACATTCTTCAAAGAATGAAAAATAATGAACCAAAGCAAGTGCATGAGAGATTGAGATCTGTGGGACGATCTTTTAATTCTAAACTATGGGATGAGGAGGAGGAAGAAGAGGATGATATAAAAGAGGACAACTGTGTGGTTTTGAGCAGCAAAAGGACTGTCAGGGAAGCAAGGGGACATAGTGATGTGAACAAGGAATCGTATGATCTTTCTAGTATAAGTGTCGTATCAGATGATGATTATACAGATGAGTGTGTTTTGGAGGATGAGGGTTCCATCATTTTGACTGGACCAAGTTCTACTTACAAACTACCTGGCTCAATTGCAAAGATGTTGTATCCCCATCAGTGTGCAGGGTTAAGTTGGCTCTGGTCTTTGCATTGCCAGGGTAAGGGTGGTATATTAGGTGATGACATGGGTTTGGGGAAAACAATGCAGGTAATAATGTAAGTGTATAGATTATGTAGTTTGTTTTTATTTATTTATTTATTTTAATGTGATTGATTAATTATGGTCTTTCTTTTTTTTTTCCAGGTTTGTGCCTTCCTAGCTGGATTGTTCCATTCAAGATTGATTAGAAGGGTGCTGGTTGTTGCCCCTAAAACATTGCTCTCTCATTGGATTAAAGAACTCTCTGCTGTAGGTCTGTCTGGGAAGACTAGGGAGTAAGTTATTTAACCTGAAAAACATTTCAAATTCAGATATGATATTTCAACTACTGAATAAGCAATATCTTTTAACCAAGGCTCATCATGTCTCATTTCTCCATGGAGGTACTTTGGGACATCCACAAAATCTCGACAATTTGAGCTACAATATGTTCTTCAGGTCTTGTATGCTGTTTCAGTGTTTGTACCTTCAAACTTTAATTAAAGTACATGTTTTAGTGCCATTTACTTTCATAAAATGAAATTGATGAAAGCAAGTATAAATGGTGAAGATTTGTAAATTTTATGCTTCATGATGAATTGGAAAGTGTTACAATTCAATGCATTAAATTATGTATTTATTGTTTGGAAAGCTTCATTGATGTTCTTACTTTCTTGAAAGCTTGAATCCTTACTCTCTTTTCTTCATTGTATTGATTTGCACATTTTAGAATTGTTATAAATATTGGTTTGGCCCCTTAGTTGATGATTTTCATAAATCTGTTAGGCTGTTTTCTGACTTAGTCTCCTTGTAGGATAAAGGCATTCTTCTTACAACTTATGATATTGTGCGGACCAACTCAAAATCATTGCAAGGAGATGCTTATTTTGTTGACGATGAAAATGACGATAGCTGCACTTGGGACTATATGATTCTTGATGAGGTGATAAAAGTTTTCAGTTCCATGATATACTTACCATATTCCAACTATTTGGACTATGCGATGTATTACTGTAGAAAAATCCAAGGATCTTTGCTTTTTATGTTTGGGTTTTTGTTCATAATGCTTGACAGATTTGCACAAGTTTATTTACGTCTTGTTTCTCCAGGGGCATCTCATAAAGAATCCAAGTACACAGAGGGCAAAAAGTTTGCTTGGGATACCTAGTGCACATCGTATTATAATTAGTGGTACACCAATTCAAAACAATCTTAAGGTATCATTGTTAGAATACAGATTCATAGTAGTTCTCCATGTGTATTCCCATTTCTTCCAGATTTTGTCTGTTATACTTGCATTTTCTTGCTTCAAAACAGGAACTATGGGCTTTGTTCAATTTCTGTTGCCCCAATCTACTTGGTGATAACAAATGGTAATTATTGGCTTCATACCTCATTGGGATTTAATGAAACCTTTACTTCCCAAGGAGTAAATCTTGATACTTTATTAGGTTTAAGGAAAGGTATGAGCTTCCCATACTTCGTGGAAATGAAAAAAATGCTACTGATCGGCAAAAGTTTACTGGGTCAAGAGTTGCTAAGGTAACAAATCCATATGTGTTGGATTTTCTAGTCTGCACTGTCTTTGAAGTTCCTATGCCATCCCTTTTCTCTTACAAGATTTGGATGTTACAAGCAAACTTCAATCATTTGTCCAAGCAGGTCTTTTGATGCACTTCTGTCTTCTCATGAAATTCTGTGCATCAGATGCTACCTATATAAATCTGCACATACTTGACCTGTTACAATTCTTGTATTTAATTTAATCAATAGAAACTACTGGAATCAGGCCTCTGTCATGGCTGCAGTTTCTACATGAATGCTTCTTACTCATCTTTTTAATTTGTTTTCTTAGCCAAAAGTGTCAAATATAACTTGATTTGAATGGTTTTGGCCTTTGCTCCCTTTGTCCACAAATTGTATAAACTGTAAATCTGTTGAAGATTTTCTTCTCAAGGGGCTGTGTTTATGTATTTATTATTATTATTATTATTTATAAAGAAGACTATTAACCTTATCTTTGAGTGAAGATCTATCTCCGATTGACAGTTTGGCCATTGAAACAATGTGGGATAAGCTTCATCCTCTAGTGGGTTTCTAATTCTGCTTCAAAGATCAAATTTGGTATTGGATTGGAAATTAGACAAAACAAAGATCAAATTGCTCAAATTTTTTAAAGGCAAAGGGAACTGGACTAGTGAGATAACCTATTAAATTAAGTTTACATATCATTTTAATTAACTGAATAGTGCACATTCTTGTCCAAAGAATTCCAAGCTAGATGGGGAGTAAGCTACATGAATGGTGCCAAGAGTACCTAAAGTGGTAATTTTGTAGTTCCTAGTTTAGAAAATGTGGAAAATGGTAGGACTTTGTTCCTTGTATAATCATGAAACTAAAAAAAATTAGTTTTTGGTTGGACTTTGGATAGTGAAGAGCTGCTGAATTCATATGCTTATATACTGAACCATCATTTACAAATATGTCCATTCAAACATCATATTGCAAGTATTATCTGTTCTTTTAAAATTATATATATATAGATCTCATTGGTAGTTGTTGGAGATCTTAGCCCTTTGTTGTTTACTGAACAGGAGCTTAGAGAACGTATCCAGCCTTACTTCTTGCGTCGCTTGAAAAATGAAGTATTTAAGGAAGAAGATGCAACAACCACCAAACTTTCCAAAAAGAATGAGATCATTGTGTGGCTACGATTGACTCACTGTCAGGTGATTTTTGTTATTAATTAATTACTATTGTGTTTTCACAGACATTTTGGTGGTATGACTTGGATCACTTTTGGTACAGCGACAACTTTATGAAGCCTTTTTGCAGAGTGAGTTGGTTATCTCTGCATTTGATGGCTCACCATTGGCTGCCCTCACGGTACTCTATTCCTTTGCAAATGCTATAAATAGTGAGTTAGGTGAATTAGTCCTTTTGTCCCTTTGGGAAACAGATGAATGGCTAACTTTTTTCTTGAAAATATGAATTAGTTAATAATGGTGCTAGAAGTTATCTGCAATTTTCTGGTATAGTTCAAAACATAAGGGTGTTACATCTGCATTAATATGTTTAGCATCATATGAAGACTTAGATATTAGACTCTCACTAAAATTTGATTTTGGCCTGAGGTATAACAACATAGGTGTAATCAGGTTGTTTATTTGAACATTTGGAAGTTTTTAATAATTATGTTGACATGCAAGATTTTTATACTACAGAATTTTATTTATTTATTTACTATTGTACTGACTTTCCTTTTTCTATAGTTTTTATTTTCTTTTTCATTTATAATGTTCTTTTAGGCATCTATGTGTCATGTGGGATAACTTTTGACTTTCTTTTTTCCTAACAAATGATTCACTTAATTGTTGTTGGGACTAAGAGCTTCCAGCTGATTATTTTTCTGTTTGATGGGATTTGACCACTTTGTTATGTCAGATAATCTCCTATTATCCTTGACAGTTGTGACAAGTAATACATATATTAATGCTACATAATATTGCAGGCCTTTGCTTATTTGAGATTTGGAATAATTTTTTTTTTCTTGGCTTTGTAATAAAATTCTTAACACTAAGTAGCAGAAGAGAATTGCCAACTAATTGTTTGCAACCGAGGAAGAGGTTATGTGTTCATGGCTTGATTAAAGTGCAGATACCGGGAAAGAACATAGAGTTTTGAAATTGCGGCCTATGACAAGGACTGTTTGATTATTGTGTTCAGCTCCAGGGTTGGTAGAGAAGGGGGCTGGGTAGTTTGATGACCAGCATAATTATCCAGTTAATTAAGATTTTGCTCATTTTTTGAGAAGCTGCATTCTTCACTTCCTTTGCTAATAATGGTTCCAATTACTTTGTTTTTTTACTTTGCTTATGATTTTAGTTACTAGCTCAAAGTCTGCCTTGCATGTAATCTGCTTCAAGTTTATGTGATCAATTTTTCAACTGCATTGGAACAGATTTTGAAGAAAATATGTGATCACCCCCTTCTTTTGACAAAAAGAGCTGCTGAGGATGTACTGGAAGGAATGGATACAATACTAAAACCAGAAGAAGCTGGTATAGCAGAAAAATTAGCAATGCATATAGCTGATGTTGCTGAAACAACCAAATTCCATGAGAAGCATGACAATATCTCATGCAAGATATCCTTTATAATGTCGCTATTGGTTAGTTTATGCGGGAGAATCAATTTGATTCCCTGGAATACATTAATTTGCTGAGTCTAATGCATTTGATATTTCCCTACAGGATAACCTAATTCCAGAAGGGCATTATGTTCTCATCTTTTCTCAATCCCGCAAGATGCTTAATCTTATTCAGGTTTGTTTTCATCTGTAGCTCCTCTCTAGCTTGTGTTATTCATCTGACATTCAGTTACTTTTCCAAATTTCCCACAAAATTTGTTCATAGATTTAGAACTAGGCATTTTCACTAGCATCACATTTCATAAAATGTCACTTATGCCATTAATACCCTATCTGTAGCCTTTCTCATTAAAGCTCTTGTGGTAGTCACTCATGTTTTCCTCAAAGTTTAGTTCCAAGTGCATGCTTTTCTTTTGGGGAGTAATTTGACATGCTTTCTTCTGTTAAATCTAACAAGCATTTCGAACTTGTGCAGTACATTTCTCCAATTTTCTTTTGTCTTTTTGACATACTTCCCATTTTAAATCATATTGTCGAAGGACATATACAATTTGAGGAGCCTTTTAAAGATCAAGAAAATCAGGGGGATAACAATCTATAAAACAAACTGATTTAATCTGTGCTCTGTTGACTCTCAGAGACTCTACTTCAGATGCTCTGGTTCCAAGCTGATAACCTTTCTGTAAGGATAATTCCTCCTTGCCTTTTGAAGTAAAAACTTAGTTCTTGGTGAGAATTTGTAATGCTGAGGTCCATTTGGAAAATCAGAACTGTATTAGCATGATAGAGAAAAGGATGTTGTTTCGATGGTTGGATGAATGTGGCTTTTCATCCATTTTCACAAAAAATCTGAATGAGGGAACGATGATCATTTTGTGCTTGTTGATCACAATACCATGGCAACCATCTTACGTACAGTTGTCCTCAGCTGACCTGTTGGCCACTCTGCCGCCACCTAGATCCTTGAGTTATAAGTAGAGTTTTTTGGTTTCACAGTTCAACCATCCTTGTTGATACAGTAGCTTCAACATAGGAGCCACCTGCCTTGAAGGTCTGATGACACAACATCCTGACAAATGATATAAAAGTAGTAGAAGCCACATTTACTTTGGTGTGCTAGATTGGTTTATGCAATTCATTTAGATCTATAAGATTATAACCCCAATTGTTGCACCATTGCAATATCAGGGCTTTGGGTGCATTTGGTGACTTAGGCTATGGGTCCTATGGACATGGTAGAAAGTGCTTTTGAGTGGTAATGGGTGCTGGCCGCTAATCAGCCATCCGCTATAATTGTCAGTTACCAAAAATTCTCTTTTTCTACTTCAGCGTAAATTCCTCTTTTGCGAGGCATTGACTTGAAGTGAAAAAATTGGGACTCCTATCATCATGTGTTTTGAAGATATTCTCTTCTGACATGACATGGGGTTTGGCTACAATATGGATCTGGAACTGATAGAACTAAAGCTATGGAGTGAAGTGCAACCACAGTACCTCTATTATTAGTCTATTTCTAAATTAGCTATCTGTAGTTGGACTTTTTGTTTCAAAAATTTTGCATATTTGACAAATCACCATATACAATGCTTGGCTATATTATGATTTGAAGATTCTTTAGTTGTCAATTTTGCTATATGGATGCTGAGGGTGGACAAAGTTATAGAGTTAGTTTGTATATTCTGACTTATGTTTGAGGATATTTGATTGCTAATTTGAGAGATTTATGATTAAATGAAAAATAGAATTACTTTGTACATTAAGCTTTTCTGATTAGCTTGCATTTGGCAATATATTAAGCTTTTGAGCAAAAGTGCAAAACTGATTGCTAACTTGCATTGGTTGTAGGAATCATTAATATCCAATGGCTATGAGTTCTTGCGCATTGATGGTACCACAAAAGCCAGTGACAGAGTGAAGATTGTTAATGTAAGTAAATTAATAGTCAATATGGTTGGATTAACTTCTTATGTTTGCAATTCATAAATTACATTCTAATTTGTAGGATTTCCAAGAAGGGATGAGGGCTCAGATATTTCTTCTGACATCTCAAGTTGGTGGGCTAGGCCTTACACTTACAAAAGCCGACCGAGTCATTGTGGTTGATCCTGCATGGAATCCAAGGTGCTCATTTAAGCTTTCCCCATGATTAGGATTTACAAACCTAAATGAACATAACAATTTAAGTATTGTAATATGTTTGAGAAACTAAGAAAGAAGCCAAAAAAAAAAAAAAAAAAAGCAAGAAACAAAGAAGCAAGCAAGGATTAGAATATGGTGCAGGATTTCTCCGCCTTTGAAAGATCACCATGGATATTCAGTGCTGTTGGTACTTTTCCTTTCCAACCTGGGAAAGTCTTCCATTTTTGTTGCTTATACATTCCTTCAAAATGAGTAATGTTTGTTTTGGAGTCATGTACAAAGAATGCTGCCTAAGCCTATGATAGATTTATGCTATAACTGCTTCAGATTTTTGTCAACGGTGTTGAAAGGAACATTTTCAGTGTGGCATGTGGATCAATTGATCATGTTTCCCTTTGTAGCACGGATAACCAAAGTGTTGATCGTGCATACCGAATTGGGCAAACAAAGGATGTTCTTGTTTACAGATTGATGACATGTGGAACTGTTGAAGAAAAAATATATCAAAAGCAGGTGAATGAATGTTTTGCTTTATTTGTTGTTTTGATGTGAGACTTACATGGTATATACCAATGTCTATTTTGAATTGCAAAGCTGCAATGGAAAAACAGCATTTGCTTGAAATTTGTTTTCTTATGGAATTTGTCTGAAAATATTTCATAGAGCTTAGAGTCATTCTGGATCTGAACTATGCTTTTCCCAAAATGGAAATTAAGCTCTGATTGTGATTTCTTTATGCGGAATTTCATGGTTTCTTCTTATGTTACTTTGGCCTTTCAAGAGTGAATGATTGAAATCCTTTCGAATTGAGACATTTGGACATGACACCTTTCTTAAAATTTGTGGTGTAGATATTCAAAGGTGGTTTGTTTAAATCTGCAACTGAGCACAAGGAACAGATTCGATACTTCAGCCAGCAGGTATGTTTGAAAGATTTTTATTTGTAGTTTAGCAAAATGATTTGAAAGAACCATTTTTATGGGTCTGTTGCTCTTCTAAGATTGAGTTGGATAGTTCAGTTATTCCTTCTTAAGCTTTATTTTGGATTCTGTTCAGGATCTTTGTGAGTTGTTCAGTATCCCAAAGCAGGGGTTTGATACTTCCCTCACACAGCAGCAGCTACTTGCAGAGCATGACTGTGAGCACAAATTGTATAATCCTAATCTGTCTTCACTTTTGTTGCCAATTCTAGATGTAATAAAGGATGTTTTCAGGCAAATTTCTTAACTTTTTGTTCAGATATGATTACTGTCACAAAACCTCATATCCACTTAAAAGGTTAAATTAGTAGTTGAAGGCCATAATATTATGAATCAGGCAACGTCGTTATAGTTTTTTAATATGGGACTTTAGTTTAACAATATGTTTAAATCCATGGAATGTTTAAATTCACTGTTCTTTGCTTCTAGCTACAAAGACAAGGAGTTAGGCAATTATAGGCCTCAAAGCTGAGACCTTCACCTATTGTGATTGAGAGGACACATTGAAAATATCATGTTGTTTGGTTTATACATATATGGCTTCCGACAAGTGTTCATAAGACAAACACAAACTCAATCTTCTATTCACTAATAATTGTCAACATTGTTTCTCTAGGAATGATTCTTTGGAGGCCCACATAAGGTTCCTGGAGACTAAAGGAATAGCTGGAGTTAGTCATCACAGTTTACTCTTTTCCAAGGAAGCACCTGTCCAAGTTGAGCAGGAAGAAGGGGAAGATATAAGGTCAAACTTTTATACGTATTTGTTCCTGCTATTTATTGTTGTTGAATAAATATGTATCTGCATAATTATGCTTGGTTGTTAAGATCTATATCATAGCTCAAATGACTTGGAACTATGAATGTTTAGTTAACTTGTAAGTTTTACAAGCTGTGATGAAAGAAGCAATCTCAGATTTTCTTTTTTTCTTTATTTTTATTGTTTGTATTTCCTAGCAAGAAGTTGATTGGAACTATTTAATCTTTGTTCAACTAAGTACTTCTCTTTTTGTTTTTTACGCCTTTTTTTTTTGGAGCAGTTTAATTGCACATAGCACACCTAAATCTAAGATGAATGTAGTTTGAAGCTGGTGATCAGAAATTAAAGAAAAGTAGAATTCAAATAAGATTCCATGTAAGGTTTGCTTTGTCGATAAAAACAGAAGGGTCTGAATTAGCTGGGTAAGGGATTGGTCAACACACAAGATGAGACTTTACTTCTATGGAGTGGTTTTTGCCAAAGGATGAGGGGCAAACTTAGTAAGATATTAGAGAAGAAATTATACGAGGTCACAAATGTAGATTGCTTGCAGCAAAATGTAAATTGAGACAAAAGCTTTCTAATTTTGTTAAGATCATAGTGATATGCAAGACACCTTCTATTCCTTAAGGAAAGACTCTTCCTTAGAGTGAGTTGCTTCTTTGCTTATTTTCTTGTTGGGGTGCACAGAGGTTTGTCTTTTTCTTAATAGAGAGTCCTGTGGACAAGTAATTTATGGCAGTTGCTAGAATGGTAAAGACAAGGACTGAGAGAATGGTAGGAATCACTCCTAGGTAAGCAGGCTTTTGTCCTGCAGCATGATGGCAGGACCAATAGGAGATTGGCTCCAGGTGTAGGTAGGGTAAAATCAGCACAGGTAATGAAAATGCAGAGGCTCCTTCCCTTCTCTTTTGGATGAATGGAGTGGTTTCAAAGGTGCTTTCCATTTATGTTTGAAAATTATAAACTTGGTAAAAGCATTGATGATCTGTCCCTACCTTCTAAATTTGGTCTAAATTGGCCTTTTTTTCTTTTTGGTAAATTCAGGAGAAAAGGAACTACATTTGTTGGAAATTCATCAAGTCATTCACTTCAGGATAATGTTCAAGGGTATGACTTTATTTTATTTTATTTTTTATGGTGATGCGTTTTTGACATTAAACACCTTTAAAGAGAAATCTATGTACGATTTGAAATGTTTACAAGTTGATATTTGTTTACAGGGCCATGAATGCTTTTAGACCAAAGGATGTTAACCTGAACAAGAAAATTTCTTCACCCGAGAGTGTAGGCAAGCTGACAGAATCAGAAATTAAGGAGAGGATCAACCGGCTGTCACATATTCTTGCAAATAAGGTATGGTTTTCAAATATTTTCTGGAAAGTAGATCCAAATATTGCTCCAAAGAAACCATCCACTCACATCGGTAAGTATCCAAGGCAAAACTACTGATGTTTTAAAGACTGCTGCTCATATTCATGTTACAAAACTGCATGATCTGGTTTGCTTTTCTTAGGGAGCTACAATTTTGCTCATTTCTTGTGACAAATCTACGGTCTGAGGTCTGTGAATCTGGGTAGCTGTTTTGCTGTTAAGTGGACTTGATCTTTTAACTTGGCAATTTATGGATTTGAACTGTAAGATCCCAATTAAAGCCTAATGCTTAAGGTTGAGGTCTGGGATTGAAAGGTCTTTAAGTTCAGGTCACCCTTTTTACCGTTCAAAAAAGAAAAGAGCTACAGTGTTATTTTAGTTTTCAGGGAAAATTATAAGATTACTGCACCATAATACTGGAATTTTTTTCTTTTCTTGGATGGCTGAAGTTCTGGGCTCGGGGATGGTTAGGGGGCATTCTAATTGTCAACCGCTCTTTTTAATTCATTTTCTTATTTTTTGCTCTCAAAAAACTGCTTCCAGGTTACAGTTTCAAGATTACCGGACAAAGGAGAGAAGCTGCAAAAGCAGATTTCTGAGTTGAATTCCGAGCTCCATAAGATGAGAATGGAAAAGATATCTGAGAAAGAGGTCATTGATCTGGATGATATAAACTTGGAGTTCCAAAGATCTTTGAAATTAAACGTATGAACGTTTTGTAATGGGAAGCAAATGGAAGCTGTCAACATGTCTCTCCTTCAATTGGTAAGTCAATTCGTCCCTTATTTTAACGAGTAACAGTTGGAAAAACAGGTTCGTATGTAAATTATGGGCGAAGTGTAAAAATTCTTCTACGCTTTTTTCACTTAATCATATTGCTTTATTGTCGAAATAAAATCTAAAATTGTTGTTGAAAAAATTTCTGATCCCTTAAGTTTATATTGTTGAACAATTATCTGTTTGCTTTTCGTGCCACGAGAAATCGTCGTCCCAGTGAAAAAAGGAAAAATATAATGTACGCTGAGAAAGGAAAAAAAAATGATCAATTAAATAAAATAAGAAAACAATTAACAAACCAAAATTTCCTGAACTCCAGAAATTCGTTGCCAGAATAAATTAACAATATTTTTGATAATTTTTTAATTGAATTTTTGAGTACTTTTAGGAACTATATCGCAATTAGCAGAAACACTAAAGCTTAAGCAGTAAGAGATTCGAAGTTGTAGTCAATGATACAATGTTCAATTCTCAGAATGTTGACTATGTACACAACGTCCCAGAAATAGTCTCTCAATAACCTTCGTGAGAAAAGACTTCCCTGTTAACCTCCAAATCCAATTCTTTCAGTCAAAAAAACAAAGGCAAGGACCAATCAAGTTCAACAAAGTAGATGGCAGCTGCCAGCAGAAACAAAGAGTTACCAGAAGCTGCTATTGAATACCTTTTTTCTCTTCAGAAATTTGCCATTCCAAGTTTTCACCTGCCTAGAGATAATTTAAAGGAAGACCTCACTTTTTTCTCCACTGTTCCTGAACTTCCCTAAGACACCAATTATATAATGCATGCACAATGACATTAGGAAGCTGCCAAAAGAAAATGGAACTAGTGGTCCTGCAACATATCAAGATGTCAACGCAACATTGGGAACATGATCACTTTTTTTCATAGCAGAAGTCAGCATCTTGTTGCTCTTCTGTCCCTGGGCTTTCCTTCGGTTGGCCTCAAGGATGATGAGGAGAGCAGTAATGTCAGCAGGGCTTACACCACCAACTCTGCTTGCTTGACCAATGGTTTGTGGTCTGACCTGAAAGAAAAAGTTAACAGGATGATATTGGAAAAAAGTTCACTCAGAATTTTTAAACATGCATGTTCTTGGAAAATAAGTCTAAAATGAAACAAATGCATATCGTTGGAATTAATATATAATTCATATCTTGAGTCTTAACTAAAAATTTAAACTTTTAGATTGATTGTTTATTGATACAGTATTAGAGCTTTTATAACCAAGAGGTCATGAGTTCAAACTTCTCTGTCCTCGTTCTTCTATCAATTGTGAATTTCTGCAAGTAGAGTATATGTTTTATTCATGCTTTCAGTGTAATGGGCTTGCACAGTGGGCATGTTGAGCCAATATAAAATCCATATTATATGTTTCACCCAACAGCTTAAATGTTTGGGTTGACTAGTTTCTTAACTTATCTCTTCAATTTTGATTCCCCACAGAGACAATCAAAGCACATTAATAGAACTTCTTGTTCTCGAAAATAATTTTGAAATTTCCAGACATTCTAAAAGCTTGCATGCAAGACACAATATGTGCATGTGTTTGCATAGGGGTGTTGGTTACACCACAGGAAAGATAAATTATAGCCAAAGCATAATAATGAAAGCCTGATCTTGCAAGTAAGATTCCATATAACATGCTTCTATCATTAAATTGATGCCCTCCTCTCAAACCAAGGGTTTTTTTTTATCCCCTTTTTGGGTGTGGGTGGTTGGGACTTAGGGGGCATGGGGAGGGGAGAATGATGCTGGGGCTTCAAATCCCTACCTTGCACTTATCAAAAGAAACCAAAAAAGGTCTCCATAATGCAGTCAAGTAGCATATGGATATGACCTTAATTGTAGAGGTTTTGACATACAGATGCACCAAGATTACCATGCACAAAATCAAATGCATGCAAAAAAATGGATAGACACATGCATCTGAAAGAGAGCTACTATCTTTTGACCAGATTAATAGGTCCTGAAATACATAAACCTCTCCTAAATTTGGTCGTGTGAATTAGTGACCAAAATGGCAATCCATGGAACAATTCATTTAGTAGTGCTTCAAAGATGTTATAATGCTACAAACCTTGGAGAGTTTTTCACGTGCTTCAAGAGACAAAGTTGTCATAGCATAGTAATCTAGGTTGTCTGGAAGTGGTCTATTTTGTTGATGGGCCATCTGCACATAGTAAAGGGATTTGTCACAAAGCCCATGATCAGATCAACTGACCCAAATCCACAAGTAACAGCAGCTGGATATTCTCCAAGTGACTAAACATAACGTTAGACTACCTGTTCAAGTTGTAGTTGTTGGCGTACAATGAAGCCTTCATACTTGACATCAATCTCTACACACTCTTTCTCCACTCTAGATAGGTGTTCATTTCCAAAACCATGCTTATCAAGAACATCATATTGCACATGCGGTTTCTTTAAAAGATTCTCAAGTGTTGAATAATCCCTTACAGGCTGTCCAGACAGATGGGTAACATCTTCAGCCAATCCTCCTCCTGACACTAAAGATAATAAGCAAACAACACAGAAAACTTCCCATACTTTTCCCTATCTTGTGCAGCTTGGCTTTTGGTTTCAAAAATTTGAGAAAACAATTGTATTATAAAAATTCTCCTATGACCTCGATAAGAGAAAATGAATTAGTCGCCATCAATACAGACACGCTGGAAGCAGATCTTAGAGTTGAAGCATAAGTAAGCATATTTATGGATAATTATATCCAAAATTAGTCTTACTTTATTTAATTGATAGATCTAATGGTACATTCTACCAAAAAAGAAAAAGAAAAAGAAGAGAGATAGAGAGAGCTGAATAGACTATTTTCAAACAGTTTGGGTATATTCAGTAGTTCAACCCTTTATTTATGAATATATTGCTTTAAAAATATTTATGGGTTATCTAACTTTCTAGCTTGGCTACAATGAAATGAAATAATACAAACCTGAAATCCTGACAGCTCTCAAACGGCTTTTTTCCTCAGAAATTCGAGCCTGCTTATCCTGGTATAGAATCCACCGTCTATCATCTATCAACCCAATTTCACGCCCAAAAGGTGTGAGACGTCTGTCAGCATTATCAGATCGAAGAAGTAATCTGTGTTCTGAGCGGCTAAGAAGACGAGAAAAATCAATATAGCCAAATTTGAGCTTATGACCTAACAATTTGCATATAGTCTGTGAACTTATATTACTGTTTCAGAATGAAAGACCAGATTAAGAATATCATTAAGCTACCCCTTCGATGCAAAAGTTTCAAGAGATGACTTGGGTTGGAAATGAAGATGGCATAGTGTGGTTGGTTTTCGACAAATGCAACCTGTTGTCAAGCAGTAACAAAAAATTGCTTTGTGTGTTTTAAAAGAGTTCTGCAGTACTATGGATGGTAACAATCATTACAATCAGTCACTTAATATAATTTATAAATAGGTTGCTTTTCTCTTGACAATGTCACAACAGAATTTGGAACTGAATATCTACATATACACATGTACATTAATAAAAAATAAGTGAGCAAGTGTTAGTATGTTACCAGTCCCCAGTGACTCCATTTTGGACACCCAGTATCTTGAGATGCCATAACAATAAAGAACATATTGTTCAAATTCTCGTGAAAATATAAAATTATTATATACATCAAAGGGTGAATTAAAAAGAAGTCCTTGAAGATTTTTGAGACAAGCCTTGTGTACCAGCACTTAATTGTTGTAAGTTTGGGCATCACAATCTAGTTCCTAAATGCTGATTTGATTACCTCATCGCTTTTCCTTCCTTTCACTGTCAAATATATCAGCCTCTAGCCTTTGAATCCAATTCTTAATGTTAACTGCGGTCACATAGACTCCATATCCATCAGACCTCATAATAGGCACCTCTTAAATGCTAAACTCCATATCCCATCAACTAAATGGGATGCATGGCTAAATTATGTTCTATTTTCCAATGTATAAAGGAAGAATCAAGAACCTAAAATATTGTGATGGTTGAACTCTGACTCCACCCCCCCAGGGAACATATCTCCTGATTTTAAATTCCCCAAACCATTCATTGAAGGAAAAGTATAAAGAATAGACAAGCTATGGTAGACAAAACCCACTTTCATACAATTTGCTGATCTCTAAGTGCATACCAAATGCAGAGCTGGTGGATTGGAGCTGGGATTTCTCATGGAAGCTGAATTTTTTCAGCTTCCAATTTTTAGAACCCAGAATTAAATCAGGTTGATTGCCAAGGAAATTAGTCCTTGAGAACAAAAAATGTTAAATGCAGAGTGTTAGAGTTTGATATGTGATCTATTCTTTATAGGGAACCCAACAGCTTGTGCTTTTGGGTTGAATAATTTTTTAGTATGGCATCAGGACTTTTATGACAAGAGGTCGTGAGTTGCAACCATGCTGCCGTAATTCCTCACATTTAATTGTGAATTTGTACAAGTAATGAGGGTCTGTGCTTTGTTTATACTTTCAGCCCAATGAGTTTATGCGTAAAAGGGTGTGTTAGACATTAATGTGTGATCCATTCTTAGGACTCACCTAACAGTTTAAACTTTTGGGTTGAATGGTTTCTTGATATAAAGTAAGGCCACCATACCAGAGTACATGAGTGTGGAAACAAAGATGCATAATCTATTGTGGCAACTTATTAAGCTAAAAGATAACAGTAAAATGACGTATGCTCCAGTATCACGCTCCATACCTCTTCACTCTCATTGCTCAACCAAATTTGCTTCTTGAACATAAGCACTTGCATCCCAACCATTCATAAAAAAACTTAAAACAATAACCACTTTAACAGTAAGGCATGGATGTTATAAGCGATTACCTTGTTAACACACGGTAAGGCTCTCGAAGATCCTTAGTGATAAGATCATCAATCAATGTCCCTATGTAACTGCTTTCTCTCTCCAGAATGAACAGGGGCTTACCATCTGAATGTCTTGCAGCATTAATACCAGAAATAATTCCCTGTGCAAAGTAAAATTGTAATGAGGAAAAAAACCTAATAGGCAATAGAAAATTTCCAAATGACCTCAAAGTAAAAGATGCCCTCTCTAACATGGGAAAGAGTACCATTTCTTTTCCTAAAGTGAAGAGTAGCAAAAAGATTACTGACAATTCACAGCAGATAAATAAAATAAGGAATGATAACCTGTGCTGCTGCCTCTTCGTAGCCAGTTGTCCCATTTATCTGACCAGAAAAAAAAAGTCCCTCAACTTTTTTTGTCATCAGAGATCTAGAGCATTGATGTGCAGGCAGGAAATCATACTCCACTGCATATGCAGGCCTCAGCATTGAGCAGTTCTCAAGTCCAGGCAAAGTTCTCAATAACGGTAACTGTAATTTTTCTGGTAAGCCAGTTGAGAAACCCTGTGTGGGAAGTGAAAAACAGAAGAAACAAATGCTTTCGAATGATAGAAGGAGAAGGAAGCTATTTAAAACACAAACAAGTGAAAGCCCCACCAGCCAAAGAAGATCCAAAACAGCATGCTGAGGAAATCATATAGATATATATAAGATGCAAAAAAAACAATTTATTATTAAGATATGAAAAGCTTTAGACAAACAAAGACCATTCAAACTCAGCATGTGGATGGAATGTCATAGAGCAAACCATTGCCTGTCCAACTGAAGATCCAGATGATATTTATATTGGAGTCTTTAGGCGTCAAGTACACTTGAGACTTCAGGCACCCAAGTGCTTCTAGCCAATTAAACCTGGCATAATCTAAAGCACTTGAAATAGAGCATGTCAGACAACACTTACTGCTTGCTAAAAAATCATTTACTTTTTCTTTATACAATCAGGTGAGGCCTTGGATTGTCACCTAATCTATTTTGAGCATTTCAGATACTTATTGACTTGGCTTCAGGGTATGTCATCATTGCTTCAATACTTCATCTTATTGTTGTTGGTCATCTTATCACTGTTGGTTCCATGTGCTAGACCTGTTAATATTTCTTTTAATTTGATGTACTGAGTGTTCATACATTGGGTTGAAGCCACACCTGAGATGGGATGTTCATGATTTCATAATGAGTGCATATGATATCAATTGTGAACTTATATTATGTATGGTCTTGTCCTTTAAGCTAGTTGGATGCAGAACCAGTATTGTGGGACCCACTCTTTCCTGGAGTGAGGTCCCACACAATGACAAAACCATCCAAGGGATGTAGAAGTTATCTTCACAAGGAAGCTGTTATGGCTCAAGAAATACTACAGCAGATTGGTGTGAGAAGAAAGTTTCTGAATAGTATCCTCCTGCCAAACCAGGCAAGCAATAGACAAGAAAATTGCAGGTTGCAAGCAAATAATTCTTATTTGTGCACTGATACTGATCTTGCATTTCTTACAGGTAGTCTTTTTATTTTTACCTTCTTCATTAGTATTCTTTGCAGTTTTTATCAAATGCACACTCTTGTTTATGAATGCCGAACACATGGAATAAAAATTGGGAAAACATTCACAACCCAAATTAACAAAAAACAACACCCTACTTGGAGAATGAATAAATGCTGGATAACTGAAGACAAGGAAGAAAATGAAACCCCATATCTGGGTGACAAACAGTTACTTGTGCAACTGATTAAGCAATCCAAAAAATTTCAGAATGTTGGGAATCTTATAATGTGAGCAATTTCAAAAACCAATTCAGCAATCAAGCAACTTTCAGAACTGTGGGAATCTTATAACTGGAGCAATTTGCAAATGTATAGACACAACACATTTATGCTTGATATATTTTTCCTTAAATCAACTATGAAGTCAGTCAATTTTCTTTTAAGAAAATGCATTCATGTTCCTCAGCCTAAAATAACCCTTATTTCTCAGTACTTTGTCCTTTCACCAAAAGAACCATAGAAAAACTGTTAAAAGATAATAGACCTGCACATACAGCTCAGGCACATTTCGACCCTCTGGTTCAAGGAAAATCTGATGGGATTCTTTATCTTGAAATCTCACAATCTGGAAAAAAAAAAAAAAAACAAAGAAAAACTGGGTAGAGAACTGAAGTACTAATCTGGTATCTGATGTTTAATGTATAAAACCAAATTCAATAAGCAAGTTTCATGAAACTAAAGGGCATATATGTTAAGGGAAAGAGTATAAAGTGAAAAGACAATGGAAGCACTAGCGCTCATTTCCTACGGCATCCATGTTTTCTATAAACCTTATGGAGATGAGAATATTTTACCTATTCTTTTGAGGAATGAATCCACATTAATTTAAACTTCAAGAAGAGGAAAACATCCAGTATTTTGTTTGTAATGAAGCCAAATTTAAAAGGTAATCAATAATGACTCAAATAGTGAAATTACACAACTTTAGACAACAGATCAGGAATAGTATTGGGGGCCTCTTATCTGGCACTACTCATAGCAAGTGTGCATCCATACTGGCACTCCCATTCTCAATACAGTCTTATCTGCTCTCTTTGTCGGAGCCTTTTAGTGTGCATGCACAAGTGTGTGCGTGTGTGTGTGTGTGTGAGAGAGAGAGAGAGAGAGTGACAATAGTTATACCTACCTCATTGGGACTAAGAACTACAGAGTAAAATTTTGCATCTTATTTAAGAAAATAATGGACCACAGAATACCAAGCCATAACTCAAAACCAAAGCAAGCCATCAACAACAAGATGAACTGTTTCCTTCCATTGATAATATACTATACCTTATCTTCAATTGAAGGACAGTATCTTGGCCCTTTTGCTTCTACCCACCCTCCATAAGTGGGAGTTTCATGCAAGTTATCCCTAATAAGCTGATGAGTGTTTTTCGTCGTACGTGTTAGATAGCAACACATCTGTTCCCTTTCAACATGCACATCAGGATCACAACTGAACCAGCTAACCTGTCAATCATAGATCACGGTCAGAACACAACCAAAAACCCTAGGTAACAAAAACAAAGGTATCGTAGTATCATGATGTGATCAGTTCTATTTCAGCAAGAGGATTTGTATGTAATGAAGCAGATATTTACACCAAGGTAACATTGAGGAAACTATGCATCAGCTCGCTGCCTGAAGGGGCCCAACTTTTGTAATTTAGCAAATTGACCACATATTTCTATACACTACATCATGAATGTTACTATGGAACATGTTAATATCCAACCAGCCTTGGGCCCGTGATAAAGTAGTCAAGATGGAGCTAAATCCTACCAATAGAGAATAATGGATGTTGAGGTCAACAGCTACTATTAGCTGCAGTTACCACATAGAGAAATAACATATTATCTATGAATTTGCAATGCATTTGCGTGAAACAAAGTCTGAAGCATAATTGGCCTTCTTGAATTATGCATAAACTAATCTACTGAACCTAAATAAGAGATATAAGAGATTAGTTGAAAGGACCTCTTCATCACCAGGCTGGGGTTCCAATCCAGAAAAGTTGACAGTCCGAATATCCACGCGAGCTGGGGTTCCAGTTTTTAACCGATCTGTTTCAAATCCAAGGAGACGTAGATTCTCAGTGAGTCCTTCTGAAGCTGACTCACCAGCTCTTCCTGCAGGCATGGATGTTCTACCAACCCAAATTTTACCACTCATAAAAGTTCCAGTTGTAAGAATAACTGAAGGAGCATAGAAGTTCATCCCAAAGAAGGTACAAACACCTTCCACATTATCATTCTTTCCTACTAAGATGTCTGTCACCATTGCCTCTCTTATAGAAAGATTTGGAGTACTAAAATGAAAGCAAACAAGATAAATTAGAATAGAAACATTAATAAATGCAGTCATGCAGGAATTTTGAAAATGAAATGAGAAAATTGCAAAAGCAAAGTCTGCTCAGAATTTTGATTTCAATTGGAACCAACAAAATAACAGAGGCTTTCTTTCAAACAAAGAAAATAAATGCTTTAGGTAATGTTATTGACATACACATAACTATAATGCCAATTAAAGTTATTACAAATATATAATAAATTAAGAAATAACACTTACGCAAGAGTTAGGGTACAGCAGTAACAAAATTAAAAGTAGATCAGCTAATATGCTAAAATTCATTTTTAAACATACTTGCTATTTTCATTCCTTCGCAGAACAAAGTTGAAAAAAATAAGGCTCTTAGGAAAAGAAGTTGAACCTAACACACAATAAGTTTCCTAAAAGAAAATTGAAAGTCATTCCAAATTCAAACTTGGGAATAAAGCTGCAGAGAGGTGCCACAAAAGCAAAAATTCTGGGCTACTTTAGTTAAAAGCACAAATGGGGTTCAAATGATCAGCAATACCAAACAAATAATAAGAAAAGCATCAAATACAGTGAATCAATCTGATAATAGTTGGTTGGCCCAATTATTTCTTACTAGAAAATTTTATTTGCTCAAAAAGGTGTCAGCTACCAAGCTCAGATATCTTAAGCAACTAAATGGATATACAAACAGGCAACTGCATCTATTAACTTGCCTTTCTATTACTTTTTTCATTTCCATAGCATATTCCCTTTTATCTGTTTGTGCACGCAGTGCTCGAACAGCAGGACCCCTTGAGCTGTTGAGTACACGCTTCTGTAAATAGCACCTATAGCATTAAATGAACAAGAACATGTCACATTTGAAATAAGTTATCTAGCAGAAATGATAGTAAGAATTGACCAAGGAATAGCAGATAGTACCACAATATGGAAAAAGAAATTAGCTTGCACCATTATGCAGGCACAACTCTAGAGTTGACATTTACAGGCTCAAGAGGTAGCTCCCACTAGGTAGAACTTTGCCCCAAAAGGGTTGAAGAGGTGGCTTCCATATTTTAGCACTTGGCCCTATGCAGCACCCAGTTACTGCATTTTTGGTTGGTGCAAAGCTCTAGGACAGACCAATACTTTGGCACGTGGCCAGACACATAAGAGTCCTCCACTCTAACTTGGGCACCACAATGTTGTCCAATTGAACAAGAAACAAGTATGCAAGTCCCTAGAAGGAGACCCTAGTGGTTAAAAGCCTAGACATCCAACTTGGATGCCTAAACTTCAAATCCCTAGGAGGGGTTGTGGGATTCATGAGAAAGTAGAGAGCTACTCTCTTGTGGAGCTCATGACCCAATAGGTCAACTGATGGACCACAAAAGAAAACAGGTATGGAACTTGAGAATCTCGTCTGATGTGCCATATAGAAAAGGAAAAACTGAATTCTCAACCAAAGGGCCATCAAAACAGTAGCTCCTTCTTGCCTTTTCTCTCCCTCCCCTTCTTTTTCCTTTTATACCTGAGTTTTCTGTAGTTTACAATGTACATTTTCCTCAACAAACTTTCTATCCTATGCCTAAATATCACGAACCCTTTATATTATGTATCAAGATATGTGGATGCATTTAACACATTTGCGCTTCACTGCAAAATGTCTGAGTGGGATGTGTTTGATACATCACACAAATAATTTGCAAGCACATTTTAGAGTGAATGACAATAAAACCAAATTGACCAAGTGGAAAGCATTGCAGAAGCTATATAGTATGACACTTTTAGTCATACTGATCGAGATTTATAATTAACTATGGTTATGTCACCTATTCATTTTATTCCATAATACTTGTGTCTAATAGAAGATAATCAGATGAGAGCATGAAACTTGGACGTAGGCTACTGTGCCACAAATATCTAATGACCTTAAACATGTTTTCCTCCAATCTGGAAAATGGCAAAGCACAAAAGTACTTTTTTTTATGCCTTAATTCCTTAGACCTCATATCACAACAAAAACTAGTAAGAACAACCAACATTTACTATCAACTGACTAGGTAAGTAACATGGGAAAGGTATACTATTTTTGAAGAGATTACCTATCAGCAATCTTTCCAATTTCACCACCCAATGCATCCACTTCATGAACTAATTGTGATTTTGCAGGCCCGCCCACTGCTGGATTGCAAGGCTGTATAGAACAGTTGGTGAGAATATTGTTTGAATAATTTTGACATAATACTATTGACTGAACAGTGTCCCTATTTAATATGTGTTTGCTAGCAAAGGAAAAATTTTCTGACCTTATTCTATAAGAGGATTAACTGTTTCTGAAGTTTCAAGGGACCAAATGTTAAAATATACATGATGTGAATTTCATTCAAAAAACACTGAAATTCATGCAACATTTTCCTTCCTATGAAGACTACATCGAACAATATGACTTATGTGGGTGATCCCACAGTTTTCAAGATAATAACCTGCCATGCTATTCTATCTATATTTAGGGTGAGGAGAAGAGTTTTTGAACCCAAACGGGCTGATGCAAGGGCAGCTTCACAACCTGCATGTCCTCCTCCAACTACAATAACGTTGTATCTTTCATCAATTGCTCCAGCATGACTACTCCAGTCTGCAAATGATTCAAATTGTGAAATGATGTTACTTTTATATCAATTTACCAATTTCAAAAATTTTTTCATCTGACGGTTGACGAATTCTAATTCCAAAACTAAGGACTGTGCGTGAAACTACAAGAATCAAACCTAATTGGCCCAATTGAGCTAAATTTGGAACGATTCAATTGGAGTAGAAATAAAAGAAAAAGTAGCCCCCCACATCCTTCAACTCTTTTCCTGCATTATTTATTCCTCCTTTTGTTTTTTTAATTTTTTTTTTTCACTTACTCGGATATCAAGCAAGCTCAAAGCAGCCCAGCAATAGTGCTCTCATATCACATGAAAAAGAATGTAAGGGGAAATCATACCCGGAGAGAGAGTTCAGAAAATAAACATTGCTAAGTCTAAACTTTAGTGCTTCGTGTAGAATGAATAGAGAAGGTAGAAGAGAATAATATAATAGTCTCTGAGTTAGACCTGGAGAGCTGGAAGCAGCAGAAACGGTGAACCGGCGGGGGAAACCAAGGAAAGCGGGTGTCCGGCGGTGGAAGAAGAGAGCGCGCGGCGGCTTGAGGAGAGACGGAGAGGAGCGAGAGAGGAAAGGGGAAGAGAATGACAGGTGGCAACGGCCAAGAATATAGGAGAGGTGGAAAGAGAGCGCTGCTGCCATATTTTTTGGTTGTTATCGTAGTTGCGGCAGCAGACGAATTGAGGCTGTAGGATAGGATTGGCCGATGAATGCGACCGCCGAGAAGGCAGCGAAGAAGCGGAGGAACGTTAGCGATCTTCCTATTGCCCCACTCCTAAAAGGTCTCACTTAGATTTTTATTTTTATTTTTATTTTATTTTTTTTTCGGGTGGACGTGGGGGGGGGGTTAAAGTGAAAGGCTAACGCCTAAAAATAGAACTTGTAAATAGTGGCAGTATTACCAGGCAGGAATAATTTCTGCAATTTCTTGTTACATTGATAATGGCTCACGAGTTACAGTTTGTCATCAACAGCTTGCAATATTGCTAATTTTTCTATAGATTTCCAAAAAATAGTAAAAAGTGACAGTATAGTATGTCCAACGACACTCATTTTTTAGCACACCCTCGTATCTGATCAATTTAACATTGTATGTTCATCTTCCCTTTATCTAAATTTCGACCTTTTTAAGTAAGGTGTTCAATGAATATGCAGTGGTGATTATAATGTTATGTTTGGATGAGTGCATAAAAACATCTTGCAGCTGCATTGTCATATGCACTGTCATATGGTATTCTAGAAAGGGAGAAAGATCACACTGAAGGCTTTGGGTCGTCTTATATATATATATATATATATATATATATATATATATATATACACACACACACACACTTCAAAAATTGGTATTGAAACTTCGTTTATAATATTGATTGAGGCCATCAAGGACACGTCCTTAGTCGGAACTTGGAAGCTAATTATAATTACTCATATTATGACGCGAAACTGAACTAGAATAAACCTAGATTTATGTTCATGGAAGATTTTGGTACAATAATAATTTGGCCTTGCATTTTGCTGGGTTTAATGTTGCTTTTCCCGTTTCTCGCGAGGTTACTGTCAATTGGGACCTCTTACATATTGCATGGGGAGCATGATCATTGCTTGCCTCGTACGAGTGTTCTCTATAATGTTTATTCTCCCAAGAATTCATCGAAAAGTCTCAAAAGGCATAAACATGGCTTAACATTCTTTTATGCGTCAATGTAAAGCTTTTGTCTTGCAGTTCGCCCCTGTAATATCAAAAGTTAGTTGTAAGAATTGAGATGTTTGCTTGGATTAAATATGTATATAATAATTTAATCTCACCAATTGTTAATAAGGTCATACACCTTATTTGCTAATTCTTACGTTTTACACCTTGAATTTTAAACCTTTTGTAAACACGATTTGTTACTTTCAAAGGGGCTGATTTCTTTGTTGCTTTGGCTTCAAATGAGTTTCATATTATTATTAAGCATGGTCTCATAAATTGTTAAGTCAAAAAGGATGAATCAAAGTAAATTTCTCACAAAAGCCTAACATTCAAAGATAGAGAAAACAAACTTTTCAAGGGCCAAATTGCATTAACTACTTTTGATTTTGTAGGCAATTTGTTTAATTCATAATAGTACTCCTTAACATGCATCTAAAATTTTGGCCAATTTGTGACTTCAAATTTAGTATATTTATATATGTTTCTATTGGAGTTTTTTTTTTTTTTAATTTAAAAATATTTGGATATTTTATTTAAATTTTAATTCTCTTAGTAGATAGGATAACAGACTGACGGTTCACGCTTCACGACCTCGATTTCTCGACGAAATGATCGCATCAGTGGACAATTGTCGGTCCAATTTTGCTTCTTCAAAGCGCAGTCCAAATTTGCTTCTTCCAAGTTCCAACTGTCATCATTATCAATATGGACACGTACATTGCAATAGATCTGAATGGTCTATAAATAAAGGGAGTGGGAAGTGGTTTCCTACACAGTGATATCACAAAAGCTTATTTTGCTTCACCAATGGCGGGTTTTTTCGACAAACAAGCGGCCGTATATTTGGACGCGAGGCCAACTTATCCAAGCGAATGGTTTTCTATGCTCGCCGCTCTCACTCCTCATCATTTTTTAGCTTGGGATGCTGGCACTGGCAATGGTCAAGCAGCTGTTGGCGTAAGTTCATTTTCTTCGTCTTGTCTCTCTCGGTTTTTTTTTTTTTCTTTCTTTCTTTTTTCTTTTGGTTTTTGTTTTTGTCACACATAGCCCCATCTTTGTTTGGTGGGCAAACTCAAGCATGCTTTCTGTTCATTCGTGAACCCTAGATCAAACTTTGCAATTGCAACAAGCAATTTGTTAAAGAAGTAAATCAATTCGGGTTGAAGCTATGCTATGCTGCATCATTCCCTCGAAGCCTTGCTTCTTTTTGGTTAACGATTATTACAATATGATATGAGCCAAGTTTGGGGATGTGGGGTTCTTTCTCAATTATTGTTGGGGTTTTGAAGGTGGCCAAGCATTACGACCGAGTGATTGCAACTGACGTAAGCGAAGAGCAGCTGAAGCATGCAATACAGCATCCCAAAGTCCGTTACGCGCATACCCCATTATCAATGTCGGATGATGAAATTGTTGCCTCAATTGGGGGTGAGAATTCGGTTGACTTGTTGACTGTGGCCGTAGCTGTACACTGGTTTGACCTGGAAAAGTTCTACTCTCTTGCCAAGCGCCTGCTTAGAAAGCCTGGAGGTGTTATTGCCGTCTGGACTTACGCTCTGGTCCAAGTTAGCCCAGAATTTGATGCTGTCTTACACCGGTTTCACGAGAGGGTTCTTCCTTTTCAGAACCCAAAAACAAATTACGCCTTTGACTGCTATAAGACTCTTCCATTTCCTTTTGAAAGCGTGGGTTTGGGCAGCGAAGGGCATCCACGAGAACTGGAAATGACAAGGGAATGTTCATTTCAAGGATTTGTGGGGTTGTTGGGGTCATGGTCTGCAGTAAGCAAAGCCAAGGAACAAGGAATTGATTTGCTGTCTGAAGAGGCTGTCAAGGAGTTTGAGAGTGCATGGGGCGGGCCTAATCTGGTGAGAACTGTCACCTATAAGACATATATGCTTGCGGGGAAAGTCCTGTAACTTTTCCTTTGTTTGTTAACTTTTCCTTTGTTACAAAACAGCATGGGGAAATAATGTCAATTTGGCTACCATGATTCCAAGAGTTTTATGTGCAAATATATTAGGAAACTAGACAATCACACAAGTTCGGTATATCTTGGTCACACACAGACCTGGACGGTTTGACGGAAAAAGAAGACTATCAAAAAATATTTGGACTCTGGAATTACATTGCAAAATGCGTAACTAAAAGGCAAAAGCAATAAGAAATCTGACACAAATAACATTAGCTTTGCCTTCTTTGTCATTTCTGCGAGTGCTCCATGTTATTGTTACAAAATTTTGTCACCGTACAGATGAGAAAGAGAAAAGGATATTCTTAAAACTTGTAATCCTAGCGTGGTCACACAGACAATCATAGACCCCACGACTTAATAACTAGTAAGAAACGTAAAATTAAAAAGCCTTTAAAAAGTAACATTGAATCAATACCCATTCCAATGGTAAATGTTTAATAAAAATGTATAATTCAGATTTCTTTTTTCTTAATATTGAGTTTTTTTATATTTATTTAAATTTAATTATACTTATTATTTTTATATTTTGATTTATAATGTAATTAGAGTTGTTAAATGTAAAATAAAGTTAGCTGAGTAATTTTATATCGTTTTAATATTTTCATAATTTAAGTATAATTCTTTTATTCCAATTTAGGTTGAGATCATTCATAATACTATGGAAAGCTTAAAAATAATTTTATAATTTTTGTCCTTTGGGTTTTGAGAGATACAAGTTGAATCAAAACCCAATTTAGGTTTAAATTTATTATGATTGTACTACTGTGATTTTGGAATATTTTTTAATTTACAATTTTAACATACAAATTTGAAAACTTTATTTCAAAAATTTTGATAAATGAAGTTCTAGAAGAAAAAACTTTTTTTTTAGTCATATTAAAATTTTATTTTATTTTTAATATTTTTTCTTAATTAGTCATACTTGATTTTTTTTATTTAATTTTTTTTTAGAATTTCTAAAAGAGTCATTAGCCTATAAAAGGAGGACGTTGGTGGATAAGAAGAAGAACAAACTGGTGAAGTCTCACCAAAACAACCATCACACCATCAAACCCTCACAAAGGTGATAGCAACAGTTAGTTACCACATCAGTATGTCAAAAAGACTTTCTATTATACCAGCAACACATCTCAATATATCTAAAAAGCTTTCTAATAGACTAACAGCACGTCCTTGCATGTTAGGAAGGTATACTAGCATTAGCAAATGTCTCTACAAGTCTAAAAGAGTATACCACCGCCAACAATATGTCCAAGGTACCAGCAAACACCACCAAGGTAACAACCGTACCAACGAACCAACAAAGCAGCCAAGGAAGATAAACCAAAAGGAAGTGAAGCAGCAACACAAAGGTCTTGCACCAACAACTAACGTACAATAGCAGGTGGTGCACTAGTAGACGATAACAATGCGCAAGGATAACAATAACAATGCGAGCAAACAATAGTAGTGCGAACGAATAGCAGTAGTAATGTGAGCAGACAGTAGCAGTACACTCAAATAGTAGAAACAATGCGTGTGAATAGTAGCCGCAGTGTGTGCGGACAGAAGGCATAGTTTGTATGGACAACGGGCCTAATGGGTGCAAATAGTGGCACAACACGTGCAATAATATGTACAACACGTGCGGACAGTAGGCAACAACGACAGTGCATGCAAACAGTATTAACAACACACACAGATAACAATAGATAAATGCAGCAGTGTGTATGAAAAGCATTAATAGCACGTACGGACAACATTAATAGTATGTGCAGATAGCAGCAGACAACATTAGTAGTGCAATGTGCACGAACAACAACGACAACAACACATATAGACAACATTAGCATCATATGTAGGTAGCACTAATAGTGGGTGAAACAACACTAACAGCGAATGAAGGAGAAGATCCATATTATGCTCTACCAGTCTGTACACATTGAGTGATCATTCTCTAGTAAAGGTTTTACCATAAACTCTTGATAAATTTATTGAAAAACAGGGTGAGATACACCTGGAGTGATTAGGAGATCATTGTAAGTGATTGAGGAGTAATCTTTTTACAAGTGGTTGAGGAATAATCCTTTCACAAGTTGTTAAGGAGTAATCCTTTCATAACCATACTGTATCCCTTGATAATAAGAAGTAAACTATGTGATTTGGGAGTAATCCTATCACACCATGGATGTAGCTCACACATTATGAGTGAATCATGTAAAAATTATCATGTATTCTTCAGTGCTTGTATGTAATTGATATCTGTATGACCGTTTTCACATAAAGAAGAGATAAAAAAAAATTAGATTATCGACTTTAACAAGTCATATAGGTTAAATCCGAATTAATTTGTAAAATGAGCATATCTCACACTGATTCACTTGCGCTCAGTATAAGATCTAAAATAGTTCTTATCAAGTGGTATTAGAGTCAGGTTAGTCTGTTTATCCATTTTTTTTTGTTTTGAAGTGAAGTTATGCATTGTTGTGTGATTTTTTATTTCTACTACTGCTTGAGATCATTGATAACGTGAACAATGTCAACAAAAAGGGCATCCCTACACTTTATGGACAAAATTATTAGTTATGGAAGAATAGAATGCTTTCATATCTGATGTCCCTTGGTTTTAATGTATTTGAATCTATTGTTAGTGGCTTCATCCTTGTTGCTAAAGGTGATCCCATGACATCGGCTGATAAGAACTTGAAGTGTGATGGAAAGGTGAGAAATGCTTTATATGCCTCCCTATTCAATAAAAAATTCACCAAGGTGACGAGGTGTAACACAACCAAGCAAATATGGGGAAAATTAAAGAATATCTATGAAGGAGACAAGGTTGTGAAGGAAGCCAAGCTACAAATCTAGAAGAGCAGATTCAAAGACATAAAGATGCAAAATGATGATACTGTGGATGCATTCTTCACAAGAGTCAATGAAATTGTGTGCTTCATTAGAGGCTATAGAGAGGAGATCCATAGTGCTATTGTGGTAAGGAAAATACTTAGAACCTTACCAGAAGTTTACAATGACAAAGTTTTTTTCATAGAAGATAGAGATCTGGATAAGATGCCCTTAGATGACCTACAGAACATATTGGTGACTTATGAAATGAGAATAACCCCAATGAAGAAAGACAAGAAGTCTAAGGTGGAGATGAAACTGGCTTTCAAGGCAATGAGAAAATTAAAGATTAAAGAGCAAGAAAAGGAGTCCAACAATAGCTCTAAAGAAAAAGATGGTGATATTAAGCTAGATGAAGTCATGACATACATCACCAAGAACTTGAGGAAAGAAAAAAGGAAGTTTAAGGAAAAAATACCCTTAAAGTGCTTCAGGTGTGAAGCAATTGGACACTTTGCTGTGGATTGCCAAAAAAGAAGAGAAGCAAATAGTGAGGATGATGATGAGCTAGTCCTAAGGAGGAGAACAAAGCAATCCAACTACTTTAAAGTTGAAAATTCAAGTGCTAAAGGGAAAAATAAATTTTTCAGATCTAAAAGAAGGAATTTCCTGAACAAGCTAGATGAAGAAGATTTTGAAGAGGAAAATGATGATGATTCCGATGAAAAGACTACAAAGGATGTGCTGGTCGCTCGAGTATAAGATTGAGAATCTTTAAATGATGAGGAATTAATAGAAAAATATAAGTTAATGCAACAACTTGAGATTGAGTTGAGGGCTTGTTTGTAGAAAAATGGCTAACTAGAAAAAAAGGTAAATAATCTTAAAAAGCTGTATGAAAATTTTATTATTAATGAATTTGATCTTTAGGTGAAGATAAAGGAGTTTAAAGAAAAAGAGAAGGAGTACTTGAAGAAAATTGAGGAGTTGAGTATATTTGAGGCAAAGCAAGGCAAGATACACGAAGACCTTGGTGTTAAGGTGATTACATAAGAGCAATGGATGTTGACTTTGCAAGCCAAGCTTCACAAGGTAAAGTCTGAGCTAAAAAAGCATGAAGAAAGCTTTATGCAAGCCATAAAAGTGAATGGATAGTAATCATCAGCAAATGCCATCAAGGAGGATTCTACCAGAAAGTTGGATGAGTGTCTAAGCAATCAAAAACTTCATTCCATAGGGAAAAAAGGACTTGGCTACATTAAAAAGCCAAGTGAGAAGGTAAAAGAAAAGAAAAAAATTGTGTTTGTACAAATATAATGACATGATGGAGAAGAGAGACTAACCCAAGTTAAAATGGGTTAGGACAGATGTGGTGGAGACTCTCATCCAAAGAAGACAAGTTGTCAAAGATGGAAAGAAGGCTACCACACCAATTGCTAAAGAAAGGAGACATGGACTTAGTAAGAGAAATAAATCCAGATTCAAAGGTTTTTGCTAAAGCTGTGGTAAGTATGGACACAAGACCAATGTGTGCTGGAGTAATAGGCCCATAATGAAGAGAAATGTGAGGCAAGAGTCTTGGGGGAGACTCTATCAAAAAAAGAGGTAGTCTGAGGTAGACAAAAGTCATATTTCACTGGAAAATAGGTTTGATTTGTTGGGAGAGATTTGTGGAAGATGTGAAAAGGTTGGACACACTGTTGAGGACTACTGGACATTGTTGCTTGGTTAAGGAATGTAAAGGAGAACACCAACAAAAGCTCCTTTATTTGGCTAAAAAAGAAGAAGAGGAAGATAAATGTTTATGGTTGTGGAAGTAACCTTAAAAGCTTCAAAGAAAAAAAAGCTATGGATCCTAAATAATGACTACTTTTCACACATGATAGGACACTTCAAGATGTTGAAGGGAGTAGCCAAATATGATAGAGGGTTAGTTAAATGTGTAAATGATGGTGCCTTAAAGATTCAAGGTATTGATGTTGCTGAAATTGGTGCAAAAAAACTAAAATCGAAGAAAGTGCTTTATGTTGAAGGGTTAAAATACAATCTTATCAGTGCTAGCCAAGTTTGTGATGATGAACATGAAGTTACTTTCAACAAGAGTGACTGCACAGTAAAGAGACTAAAAGATTGTGTTGTTCTCACTAAAAGAGAAAGAACACATGGAAACTTGTACCAAGTTTATAGAAATATAAACATATGCTACATTAACATTAAAGATGATAACTTATTATGGTATAGAAGATTGAGACATCTTAGACAAAAAGGGCTGAACAAGCTATCCAAAAATAAAGCTGTGAGAGATGTACCTAAGTTGAGAATAAAGAGAAATGTAATTTGTAACATGTGTCAAAAAGGGAAGATGGTGAATTCTCTCCACAAAAATGTGGAGATCCAAATGAATAAGTCATTGGAGCTCATTCACTCAAACATCTGTGGGCTGATGAGATGAAGATCAATCGAGGGTGATAGGTATTTCATTTCCTTCATTGATGATTGCATAAGAATGACTTGCATTATGTTTTTGAAATATAAATTAGAGGTTCTCAATAATTTAAAGAGCTACAATAAGTTGGTTGAAAACCAATTAGGGGAAAAAATTAAAAATCTTAGGACAGATAATGAGATAGAATATACATGCAATGAATTTAAAGATTATTTGGAGAAACATTGAGTGAAGCATGAATATGTTAGCCTTTACACACCCCAACAAAATGGAGTGGTCGAAAGGAAGAATAAAAGCTTAGTGGAGACAAAAACTATGTTGGTTGAGTATAGTATATCACATGTCTTTTAGAGAGAGGCTATCACTATTGCAACTTAAGTTTAAAACAGATACCTGATGAGACCATATACTAAGAAGATACCTTATGGGCTGTGATATGAAAAGAAACCAACTGTAAAACACTTTAAAGTATTTGAGAGCTTGTGCCTCATTAAAGTTAAAGGTAAACATCTTGACAAATTTGATGAGAAGGCTGATGAAGGCATATTCTTAGGCTATGTACCAAATGGTGGACAACTTTGATGTTAAAGTGATTGATGATGGTGTTGTAATGTAATCACTACATGTGGACGCTAAAGATATCATGTATGACAACTGAAGAAAGTCCAAAAGTGATAAATCTAAAGCCATTCAGCATGAGGAAAATGTTGATTCTTAAGTTACAAGTGATGAAGAAGAAGAATAAAAACATTTTTAAACTTATAAAAAAGTCAAAGTTGAATTTAAGGCCAAAAACATTATTAGTAGAAAAGAGAACTTTGTACAGACTAAAAAAAAAGACTAAAGGGTGGTGAACAAACCTCATTGATTTTTGAAGTTGAACCTAAGTTCGTGGAATAAGCATTAAAACACAAGGAATAAGTGTGTGCTATGAATGAGGAGCTTGACCAAATTGAAAAGAACAACACTTGATATTTAGTACCTAGAACTAAAGAGAAAAATATCATTGGAACCAAATGGGTGTTCAAAAATAAGCTCAATGAAAAGGGTGAGGTGGTAAGAAATGAGGCAAGACTTGTCTACAAAAACTACTCATAAATAGAAGGTGTTCACTTTGAAGAGACCTTTACTCTGGTAGTTAGACTTAAAGCAATCAGAATATTTATAGCCATTATTGCTCAAATAAACCACAAAGTCTATTAAATGGATGTGAAGTCTAGATTTCTGATTGGAGAGCTTGAAGAGAAGGTGTTTATCGAACAACCTGATGGTTTTATACTTGATCATGATGGTTTAAGTATGTGCAAATTGAACAAGACTTTATATGGCTTAAAGTAAGCTCCAAAAGCATGGTATTCCGAGTTGGATACATGCCTTAGGAACAAGAAATTCAGAAAAGGAAACGTGGATAGCAACTTGTATATAAAAGAAGAAACTAGAGCTAGTTAATTGTTGTGGTCTATGTTGATGACATAATTTTTGCTATAAAAAAGGAAATCCAGTACACTGGCTTTACTAAGCAGATAAAGAATAAGTTTGAGATGTCCATACTTGGTGAAATGAAATTCTTCTTAGGATTATAGGTGTTGCAAAGTAAGGCTGGAATTTTTCTCTCTTAAGAAAAGTATGCTTGTGAGGTGTTAAAAAGGTTTGAGATGAAGAATTTTAAAGAAGTAAGTACTCCCATCATGGTGGAAACAAAGTTAAGTAGGATAAAAAAGGCAACATAGTTGATTAGAAGGAATACAGGAAGTTGATTGAAAACTTATTATATTTGATAACATCAAGGTCTAATATTATTTTTATTGTAACCCTTTATGCTAGATTTCAAAGTGACCCTAAAAGTCTCATCTTGTGGCAGTTAAGTGAATTTTAGGGTATGTGAAGGGTACAACAAATTATGGGTTGCTTTATGATAGGAGTGAACAACTTAACCTGTATGGGTATATAAATGTAGATTGGGCTAAAAATTGTGACAATAAAAGGTCAACGTCTTGTGGTGCATTTTATTGGGGCAGTAGATGTATTTTATGACATAGCAAGAAGTAAAATTTAGTAACTCTTAAGTATTATAGAGGCTGAATATGTGCCTGCCACTCAGGCTTGTACTTAATTACTATGGAAGAAACAACAGCTTAAAGATATAAAAGTGGATGTACAACTACCATTGCTGATTGGTTGTGATAACCAGAATGCCATCAATTTATCAAAGAATCTTGTTTAATACTCCAGAACTAAACATATCAATCAAGTACCACTTTATTAAAGAGAAGGTGGAGAAAAATGAAATAAAATTGGAGTATGTGCCGACTGCCAAGCAAATGGTAGATATATTTAATAAACCTCTGTCAAGAGAGATGTTCCAAAAGATGAGGCTAACCCAATCTGTTTAGCCCACTCTTAGAGGTTGAGGTATTTTCTACCCTTTCTTCTTTTCCTTCTTATATTATCTTTGGATTTGTTGTCAAAAGGGGAGATATTTTGCGTAAATATAAAGAAAGTGTATACTCATAAAAAGGAGAGTAGCTTGATGGACAATAAGGGAGAACTTGTCAATGGAAAGAAGAAGAAAAGGGAGAGTAGCAAGAGATGCATGTTTCAAGGGGACCTGTGAATGACAATGTGTAAGGGGAAGAGTAAATGTCAATAATTGTTATATGTGCATTGTTGGATTTAATATGTTGTTAACAAATCCAAAAGAGGAGATTGTTGAGTTCATCTTCAATGGCTAATATCGGATTTGTTGTCAATACCATCTTACATGGTTATATGTATTGATTTAAGGTTATGAATGTCATTGAGATATAGAGAAGTCATTGGAAAAAATCGATGATGACAGGTTAACCTTGATATTAAAAAGTTAATGTTGACAATGACCCTAAATTTTAGGGGTCAAGATTGACCATTGATCGTTGACCATTGACCATAAATTTTAGGAAGTCAATCTTGACCATTGACCTTAAATTTTAGAATTCAAATTTGTCTGTTGATTGCAAGACAACCTTTGGGAATTAATGATGACTATTGATGATCATGTAGTCTTAATCTTAAGGTTCTATAAATACTCTATGCATTCTGCAAGAAGAAAGTGAGTTGCAGAAAATTAAGTAAACAACAAAGGGAAAAAAGTCGGTCAAAGAAAGAAAGAAAAAGGACAAGGTAGTTAACTAAGGAGAGTACAACAACCACTAAGGAGATGCAACAAGGTAGCTGGTTGAGGAGAGTGCAGCAGTCACTAAGGAGAAGTGACAAGGTGTAGCTGGGCAAGGATTTAGAAAGAAAGAGAGCATAGTAGTTATCCACCCATACTAGTAAACCCTCTCCAAGATAACTACCACACTAGCAAGCCCTTACAAAAGTGACAGTAGCAACCGACCACCACACCAGTATGTCTAAGAGGCTTTCTAGAAAACTAGCAGCACATCCCAACATGTTTAGAGGTTAAATTCAAATCAATTTGTAAAAAGGACATATCTCACATTGATTCACCCCCCTTTTAGTGTGGGACCTAAAATGGTCCTCATTAGGCCCACATAAGAATTAACCTATGGTTGATGAATCATCATGTCTAAGGTGTACTTCCTAGCTAAGTAGATAAGTAAGCATAGAGCCGCCTTTAGAAAGCTTTAGAAATGAATAATAGGAATGTGAAAGAAATTCATGAATGGATAAGAAGGATGTCAATCCACATACTTTAAGAGGCATTTGTTAATCCCATAATGTCTTAGTAAAATGAGTTGTAACTTTTTAATAATGAAATTTTTATGCTTGAAGAAAACCTCTTAAGCAATAGTTTAGGTATAAAATGGAGAATTGGCACCTTAAGGGTCAAGAACCATGGGTTCGAAATACTCTTCCTCAATATCCTCATATTCTGAATAAGAGTCTCCAAACTCCGACACATACAAAACTTGAAGAGGACGAGTTGGACTAGCTAGAACTTCTCCATAGAGGACTTAAGGCCTTTTTATTTCTTTAAGCTATAGATTAAGGTTTTGTCATCAATTTTCTTTTTAAAAATTGTCTAAACCTTTTACATGGGTAGGTGGGGTGTGTTTCAATCAAATATCATCTGCAGCAGTCTTCCATTCCATCATATGGAAAAAGAGAATCATTATCTATCATCTAAACAAAGGACATTTCTTCATAGACATGATTTTCCATTATAACTCCTTATAAGAAGCCTTAAATAGGTACCTCATCAAGTATAAGTTCCTTACAAGTAGCCTAATAACCATTACCTTCCATCGAGATATTGACCAAATCACTTAGCCTTCAATATATATGCTTTGGCAATTGTTTTTATTTCTTTCATGTTATGAATATGCAAAACAAAGAGAAAATAAGAGTTAGTATAGTAACTAGGTTGTGATTATGCAATGTTATATTATGCAAGGGCATCATTTACTTGGTTGAACCTTGACTAATACATCATTTACTATACATAACAAAAAGCATAAAGTTACAACCATTGCTTATAACAAAAGCTAAAAACCACCCTTATAAACATTCCATGTTATAGGCCAAAAAGGATGGTATTAAAAGGGCTTGCATAATAGGATTTAAAAGAGATGACTTATAAGTCATATTGATGATATGCTTCATCAAAGAAAAGTATAAGATGCTCCTTATAGCCAAAGAATGATCTTTATTTTCAATGTTTTTGCCTTAAGTGCCATAAGACGAGCTTTTTCAGCTATTTGCTAGATTCGTTAAATTGTATTTCCAATTTGGGGTTCTCTTATTATACTAAACTTAACTAATTACTAGATTTGGGCCTCACATTCTCTCACTTGATTTGAAGATTTTGATTTTTAGTTGTAAACTCATTACTTGTAAAAGTGCTAAGTTGTAATTTTGATTAACAACAAATAGCTCGACATTCTTGGCCTCAAATTCATGTAATTAACTTTAAAGTTGGAGAGTTGTTTGCTAAAGAATTTTTACTCACTTTTGGGAAAGAAACAAGGCTTCCTATATCTAGTTATAAATTTGCACTACAATCCTTATTACATCCTTTTATTGCCCCTTTTTAGTTGAGAGGCTATGTTGTTATTCCTCTTTTTAGATAGGTTAATGTCATGGAGTTAGGTTTTGATCATGCTAACTTAGGTGACACTTAGTCACCTTGTGTGTTGAGATGAACTAAGTAAGCCTTGAAGAGTTTAAAAGAACTTGAGAGAACAAGTAAGAGGCTCAGCGATAAGAGAAGGATAGTGGGTATAAATGTTTAGCAATAAAGAGAAACTTTGCTATTGAGAGGTGATCTTACAAATGAGAGGAGTGAGGTATTTATAGTTGCTTCCCTTCCTTAATGTGTGACTACAATTACTTATTCTAAATAATTTCATGGAATAATCTAGACTAAGACTATGCTAGAATATCTAAATATTTATAATGGAGCATTCTAGATAGGCACACTTAAGCATAATTCTAGAATTTTCCTTGCCTTGGGTTGGGGCATCAATTGGGCTAGCATTCAACAAACTGGTTGGCAGCATACTTGGACAACCCATGACACCCTCCCCTACTCATTCTCGCGACATCCTTGTCTTTCTTTCATCCTTATATTGTTGGATGGAATCTGCAAACTGTCAAAGCACTCATTCCTAACTAATCTCTTCATCTAACAAATCTTTCAATTTCACCAAGTACTTGGTGTAGTTAGGAACTCCCCTTCTCCATATCATTATATCAACAAGGATATGTTCCACCTCCTTGTCGAATTTGGTGATTACAGTAGTTGGTATGCATTTGGACTCACTTCGACTTGGATCCTCATTGTCCCCATGAAAAGGCTTTAGAAGACTTACATGGAAGACATTATGGATCTTGGGCTTTGGTGGGAGTTAGACTTGATAGGTAGCCTTTCCCATACGTTTAATAATAAGAAATGATCATTTTGTTAAGGCAAGCCCTAGTGATGTCTGCCTCCTCATACCATTCCTTTGCAAACTTATATGCAGAAGGATTATTCCCTGTGTAGACAGAGGCAATTGCGTTTGAAGTTAGGGGTTGTTGTCCCATAACAACCTCAAAAGGGCTTTTGTTTGTGGCCTCATTCCTTTGGAGATTGTAAAAGAATTGGACAATGTCGAGTAACTTCGCCTAATCTCGCTGATGGACATTAACATAATACCTTAGATATTGCTTTAGCAAGGCATTCGCTCACTTTGTTTGTCCGTCATTTTGTGGATGAAAGCTTGTAAAGTAGTTCAGATCGATGTCTAGTAGTTTGAACAGCTCGCGTTAGAATTTACACATAAAGCAAGGGTCCCTATCATTAATTATGCTTTTGGGAACACCCCACAACTTCACCACGTTCTTAAAGGACAAGTGAGTAGCTTCATCCACCTCATAGTCAGCAGGGGTTGGAATGAAGGTACCATGCTGAACCAATCAACAACCACCATGATGCTTCTAAACCTATCGTACATGGGTAAGCCGATGATAAAGTCCATTGAGACACTTTCCAAAAGCTTTTTAGCAATGGGTAGTGGCTCTAATAGTCCAGTCAGGTGTTGTTGTTATACCTTATTTTGTTGGCAAACAAAGCAAGTTTGAACATAGGCCTCGACATCAACATACATTTGCAGTTAGTAATAGTGTTGCTAAATGAATGCAAGGGTTTGTGTCATACTTGGGTGACCATCCATAAGGAATTGTTGTATTTCTTGAGAATTTCCTTTTGTAAGTTTCCCCACTTTGGCATAATGACTTGATTGCCAATGGTTGTCAAAACTCTTTCATTTAACCAGAATCAGTGAGTCTACCCTTCACTAGCCAAATTTAGCAGGTTCTTGGTCATTGTGCCCTCCTTGATTTGCTCAAGGAAGTTTCTTTATGGCGTATTAGTAGACATGACAACTTTGGTTCAATGCATCAGCAATAACATTAGCTTGGCTTGGCTTATAACGCAATGTGTAGTCAAATTCTGCTAGAAAGTCTTGCCATTGAGCTTACTTAGGGCTACATTTCTTTTGTGTTTGGAAGTAGCTCGTAGCGACATTGTCAGTTATGATCACGAACTTGCCTCCAAGGAGATAGTGTCTCCAAATGCACAAGCAATGGATGATGACAGTCATCTCCTTGTCTTGGATGGTATACCGTCTCTCCATGTTGTTTAGCTTGCAACTTTTGGAGGCAATGGGGTGCCTATCTTGCATCGAGACTCCCCCGATGGAAAAGTTAGATACCTCAGTGTGGACTTCAAAAGGTTTTTCGTAATCTGGTAGCACCACAACGAGTTCCTCAGAAATTGTTTGCTTCAATCCCTCAAAGGAAGCTTGGCATTCCATCAACCAATGTTATGTGTTGTTCTTCTTCAGCAGGTCGGTTAAGGGTGCAGATATGACATAATATCCCTTAATAAATCGATGGTAATAATTGACAAGTGTTAAGAAAGATCGCAATTCTAGGACTTTAGTTGGCAGCTCCTATACTTGGATGGCTTGCACCTTTGTTGGATCCATCATCAACCTGCCTTCCTTGATCTTGTGGACGTACAACTCATTTTCTCAGAAAACTTGGAAGACTTGTTTGAGATGATCAACGTGCTCCTTAAGAGTGTTGCTGTGTACAATAATATCAACCAAGTAAACCACTACGAATTTGTCATGGAATAGATGAAGTACCTTATTCATGAGGGTGCAAAAGGTAACAGTCACGTTGGTGAGACCGAAGGGCATGACTAGAAACTTAAAGGCTGTATAACGCGTCACACAGGTTATCTTCAGTTCGTCACCTTGGGCAATACAGACTTGGTAGTAGCTTGATCACAAGTCTAGCTTGGTGAAGTACCTCGCCTTCCCTAGTTGGTCAAAGAGATTAGTTATCAAGGGTATTGGGTACTTGTTCTTGATAATGATCTTGTTTGAGGCTCGGTAATCGATACACATGCAGCAAACCATCCTTTTTCTTCTGGAAGAGGATAGGAGCATCAAAAGGGGCTTTCGATGGTAAAATGTAGCCTGATTCGATCAAGTCTTAGAGCTGCTTCCTCAGTTCAGGGAGTTCTAAGGGTGTCATGCGATAAGAGGCCATAACAGGAGGTTGGGCCCCAGGTTCCAACTTGATGTGGTGATCCACATCTCGTCCAGGAGGCAGCTTCTTCGATAGTTCAAGAGGCATCATATCCTTGAACTTGACAAGGATATCTTGGATGGACTGTGACAATACAGGGGTA
The DNA here is from genome assembly GCA_021464305.1 of Kandelia obovata. Taxonomy (NCBI): domain Eukaryota; kingdom Viridiplantae; phylum Streptophyta; class Magnoliopsida; order Malpighiales; family Rhizophoraceae; genus Kandelia; species Kandelia obovata. Next base: position 1,346,955 of record CM038473.1, on the reverse strand, counting down.
GGTGTTGCTACATCTTCCCCATCACTAAGTTCCTTTATGGTATCAATGTAGCATTCGCTCGACTTAAGACCCCGTTTGAATTGCAGGGCAAAAATCATTGATGGTCTTAACTTCTCTATGCTCTTCAAAGAAATCACTTAGATCTTGCACATATTGAGGATTACAAGAGAACTCGAGGCAGGAATGGGAAAAGCTAAAGCTTTGTAGAAAAATGCAAGACCTAACACCACTTTGAAATCATCCATAGGGATAATAGTGAAGTCTAACTTACTAGTCCAATCTTTGATTCAAATACCTACACCTTGTGCTTCACCTTAGACAGATTTTGTCTCCAAATTAACAGCCTTGATGGTGTCATTCCCCTTTGCAAGTTTGAGGCCTATATGTTTAGCCTCTTGTATGTCCATGAAGTTGTGCATTGCTCTCGTGTCTAGCATTGCATATACAGCTTTGCCTTTGATGGCAACATTTGCGTACAACAATCCCTTCTCCTTGGGGAATGCTGGAGAGAAAAGCTTGGATAGATTACCCAATTGTTGGATAGCTCCTATGTAAGTTTGGGACTCTTCCTTGGATTTGTCCTTGTTAAGTTCTGCCATCATGACATTCATTGCTCTATGGTTAGGGCAGTTCCTCACCTAGTGTGGTCCATCACAAATGAAGTAAGGCCTTGGGGGATTACTTATGTTACGTTTTCCTGAAAAATTCTAGTCGTGCTTGGAATTGCCACTTGAGGATTTCTAGTGTCCACCCTCCTTGCACCTATATCCTGCTTTTGCCTGTTTTCTCTCCCCTACTCTTAGAGTCTGGCTTTTTACTCTTGGAGTAGGAAAAGTAGTCAATGAGTGTCTCGACAACAGCAATGACAAAATCCAGAGTCTGTACATCGTGTCTGTCCAGCTTTACTCTCGCCTAATCTTTTGAGCCATCCTTGAAGTGGAAGAGAAGTTCTCTATCGAACATATCAATTTCAAGCATGATAGTAGTAAATTCTTTAATATAATCAGAAATACTACTTATTTGACTCAGGTGATGTAACTTCCCCCTAACTTTATTGTCTGTGTTATGAGACATGAAGTATTTACACAATTCAGCCTTGAATTGCTCCCAGGTGTTGAGAACGCACAAGCCTTTCTCCCTTTTAAAATTTTTCCACCTCTACCATAGTTGGTCAGCATCTCTCAAGTAGATTAGAGGGTTGCATACCTTAGCAAGGTCATTGATAACTTCAATGATCTCAAAGTATTGTTCGAGACCGAAGAGAAAGTTTTTCACAGCAGTGGTGTTATAAGTGTTGTTGTACATGCTAGGTTTAGGAACATTCAAAACATGGACAGTAGTGGCACTGGTGGTAGTAGTCGTACCACTTGAGTGTGTGCCACTTCGATGGAGTGACCCCATCTCCCTATAAAGGTTGTGAATCTCTCCTTCAACAAACTTGCATAGGTTGGACAACTCTTGATTGACAGAGCATAATTGTTCTTTGAAGGTGTGACCAAGATCTTCAATCATAGACTTGACAGCCCTCATAACTTTAACATTCTCATAGATCAAGTTATCAACTTGATTGTTAAGATCACCCATATCAGAGCTCACGTTAGTGATACTCCTCTCCAAGCCAACAACATGAGACTCCATTGATTCCTTGGTTGGAACTTTGGACTTGTTGCGCTTGGCAAGGACAAGTTATTCCTATCGACCATGAACTTGCTGCTCAATTGGTTACTTTGTAGCAACAACTCCTTCCTTGTTGGCCATGCTCTTAGCTCAAATAACAAAGTTGTACCTAGGTTTCAACTGTTGCTTTGATATCACCTATCATGGAGTTAGGCTTTGATCGTGCTAACTCGCGTGACACTTAGTCACCTTGTGTATAGAGATGAACTAAGTAAACCTTGAAGAGTTTAAAAGAACTTGAGAGAACAAGTAAGAGGCTTAACAATGAGAGAAGGATAGTAGGCACAAGTTTTTGGCAATAGAGAGAAACTTTGCTATTGAAAGGTGATCTTACAAATAGGAGGAGTGAGGTCTTTATAGTTGCTTCCCCTCCTTAATGTATGGCTACAATTACTTGTTCTAGAGAATTTCATGAAATACTCTAGACTAAGACTATTCTAGAATATCTAGATATTTACAATGAAAAATTTGGTGGACAATCTGATGAAAACCATAACGATGATGACTGGAAAGCTCCAATGGATATAAGAGGTCCAATAACACAAGCTAATGATGTGAACCAAAGAGATGATGGCTGGAAGGCTCCAATGGATGCAAAAGGTCCATTTCATATTCCAGAAGGCCTAATAACACGAGCTAGAGCCAAAAACAATTAAAAAAGAACTAAATGGGTTGATTAAGGATATTCAGGCCAACCAAGCTTCAAATGGTGCGAATTCAAGTTGGACAAAGAGAAGAGGCCTAATTAATATGATTGGAGTACTTGATGGCCCGTAATAAGTAATAGCACTCACTTCTAAATAAGAGTTTATTTTTTGTTGTGGAATTGTTCCATTGCTAAAAATTTATCAAATAAGAATTTGTCCTGTATAGGAATTTGTGCCTCTTTAGGATTGCTATCTTTGCCTATAAATAAGCACCCTTTGTAAGCTCTGGAGGATACAACTTTGAGTGAAATAGAAAGTAAGGGTTTTCTCCCTTGGTTCTTTTGAGAACTAAAGAACTTATCAAGAGGTACTTCTTCTTGTGACGTTCTAATCGACTTATCACTCCCAATTCCTTTCTGTTCTGGAGTGTGGCGTCCATATCCTTCTTAAATACCCTAGGTTCATGTTCCTTCAAATGTTGGGTCTATGGTTTGTAACTATGGTTTAGCTTTCCTAGTTCATCTTTGATTCCTTGTGTGCATTGGGTCCCTAAGCCTTGTCTTTTTTGGGGTTTTCCACATCAGTTGGTATCAGAGCCTGTTTCTAAATCAGGTTGAATCCATTCACCCTTTAATTTTCTACCTTGTGATTTATTTATTTCAATTGAGTTTGTGCATTACCATTCAAATACACAAATCTATTTATTTGCAATCCTTCTCTCTTTGTTTATTCGTTAAGCTCATAAACATGCCAATTCCAATTCCAATTGTGGCATATAAGTATTTTACAGTTATTTCGTGTTAATCAAAAAAAAAGAAAAAAAAAGATCAACGAAAAAAAAAAGAAAAAAAAAAAGATCAACGAAAAAAAAAAGAAAAAAGAAAGAAGGAGCAAGGCTTAATTCTCAAGTCCTGACTTTTGTGAGTTTAGTTCATTAAAGTCGTTTGCCTTAACATCGTTTTTCATTTTTAATTGCTTGTTCTCCAAATTGTTCAATTCTATGCCATTTGTCATATTTTGTTCAGAATCAATACTCTTGATTTATGTTGATTAGTTCTTTATAAAACTGAAAGGGGAAATCTGAGTGGTAAAAGGCAAGAGAGAAAGTTCATATAAAGGAAAAGCCATCAAGAGTGTAAACACAAGGGAGTATGACATCATCTTTTGAGTGAAACACGTGAGGGAGCCTTCTGTGAAGTATCTTAATTATTTTGTGTAAAAGTAATACTATGACGTCCAAAGACAAAGGTGCAGCTCAGGAGGGAGCTGGTGATGTATCCTTCATGATCAAAGCTATGCAATAACAATTTAAGCACATGAATACCATATTTGATGATATGCAGGAGAGGATGGAGGAGCAAGCTAATACAATAGCAGAATTGCAAAGGAGGCATGGGTAATTTGAGGCTCCTAGAGCAAGAAAGCAGTTGAGACATGCCTATAAGCATAAAGATGATGTAGACGATGATGAATTTGATGATCAAACTACTGTGGTTAGAACTCTTAACAATAGAAGGGATCAAAGAGAATTTGGGAGGCAAGGCACCTATGACCATAATTTGGGTATTATTAAATTGACAATTCCTCCATTCTAAGGTAAAAATGATCCTGATGTATACCTAGAATGGGAGAAGAAGGTTGAATTGGTTTTTGACTGCCACAACTATTCCGAAGAGAAAAAGATAAAACTTGCTGCAGTTGAATTTACTGATTATGCTATTATTTGGTGGGATCAACTTGTTTTGACTAGGAGAAGGAATCACGAGCGGCCTATTGATACATGGGAGGAGATGAAGGCTATTATGAGGGGGAGATTTGTCCCTAATCACTATTACAGGGAGTTGTACCGAAGGTTACAAACGCTCACTCAGGGCACTAAAAGTGTGGAGGACTACCACAAAGAGATGGAGAACACCATGATTAGGGCAAATGTAGAAAAAGATAGAGAGACAATTATGGCTTGATTTTTGCAAAGGCTAAATAGGGACATAGCAAACGTGGTTGAATTGCAACATTATGTGGAATTAGAAGACATGGTGCACATGGCAATGAAAGTTGAAAGGCAACTTAAACGAAAGGGTTCCACACAGTTTGTTCATAATTCAGTTTCTACCTCGTCTTTTGGAAGCCAAATCAGAGTAAAAGGGACGATATGGCCAATTACAAGTCCAAAGTCGAGCTATCCAAGCAAAAGAATGTAGGTTTCAGCAAGGAGGTAGGTAATTTTGAACCCCAAGCAAGTAGAAATAGAGATGTGAAATGTTTTAAGTGTTTGGGCAGGGGTCACATTGCATCTCAATGTCCAAATAAGCGTGCAATGATCTTACAAAATAATCGAGATGTGAAAACTGAAAGTGAATCAGATGATGATTTTCTGCTATCATCAAAGGCTAAAAGTGATGGAGAGGAGTATCCAGTTAATAGTGTAGCTCTTGTCACAAGGCGAGCGTTGAATGTGCAAGTAAAGGAAGAAAATAAGGTGTAACAAGATAATATCTTTCAGACAAGGTGTCTAATTAAGGATAAGGTATGTAGTATGATTATTGATGGTGGGAGTTGCACTAATGTTGCTAGCCAAACTATGGTTGAGAAGCTGAATTTACATACTATGAAGCATCCTAGGTCATATAAATTTCAGTGGTTGAATAAGAATGGTGAAGTCAAGGTGAATAAGCAAGTTCTTATATCATTTTCTATCAGAAGGTACCACGATGAAGTTTTATGTGACGTTGTACCTATGCATGCGGGTCATATTCTAATAGGAAGACCATGACAATTTGATAGACGAGTTATGCATGAC